>NJDD01002907.1:120895-171903 GCA_002245505.1 Calephelis nemesis
CTCTTTCAAACACTATATTAATGTAAATTATCAAAATTAGTCCTTAATCGTCATAGAGAGTCATGTCAGTTAGGGTCTTATTGCCTCGCATACACACTTCACCTCACACAAGCTCCTTTACTAGGGTTGGCGGCAACGAGGGAATACACGACACACTAATTTTTTCATAAAGTTTTCACTTGTAAATTGTAGAAACTGCCACATAAATTAACTAGTTTAACTAAGCTGTATCTTCTAAGTCTCTGTGTAAAGAAACCTTTTTACTAGAACAGCGGGAATGAAGTCGTATCGTACACTTAATTACTAGAAAACTACGACCATCTTTTTTTTCTCGAAGACGTCAAAACCCACCTTTTTACTCGTGTATTAAGTAGCACTAGATTATTATTTTTCCCCAAATTTAGGGAATTGTTATCGAATTTTATAAATACGAATATCGATTCACAAATTACTTTTAATATTGATTTCACTGATCATATTAAGGCCCTATACTCAGTCAGTCAGAGAAGCCAATCACCGCGCTCCCCCGTTCCATGATTACTATGAACAATGGCGCTCTAAAGTAAACGTCTAAAACGACAAATCACTATTTTTGACACTTTAAAAGTAATTTGAAAAAAAGTATAAAAACTGAAACACTTATCTTTTAGGTATAGTACTTATCTATGTTTACGTTAAATCTGGTGTCGATATTTTCATATTTGAAATAGGTAGACATTTGCGTTTTGATTTAAAAAAAGGGTCAACTTTTTGATTTTTTTCTATCGAGCAAAGTGAAATGAATCGTGTTTTGGAAACACTAGTCTAGTAAAGCATATTCATGTTAATCTTGTGTATTTTTGTCAGCAAGATCCATGATTGCTTTGTATGAAAAAAACAGTAAACTGCTGACGTATTTTAGCGTATATGGCCCCTTAAAAACCGAGTTTAGTAAAACAAAGTTCAGTGTAGACGAGTTCAATTATTAATTATGATCCCGTGCATATGATACTATTCTTATCCCCACCACTTATAAGCATCTACTTACTAGGTAAAATAGTTTATTCATAAAACATTTAAACTTTCCATAATTTCTTTGACAATAAAATTGACATGATTGACACTCTTGATAATTGACCAAACGATATTTTACGTTAATCGCGTTTAAATTCATGGCTGAAATCCAGCATCAGTTCTTGGAATTTCAGTAACACAATTAAATTGTGAGAGTAGATTTCAGCTGTCAATATTCGACATGCCGTAAAACGTGTAAATTACATGGAAAATTTTGCATTGGCTTTTACACTTGATGCTATTGTGTTATCTAATTGGTGGATCTATACTATAATATATAGTGTAAAAATATTGTAAAGAGAAAATGTTTGAAATTTGTTTGTTTGAAACGAATAGGCTCCGAAACTACTAGACCGATTTCAAAAGTTCTTTCACTTTTAGAATGCTACATTATTCCTGAGTGACATAGGTTTTGTTTCATCATAATCGGTGCAGTAGAAGCAAAGTTACGCAGGCGAAGCTGCGTGTACCGGCCTGTCTCTGATTTTGACTTTGTTAATTGATAGAGAGAGTCGACAACATTTGGAAATGACTTCAGTTTTTTATGGAGTATTCCATAGTTTCATGCTGCAGTTCAATCAAATGTAATCTTTGAAATACGCTTAAGTGAAGCATTTAGGCCAATCATATATTGAAACCTTATGAATGTTACCACTTAAGGGAAAATTGTATTACCTACTTAATGAAATAAATAACCTGATACCTTAATTTACGATGCTCTATTTAGATAAGTGTTTTACATTCAGTTTTAGATATATTATAGGATTGGAATTGGAAACAAGCAATGCGATTTTTCTGATGGTAATAAATATACACCGCCTGAAAATATAAGGATGTTGCGTTGTCAAGTTGCGGTTTATAAGCTACGTTAGTCTCTGAACGGGAACTTAACAGTGACGAGTAGTAACGTAATGGTAACAGAAAGGGGTAGGTTGGTGGTGCAAATTGCAGTGAATTGCAGTGTGAAGTGTGTGACGACACATCTTTACAATGCTAGATTAAGAGATTTTAATTGTGTAATCAGTTTACGTGCGACTCCATCAGTGTAAATACATTCATACAAACTTTCACTCACCATTCATTACAGTTTTTTTTATAAAAAGCAGATATTAAAGCTCGGGTCTTTATATGTATATAATACATCTCATCAAAATCGGTATGGCGGCTCAGCCGTCAAAGAGTAGCTAGAGCAGTCAAACAGAACGAAAGACTTTCGTATTTGTAATGTAAAATGCAATATGTATAAAATAAAATTAAAAACTTCGCTAACAAAATACAATTCTACCAAAAACAATTTTCAACGGTATAATAATAAAATGATAATCTTAATACCAGTGTTTCTTAAACTGGGAGATTCACGTACTCAGAGAATAAAATTTAGCATTTCTTTTCGAGGCGTATTGTTAAATACCTAGGTATATAAATATTTTATGTTATTTAAACACACAGTTTGGGTGGTTTATGGTTTATGTATTTAAATTTGCTGCACATAAATACATTTAAACGAGTACAAAAGGTGAAACTCATAATACTTATACGTATTCTCACACAGTCAACTTTTAAGCTTAAATAAGTTTTCTATATATTTATTTCTAATAAGTTAACTTTTTCAAATAAGTATTTGACAGTGTAAAAGATTGAAAATCTTTGCCTAGTGAAAAAACATCTGCAACGGATTTAACGGGTAATAATTAAACAAGAGCTGGTAAATCCAGAAGCTTATTCGTACTTGATAATAACCTACTTAGCCATGAGTGTTCTTCGTTGTTTCTTCCCAACAATTTCGAAAAAAAAATTAAAAAGTGTGGAGGAAATACATGATAGAACATGCTTATTTAACTACACACATATTTTTACTTTAAAGGCTTTCTTTTGACTCGAATAAATTTGGAAGCGGATTTGCTTTGCGATATTTTGAAATTTAATGTCTTCGGCTTCACAATGGTGCCGTGCACGTTAATAACGCTGTGGATAACTATTGTAGATGTAGAAGGAAAAGGAGATCTAAAGTCTCATAGCGTGATTTAAAATGGAGTAGAAATAAAAACTTTGATTGTGATGGAACACACTAAATATATAGGCTGCCACCTATTACATTCAGGGGACTAAATTAAGTTATGGGTGCCTTGGTTCTTTTACTTCTTCGGGATATAGCCGTTAAGGTAATTTTATTGCAAGCTACAAAAAGTATCTCAATGCCCGTATACCTTAAGAGGTAGCCAGAGATACCGGTTACACTTTTCGTTATAATTTTATAACTCAAGAACGGACGTACCTATGCAAACCTAATATTTAGGATTTGTTCGGACTATTTAGTAGATGGTTTATGGAAAGATTGGTCAAAATCGGTAGAGCAGTTCTTCATTTATCACATTTTTTGTAACAAATGCATTTAATATGTAAATGGCGGATCATTGTGTTAATGGGTATTTTTTAGTCATGTTGAAACTTTTTTCAGTTAATATTTTCTTTTTTGTTTTGTTGTGTTATGTCATTCACATGGTCATATACGTAGCAAAGCGCGTACAGGGCCGGTAGTATATTATAAACTTTTTCAACAAATCTTAATGACTGCCAAAAGAAATATAACTGGCAGTTAACGTTAGTGTAAAAACGATGTGTGTGTGTGTGTGAGTGTGTGTGTGCGTGTGTGTGTGTGTGTGTGTGTGTGTCTTAAAAAATAATAATAAGTGTTCTCCTATATCAACATATCAGATATAAAAACTTAAGATATTTTTAAACTCTCCAAACCTGATAGCCTTCATTTGATACAGTTAAATCACTACAAAATAAACGATGACATAAAAAGCTGTCAGCATGATAACACCGTTAACCATAACTCTCCCAGACCATAAATCCGAGCTGTCTTTCTGTTCGTCACAAGAACAAGGTACATGAATTTATAATACTCCTTGTATGGTTCGTAGATATGAGTAAGTAAAGTTCTGTTCACATGCCTCTATAATTTTTTTTAATAAAACCGATTGGGTTTTAGTTAAGGAGGAGGTTTTTAATTAAGTTTTGATAATTTATATAAAGTTGTCGTTTATCGTAAACTTAAACAAAAAAAAATCATTATCAATACATATTATAAAACAAAGTCCCCCGCCGCGTCTGTGTGTCTGTTCGCGAATTATTTGAAAAGTACTGAACGTATTTTCATTCGGT
This sequence comes from Calephelis nemesis, assembly GCA_002245505.1. Taxonomy (NCBI): domain Eukaryota; kingdom Metazoa; phylum Arthropoda; class Insecta; order Lepidoptera; family Riodinidae; genus Calephelis; species Calephelis nemesis. The sequence goes on from NJDD01002907.1 coordinate 125,117, forward strand.
TTTCAACAATATATAGAACAATTCTTGAGGAAGGGTTTAGTGTATAGTAAGTTTATGTTTGGTACAAACCAACAACATTATAATGATATTAGTTCAATATGTCGGCAAAAAATAAGCCGATCGGGAGCTTTCCTCGAAAACGCTGCCAAAACCTTTTGAGTTTTAACAAAACAATGTATGTGTGAGATTTTTCTTCTTTGATAGATCTAAAAAAAATAAGCGGTGGTATATGTCTATCTTTAAAGAATAACCAACAATAACCTTTTTTTGCGTTTACTTGAAACAGTAAAATAAAGGGTTAAATTAGAACATATTTTTAACAATACAGTATTAACCCTTAATCAAGTAAATCTGTTAGATACGTTATTTGTGTAATTTTGATCATAATTGCCTTAACACTATCAGAAAAATTAACAACTAATGAGTTATCAAAAAGTTATAATCTCTAGGCGCAAAATTAAATATCATAGAAGCGTAGCAAAGACATGCGCGCTTACCGCATTGCCCCCTTCCCTCGCCCCATCTGGTGTCCATGAATGCTATAATATGTCGAGCGACAGCAGTCTATGGGTCTTCTGCTATCTATATACCAAATTTCATAGTAATCTTTGCGTGAAATAATTTTTGCGTGAAAGAGTAATAAACATCCATACTGACATCCTGACATACTTCCAAACTTTCGCATTTATAATATTAGAATTTTTATTCTTGAATAACCGAACCGAAGCTAGGGCGGGCAGCTAGTAAAGTATAACTTAAAAACCACTAGTCGTATTATATAAAAATTTATGTTACTATTATTATTATAAATTTATATAATGTGTTTTGAAAAAAAATCACATTGACGCACCGTATCAAATAAAATTGTTGGAGTTGGTTGTTGTAGTCGTACTACGCTTAATTATTTTATACCACCAGTTGCCGGTGGTATTCCTGCGGATTTACCCAAAATCGTACAAGCAGATGGCTCTCATAATGGTAACAGAAAATTTGCCGCACCATAGATCTTACTGGTGCATTGCTATCAAATCGGGTTTCAGGTCATGACTACATATCTACCGGCTAGTACCTTCTGGAACGAAATTTGCCAGCAACAATTTTCTGGCGGTAGGATTAGGTAGGTAGAACCATCTAGTTAGGTAACTGATTATTTATTACATCCTTTATTGTACACAAAACTTTTATTACTTTTTGTATATTTTTGTACAATCGCCTCCGTGGTCTAGAGTTTAAGTTGTTGGACTTTACTGCCTGAGGTTTCGGGTTCGAATCCCGGGTTGGGCAACAAAAAGAAAATTGGGCTTTTCCAATTTTTTAATAAAAAAAACGTTGCTCGGGATTGGATATATGCCCGGTTGGCGATAGGCTTGCCACCTATCACATCGTGGGACTTAATATCTTCGGCTAGTCGTGGGTGCCCTGGTTGTGCCTCTGCCTGCCTTTTCGGAGATATGGGCGTGAAGATACTTTACTTTACTTTAACTTTTTGTATAAATTACTTTTCGAAGACTCCGTCACCTACAGGTGGTGGTCTAGTATTTAACTCCATTGAGGGTGCAGTCAAAGATTACCAGCTGGTATAAAGCAATCGGGTTAGTACCATCGTTTTACTTATTCTTGCCATCAGAACGGCCTATGACGTGCTACATACAAAAGGCCAGAGTAGCTGGTCTTAAAATCCCTGCCAAAAGTTAGCAACGCACCAGTTAAATCTAAGGTTTTTTCCCATGGTTATTTTGTGAATTCATCAGATTACCCGTGTACTTTTTGGAATTATATACAACAAAACACTTTTAGCTCCTAATCGAATAAAAATTTCGTGAGCAATGAAGTGATGGAGGCATGAATAGCTAAGTCTTTGTGACGAAACTTTGCTATCTATAACTTTCAAAAGTGTTGCACAAATATGTTTTTTTAAAAAACGCTTTTAGTGGTTACTAGAAGTAGAATTTAAACTTCCAAAAGCATTTCCCAGGTTTCATTATGCTCAGGCAATTAATATAAATATGTACACTGATACTACTTCATCTATTCACTATCTTAAACCTATTATAGATGGTAAAATTACGACTTTTTATTTAGTCCCTGTATTGGTTCGGGTCCATTTAGTAGAAAAAACCATATGCAAGGATGCATATGCATGCCAAGCAGCTTGGAAGACTCGCCTCTTGCTTATAAAAATAGATTATCACAAACAAGACCACTAGTAGAGTGCTGTGCAGCACCTTGCATCTCCATCGCCACCACCGCCGGACTCACCACCTAAGCTATTCCTGCCGCTATTAGGACAATGTCGTGTTTCGGTCCGGAGGGTAGGAAAGCCGGTAGACTTGTACGATTGACCTAACTCAGGCCACAAGATAGGAACGCACTTACAACATCTATGGTGATTATAGGCTGCGGTTATGCTTTTTCGCTGCCTTTTGATATAAAAAAACATCACTCATTATCTAAAGCTCGTTATCTGAAATTTTACGTGGCTTTTACGTAATTTCCTTTCATAAAGTCGCCTTTGCATTTCATTCTGTTTCAAGTCACAACGTTCTAAAGATTTAACTTCAAAAGTTTTGAGTTGCTTCAATAAATTTTTAATTACTGTATAAATATTAAAAGGGGAAAATATAATTTCAAACTTTTTTGAAATTCTAACTTCGAAGTTATGTCTAACTAAGGATGTCTAAAAAACTATTAAACTTATTTAAAAATTTTCAATAAACCCCGACAAAACATAACATAATATACAATGTAGCTAAGAATTATCCCAATCACGTCAGATTTCAAACACAAAATCCCCACTGAAATCCGCTCCTCCGTTGAAAAGTTATGGCGTCACAGACAGATACACACACATACACACAAAGACGTGTCCAACTTAACACTCCTCTTTTTTCCTTAAGGGGTAGAAAATAAAAAAAAATGACTTTCATTTTATGTTTATTTATATAATTAAATTCGAGTCATATGTAATGTTTTTATGTATGTCTGTCCCCAAGATGAGTGACACAGTGTTAATATAATCATTATATTCAAATTTCAACAACTCCAACAAGGAAATAATTTATATTTTTGTAGTTTTTTTTATGCTTAACCTTTGAACTTTGTACTGGGTACACTAATTTAGCACAACACACAAATTGAATCTAACCCCAAAGTAAGCAAATTATATGCTTGTGCTATGGATGTTAGTCAACGACTCTAATACATAGAAAAACTTTAAATAGATACCAGAATATATTTAATAAACACCCAGATCCAGAAATGCAGACACCTAAATAAATGTTCATCACACAAATGTCAGCCCTCGTCGGGAATCGAACCCGACCCTGTGGTTGGTCGTTGGAGTTAGGCGTGTACGCTAGCCACTCGGACAACGAGGTGGTTTCGATTATTCCTTTAAGAAGTGATTTAGTTAAACTACAGAATAAACAATAGGTTCTAAATGTAGTTATTAGTCCACTTTGTTCATTTAGTCGAAATTATAGTCAAATGTGACTCAATTTTCGATCTTGCGTTTATTTATTTTTTAGATAACACAGTGAACAAGCACATCGCTCTTCATATGGAAAGAGACAACAGTAATTACAGATACCATAGACATCATCCGTCTTATTATAAACAAGGAGTAAAGTACTCCAAGGTTCAACCTGGTACTATATAGTGTTTATTACAACGTGATACAGGCTATAATATCGACTTAATTTTACTCCAATGTTAGTTCATGTTTTTTAATAAGAAGGCATAGGTCGCTGACAAATTATCGGGATGATATTCCTTTCGGACTAAAACACAGTAGGACCAGACACTGTTGTTATCGCAGCAGGAACTTTATCCAGAGCATGTTGCTGCACTTTTAACCTGAGCTCACCCTTATCCCGGTATTAATCTATGGCGAAATATTTTATTGAATTAGACGTTACTTTGCGGAAATCCATTATAACAGGTGTAAAATAAGCCTTTATTTTGCTAATTCCGCGTAAGCAATGTAACTGTTATGGCGAGAGTCATCTTTTTTTTTTCTTAAAAAAATGTGTTCCATGTGATAGTGTCCTAAGTTTGAAAATCTAACGCTTGCTTGACACCAACCGGGCTTTCTGCGTTTCGCGACCGACGGCAGACATTTTGTTCTATGCCCCTGTATGGTTTATAATTGCTTAAGTACTTGTAGACCCCTTGTCACTTGCAAACTTACAAATAATTATCTCTGGACAAATAACACGAATTAATCTAACCCCACAAACGATTACGATATGTTGTTTCTTGAATATTTACTGGAATGCAAAAAAAAAATCTAAAAAAAGTGTCTTCACGCCCATATCCCCAAAGAGCAGGCAGAGGCACAACCAGGGCACCCACAACTAGCTGAAGACACTAAATCCCACAATGTCATAAGTGGAAAGCATATCGCCAACCGAGGACATATCCAATCCCGAGCAACATTTTTATACAAAAAAAATTAAAAAAGCCACATTTTCTTTTTGTTGCAAGACCTAGGAATCGAACCCGGGACCTCATGAATCGAGTCCAATACCTGGACCGCAAGACAACAGATGCGAATAATCTTGCTTAAATATACATAAATAAGTTAATATACGTCGCCTCTATGACCACTAGATTATAGAGCTGGGGTTGGCATTAATAGCATATAGTCTCGACTTCTATTAGCAGGTCGGGCAGCTCAAAAATATATTTGTAATGAAATAATCCACCGACTTACCTATTTCTGTCGTCATGGTAGCAGTATTCGGTATTCTCGTGTTCCGGTCGGAAGAGTAAGGTAACCGATAAAGACCCTTGAAGATTTTTGTATGAAGCCTGGATTACCTACTGTCTGCCATTTTGTTTTTTTTTCAAAATCACGTTCACTAATAATTCTTTCAAAAATGGATATTTAACATCAATATAAACAAAAAATAACAAGAGACAATAACGCGAAAAGTGTCACATTTCGAAGATATGAGTTCCCAAATTCGTAACTTAGTAAACCTGTCTGAACCCCGTAAAGTCGTAACCTTTGACAGTGAAACTTTAGTTGTTTTTATCTTCGGAATGTGAGACTTAACAGTTTTTTTATTAAAATTTTTTATTTGTATTGGTATTAGCTATCCATTTTTTAAAGAATTATCAGTTAACGCAATTAAAAAAAAAACAAATTGCCGAACAGTAGATAAGCCAAAATCTTCATAGCACATTAGTTCTTATACGCTTGGCCACAGAACAGCGACGGAACTATAATATCTATGGTGTCTATAGGCCTTGTTAGTCTCTAAACATTAGGGAAGGTCATAGTATGCTAGTTCACTATCTTATGACGTACAAAAATACCATGTCGTATAATTTCCATTTTTATCTTTCCTCACCATGCTCTTCCTTTCTTAGTCGGTGCAAGAATTTAGAAATTTCACACGATGTTGGCAATGTACATGAAAATGTATGTATTTTAAACAACTTTGAAAAACGGAGGCGTCGAGTCCTATGTATTTTTTATTTACACTAATCGATTTTGTCGTCGTTTCTGTACCGATATTTTATTGCAAGAACGTACTTCCATTATCACTATTTCCAAATCTGATGATGATTCCCTGGGAAATCGAGCAAAATACTTAGTTTTTGTGCACGAATTCGATTTTTTGTAGTTTTACTGCGATAATTAAAGAACCAGTTTTTTGTAGCTATGTGTTTCACGCCCAGACTCCGTAGAGGCAGTCAGAGTCACTCACCACTAGCTGAAGACACCAAGTTCAACAATATGGCTGTCGACAAGCTTATATCGCCAACCGAGCTGATATTAAGTCCCAGGAAACTTTATTTTATACTAGAACATTTAAAATACACACTTCCTGTTTTTTTGTTGCCCGACCCGGGGTTCGAACCCGAGACCTCAAGAAGTCAAGTTCGAGTCCGTACCAAGTACATTTTGGTATCGATACTTTGAAAAGAAGTATCGAGTAGGTATCGATTAAAAGTACTCATATCAGTAAATTTTATAGTTTACGGAATTTTACATAATGATGTTTATCTTTTAACATTGAAAAAAAAAAATTTATCCTCAATTAAAGTTTCTGGACGCATCCAAGGCTTAGATTTGTGTAGTTAGCAGCCTTGGCAGTTTGTTAAGCTATACCCGAAAAAAGTTTAACCGGAAGACATTTACAAAAGTTTATTTTCTTGAGCAGCACCACGAAAACGGAGTTTTTTCATACATTTTTTTAAGGTGACCTGTTGCACCTCTAGCGTTTACCCTCATCAGTGTTTACACTCATGGTCGGGAGTATCTCAAAAATTATTATTTTATGTTAAAATATTATTAGTACTTTCCAATGAAAAATACTATTATTTGTGGCGGTTTTCACGCAAAATTTTCCAAAAACTAGGTATACGAAACTAGTAAGTATCAATACTTAACGACCGATACCAGTATCGAGTAAAGTATCGATACCCCAGTGGTATCGTTTCATCCCTAATCGTTATTGCCCTCTTTGTGGAATCTGTCTACCTCTTCACCGGCGGTTAAATCAAAATAAATACAATTTATCAAAAGGTTTTCATTAACAAAATTTAAGCTATATGAACATATACACTTTATTATACGCACTATGAAATATTTAAATAAAGACAATTATATTCAGTGTTAAAATTTCCGTAATTTTAAATTTAATATAATTCTTCTCCATGTAGGTCCGGACACCTTTACATAATAGACCTACTGCCTAGCAACTCAAGCGAACATAGGTTTAAAGGGAAATTACCTACTAGACCACTGGTGGTATAGCACCATGTAGCAACTTGCCCGGTTAAGAATCCATTGACTTACTGCAAATAGGTCCTGCAGCTAGAATGACAGTGTCATGTTCCTGTCCGAGGACTAGAGTAGCTGGTAGACTTGGATTAGATAGGCCTTACACTCCGGCCACAATTTCAAATCCACATATGTAAAATCAGCGAGTAAATAATTTCGATTTCATTTCACAGGACAGTGACCCATAACTCCTAAGGTGTTAATACGCCACGGGGGGGCTTAACATGACGGCAGCCATGTGCATATTTGTCTAATATATGACACAAAATAAACAAATATACATAAATCATTTCAACAAAAAATAAAATAAGAGATATTTGCATATATATCTACATTAGGTAGTGTTATGTTATAATAACCTTATCTAGCTGTTGCTTGCGGCTTCGCCCGCGTTTCTACAGGAACCCGTTGTGCGATCGGGATCAAAAGTAACCTATATGTTAACCAAGGTCACAATCTATTTGTGTTCCAAATTTCAGAAAAATAAGTTCAGCCATTCGAGCATGAAAGAGTAACAAACATTCATACATACATACGAACTTTCGCATTTATAATATTAGTAGGATCCCGCAGTTCTTTTGCACCAAATTACATCATACAGTATGTCACTAATTACTATGTGCATAAGAGTCCAATCAGTCAGGTATGCAATTTCGTCAAATTAATATACCATCTGCGTTTATTTAAAATTGCATGCAACAATGTCTTCCATACAAAGAAAATACACACATTCCGACCGTTTTAATTGTATAAGATCATGGATCAATACTGCCTCCACTTCTACATTCCAGAGTATAGTGGCCTCTGTTCGAAAAGGTCCTGATTTTCCTCGCTCCACGTACTGGCAAAACTAGTCTGAATTAAATTATCCTTACATAGTTTCAACTGCAACTTTCTTGTGGAATTTGTTTTTGTACAAGGAATTCCTTTTTGACGCTTTTTATATGTGGCACTATTTTCGTTTTTTGTAACTGCAATGAGCATACCTTACAACTACATTTTATGTTACATATTTTAACGACAAGTTTGTAACGTTAAAAATATCAAGTTCAATGTGTTGCTAAAATGAAACAATAATACAAGAAAAAACAATAAGATTTTGTATTAAGGAAACAAGAAATAATAATTGAGCGCAGAAAAAGTGGAAAAACTGACTAAAATCATTTAATTTGGTATCTAATCGCGTAGTTATTTTTCGATAGACAGCAATTGGTTCTGAACTAATCTCATATAAATTTTATCCACATCCCACTAGTAGTTTTTGAGTTACACTTAACAATACATAAAAAATTGATCTAAATTGGTAGGACATTTATATTACAAAGTAGAATTCAAGTTAACAGATAAAAAAAGTTCAAAAAAATTGAATTAAAAAAATACAAAAGTAAAATCTATAGTAAGTTTACCGTTTTTAAATTTAATCGATAATAATTGAAACCAAACAGAAATGTTGCAGGTGGGTTCCATCCCATTGAAAATGGAATATAATGTAACAAAATTTAAAGGAAAAATAAATTGCAGTCGACCTAAGGGTGGGAATGGAAGGGGTAGGTTTTAAGTGTAAAAACGGATTATCTTGATTTCTAGCCAAACTATTTTGCATTTTTTGAGAAACTTAGAAGTTTGGATTTGTACACCATCAAAAAGTAAAGATACCAAAACACAAAAAATACGATCAATTTTTTGAATTTTTGAAAATTATACTCTAAATTGCGATATTAAATAAAATAAATATTTCAAATCCATAACATTGCAATGCGTTTGAAAATACTAAAACTTGCTTATGTGAATTTTACACATAAATTTTCAGGTTTCGTAAAAAGAATGCAATTGCAAGAGTTATAGATCTTTTTAATACCTACTTACATTTAACTTTTCTACATAGGTATGACTTGACAAATTGAGATAAACTGATTTTACCCTTAAAATTTCACACGCTTTCACTTCCCGGCCTCAAATCGCCTATATATTATTTTTTTAGTTTTGTTAAATTCTTTTCTTTCTTTAATGGGTACATTCTATTTTATTTTTTCTAAAAAAAACTTACCCACACTGGTCTAATAAAAGATGTTAAGTGTAATAAAAATAATTAGCGACGTACGAGTCTACATATTTGTATTTCAAATTGCCAATCTAAGAGATCCACACTATTTGTGGAGAAGCTGCTGGATTTGCACTTGATAAATAGAATAAAGAGTCAGCTGAGGCAAGCTTCATTCCTTCAACTTTTTGTATCCGATGATCATCTGCAGGCCATTTGAAACCTTAACCCCATGATATTAAGTTTAAATTATTACCACTCTAAATACGCGAAACGGGGCGTGAAAACTGATGAACGATATAATAACTTAATACATTGATTATTAGGTTTATTTTGGGATGGTGTTAATTGATACGTAAGTCAGAATCACAAGCTTCACCGAGCTTTATAAATTAGCTCGTGACAATTTTGTTTATTATTAAGATATAAGTGAAATTTTAAGTTGGTTTTAAAATGGATTGTACCAGGTTTTGATATGAGTCAGCATTTGTTATACATAAAATCGTTTTTTTTTTGTAATCTGCCAAATGCTTATAAGAAATTTAAAATGATAATGTTTTTTATTACGAGGATTGAAGACCATCAATTTATACCATATTTTATTGACATTAATAAAGATAAGGTATAGGACGGCAAATTAACTTTCTTGATGACAAATAAAAATAATCTATAACAACTATAAATATACATCGCCTCTGTGGTCTAGCGATCCGGCGCGGGACTTGACTTCTTTAGGTCCCGGGTTCGATCCAACAAAATAAAAGTATAAATTGTGTATTTTCATTTCTCTAATGAGAAATAACATTACCTGGGTTGGAATATTTATTATGTGCTTGATTGGCGACAGGCTTGCCACATATCACATTGTGGGACTTGGTGTCTTCGGTTAGTCGTTGGTGGGGTGATTGTACCTCTGCCTAGCTCTTCGGGGATATGAGCGATAAGATAAATACTGTTTAAGTTTAGATATGTATCAAAATCTTGTTTCAGATTGAGGCTATCATTTTCCAATTAAATAGCAATAGAAAGGGACAAAACACGTTCAGTGCTGCGAAATTAATTTGTATGCAATATTTCTATTAAACAGGTACGTATCTAGGTAGGTACCTTAGAATATATTGTGAATAAAACTCGTACGAGTTTTTATGTCCTGAGTAATTGATATATCTAACATTAATATTTTGTAACAAAATGTGTTTTGTCTTCTTTTATTGCTTGAGTCGAAAGAAGATATTGGTACCTTAAAATAGGTTTAGTTTTTGTCACCAATTTATTCAATTATTTAACTTTTTATTATTTTTACAAAAAGCATTAAATTAAATAAAAACGTGACCTACGTTACAAAAAATGTGAATCTTTGTATACTTAATAATTTTTACATATATACTTAATTATTATTAAACATATAATCCTCTGATACTTAATATTTTTTTTTTCAAATCTGTTAAAAAATTCCGAGAATGGTGCATCGAGCAAAAAGTTATTAACATTCATAAAACAAGACGAATAGAGCACTCTCATCATTTTTACGTCATGTAAATACGAGTATAATTAAAATTAAATTATTTAAGCACTGAAATGGTAATGGATAGGATAACATCAGTTCAATTAATTTGTAAATATTTTTTTGCTAATTTCGTTTACATTGTTTTTAATCATCAGAAAGTCAATTGTTATTAATTAATAAAATGGCGGCGTCTTTATTCTTTTCTTGTTCGATATATAATTGTATGGATGCCATCACACGCATCCAAGACAGTGTGATAACTTAACCTTTTAGCTAACTGGACTCTGGGTGGTTATTTTCAATGCGCTCGACATTTAGCATGTGAATATCACTACATAGTATAAAACAAAGTCGCTTCCTCTGTCCCTTTGTATGCTTAAATCTTTAAAACTTCAGAACGGATTTTAAAGCGGTTTATTTAAATAGATAAAGTAATTAAAGAGGAAGGTTAATATGTATATTTCATAACTGTGCGAAGCCGGGGCGGGCCGCTAGTTGTATATAAACCAAATGTCAATTTAAATAATGTTCTCCTTCGAGTCATTGACTACATCACATTTATTCTCGTACCTGCCAGGCATAAATCATAAAAGAGTCTAGCATTTTCGGTGCACTTCGACCATAAACACATACCTACTTGATTTTTGACAGGATTAAAACGCAATAATCACATCAATCGGTGATCAAAGGGCTTACAGTTGGCAGACCATCACCAAAGTTCAGGTTAGATTCCCAACAGGAGCAGCTATTTGTATTTCTAGCCTGGGTCGTACTAAACATATTGATTGATTTATTTAATAACCTGCTGCCCCAGCAAACTACTTTACGAAACTTACGAAAAGCTGTCCTATCTTTTAAGATGGACCAAACTACAGATATATGAGAAATTTTATCGAAATCGGTTCAGTAGTTTTGGAGTTTATTGGCAACATACATCGTGACACAAGATTTATAAATAAATTTATAAATATATAAGATGTGTAGGTACTGCTATCGTTTTAAATACACACAACATGAGCATTATTTTCTGTTTTAGAGCTAGATCAATTTGAAAAAACCTTTTTTTTATGTGAGAGATCATTAAATTAGCGTACGACTCTCCTGAATATAAGGCATAACCGTGGCCTGTAGACACCATAGATGTAAAAGGCTCGTCGCTGTCCTATGGCCAGAATGTTAGGTCTGTTGAGCAAGACTACCGGCTATCCTACCCTCCGGGCCGTTACATCACATAGTCAATGTGTCGGCAGGGGGAATCTGAGCAGAAATATTAATATAAGAATAGGCAAACGGAAACTTAAAAAAAGGGATTAATCACAATCACCGCGCTCCCTCGTTCCATGATTACTATGAACAATGGCGCTCTAAAGTGAACGTTTTAAGCGACAAATCACTATTTTTGACACTATAAAAGAAATTTGAAAAACAGTATAAAAACTGAAACACTTATCTTTAAGGTATAGTACTTATTTATGTTTACGTTAAATCTGGTGTCGATATTTTCATATTTTAAGTAGACATTTGGGTTTTGCTTTTAAAAAAGAGTTAACTTTTTGATTTTTTTCTATCGAGCAAAGTGAAATGAATCGTGTTTTGGAAACACTAGTCTAGTAAAGCATATTCATGTTAATCTTGTGCATTTGTGTCAGCAAGATCCATGATTGCTTTGTATGAAAAAAAAAGTAAACTGCTGACGTATTTTAGCGTATATGGCCCCTTGAAAAAAAAAACATGCGCGCAAAATATCTAACTTAAAAAACTCTAAAATTTGTTAAAGAAACAACAAATTTGCATTTTTTTATTTTTTTGAAATTCAGAAATACAGGTTTCTGTTGATTATGCAATTTTAGTTAGTTATACTTTGACTATTTTCATATCATTCATAATATAAACACATAAAATATAAGCATATTTAAACATTAAATAATAAAGCCGAATTGAAAGCCCCAATTTAGAAAATCGACTGATAGATGACGTGACAGAAAACATAATTATGGTGAGATGTCGGAATAGCCACTTGGGTTTGAGCAACTTTTTTCAATGTTATGTGGTGAGGTTCTATAAATGCTATACTCATCTTACCATTAATGTAATTGAATAGAATTTTTCGAAATCTTTCATTTACTTAGGACATCGTCATGTCATCTATTTAATTTTTATACGAATGCACATCTTGGTGAACATTTATCTATATTATTTTTAATACAATGTATTCATAAGAAAATCGCCTTTTCTAAAAATCTGACTTTAAAATAATTGTATTTTTATGGCAAAACACCAACGACCAGGCCAGAGCAGGCAAATAATAGACCTATACCATAAATGTTGTAGGTACGTTGCTTTCCTGTGGCCGGATTGTTACGCCAGTTGTGCAAGTCTACAAGTGACACTCCTTCCGGGCCAGAACATTGTCATTATGGCAGCAGACATAGGTCAGGCGGTGCATCCCTAGCCGGGCAAGTTGCTGCACAGTACTCTGCCATCAGTGGTCTTGTGGTTTCGCACAAAGTTTCGCAATTGCTCGCCTCTTATGAGCTGCCAGGTATAAAATGACAGATGATTTATTTACTCTACAAAAAATACCCGGACCAATACTTTTTGCTGTGTTAAAATATCAGGAAAAACATTTCATTTTATTACTTTTTTTAGCCGGCTGCAGACAAGAGTATGGGCACATACTTAAATCACAGAACCAAGATGATCTACGACTTTAAGGTGTTCATTTATAAACAAAAACCCATTTAAAATAGTATTGGTTGGTCCCCCGTGTTGTTCCGGGTTCCTTTGAAAAAAAGACCATCTGCCTTCCTTTCAGGCAGCTCGTAAAAGGCGAACATAGGCTTACCATTACTAGCAGCTCGACATCTGACTAAGTGGTAGAGTTTCGAAGCGACTCGCCCGGATCGATACCACCGGCTTATCTATTCCTGTCGCCGTAACGTCAGCGTTTGCCATTGACGTGTTCCGGTTCGGTAAGCTTGCTTTTTCACGGGGCCTAAAATCCTGGCTTCAGGTTGGCAACGCAACGTTACCATCATTAGTGTCTCCATACAGCGTGAATTTCATACCATCAGGAAATCTGTTTGCTTATTTCCCTTCCAATATCATAAAAATAATATATACTACTTGTTTCGGCGTTCACGTCGAGTGCGATTTGGTGTTCTCTGTGGTGAGTTCTTCGACAAAGTTGGCGAAGGACGTGACAAGTGGTTTTGTTTCCCGTGTTCGGACTCTATTTGTGATCTTTTCGCGGAAGTGGGAAGTAGGAACCTTAGATAGGGTTGTCACATGTAAAGAACGTGACAATTTATATTGTTTCCCGAGCTCTTTCTATATTCGTGTTCTGGTCGCGGAGGTGCGTGGTGAAAGCGTCAGTTAGGCTGGTCACATTCTGTGTCGTTTGAAGGACTATTTGCCACAACAGTTACACTGCTTACGCGGAATTAGCAAAATGAAGGCTTTTTTTACATCTGTTATAATGGATTTCCGCAAAGAAAGGGTTACGGGGTAGGCAGAGAGTATCGAATGCCAAATCTCACGATCCTCGTAGACCTTCCTGGCTTCTTCACATTAATTACCCTTTTCATACAAATACGCCGGTTTCGGAGTATTTTGACACCACCTTCGTTTAATATATGAGTATTTCTAATAATAACTTCCATTATCACATTTATATTACTGAATAGTGACTTTTTGTTACTGCAATAATGTGTATATATGAAGACAGATACTAATTAATTATCTTTAAAAAATGTTCCCTAATAGAAAACTTATTGCTCTGAAGGGTGTTCAACTGCTTCGTAGTCCAAAACCTAAAACTTAACGCCGCCGGTCACCCACAAGCCTCGGTTTCGATTCTTGGTGTGAGCAGGGATTTGTGCGGTAGTGCTATGAAGCTTACGTCAATAAGTTACTTTGTTAATTTACATTTTAACAATAATATTTTTTAAGTCCAATAGATCCTCAAGAAACTACATATTGCGTCGTCGCCTCTCATAAGAAGAACTATACAACGCTTTGTGCAGCGCAACTAGATGCCAGATTGGGTCGTTCAGAAAATAAATCGACTCGATTTAACTCAGATGAGGATCATTCCAACGAGACTGAAAGGACCAGCGCTCAAAAGGATTCTTCAAACGACTCGGCTTTTCAGACAGATGAATATAAAATTGGTGTTGACAGCTATGACATTTTCGAGGGGAATTTCAAAAATGTCTATAGAAGGAAGAAGTTTGGTAAGTAACTTTATAATAATAATAGTAATAATTCTGTATTTGCATATAATAGGGTAACTATTCAGGTCTTATTAGTTAAATAGTAAATACAGATCTATACCTATTTTGCTATGATCTAGCATGCAAATTATGATTTTTAAATTCGTATGTAATAAAAATCTATTATATTATAGTATCGTAATTATGTTGAATTAAAATTATTTATAAAATTATGCTTAATTAATTGGTCAAATAAACTAAATTCATACACGTTTTTGAAGTATGAAAAAAAGTCATCCCTACCTACAACACAAAATTTAAAGCTATAAATAACATTTTATTTGGAAAACAAATCTTTAATATCGTAAAAACATTTTTTATTAAGCCATTGTGACAGCTTTGACTTGAATTTAATAAGTGGCAGGTTTTTAATATTGTCAGGTATTTGGTTGTTAATTTTTATTGCCATAAAATGTACATTTTTTTTAAACAGTTTAATATTACCTTTAGATATGTATAATTTTCCAACGGGTCTTTTAGACCATTATGTACCTTCTGCATTCAATTTAAAAAGATGAGGACGCTTTTTAACTAACACAGACATATCCCTTACATATAAACTTGGTAGTGTTACGATATTATTTTCTTTAAATAATGGCTTACAGCTATCCAGAGGCTTCGCTTTACATATTGATCTAATACATTTTTTTGTATTTTAAAAGTCTTATTCATGTCCACCGAATTACCCCATATTATTAAATCATACGAGAGAACAGATGATACGTAACCTTTGATGCTATTTGTCTTAACCGCCTAATATCGTAAATGAATCTATTTAGCTTAGCACAAACCATACTCACGTGTAACTTCTAATTACAATATTTATCATACATGACACCTAAAAATTTTATAGTATCTATTTCTTTAATTGCATTATTATTATATTTTATTGTCAAAGGAATATTTTTCATATTTATGTTACAGAATTGTAATAATTTAGTTTTATCTATGTTAATTCTCAAATTATTATTATGTAACCATTCAATTATTTTATTTAGTAGCTTATTAATTGCATTCTCATATTCATTTACATTTTTGCATTTTATTAGTACAGTAGTGTCGTCTGCATATTAAATGTAGGGGTTGGTTGTAATTTTAGGAATACATATATAAGAAATAACAGTGGTCCCAAAAGGCTTCCCTGGGGTACTCCGATACTGTTTATTCTAAATTTCGAACGATGACATAAATCCATTTACAATTTTAGATATTTCTGTGCACTGTTTTCTGTTTAGCAAATAGCTTTTGATCCAGCTCCAAGCATTGCCACTAAAACACCATATTTGTACAACTTATTAAGTAAATTTGAATGTTCAACAAAATCAAAAAAGCCTTGCTTATATCTAAGAAGATTGCGGTAATCGGTATTTTATCTTTCAATGAATCTATTATTGCTTTGGTTAAATGAGAGCATGCCAATGTTGTTTAACTATGATTGCGAAAACCAAATTGTACCTATGAAATAATATTATTTTTGTGAAAAAAATTATTTAATCTATACAGCATGGCCTTTTCAAATATTTTTGGTATAACTGGTATTAATGTCACAGGGTGGTAGTTATTAATATCAGAGGGATCGTTCTTTTTATACAGTAGCTTTATAATCGAAAGTTTTAATCTATCAGGAAATTCTCCTTTTTGAAATGCCAAATTTACAATATGTGATAACGGGTTACTTACATATTTAGTGCATTTTTTGATAATGTCTGTACGTATCTCATCATACCCTATTGACTGCGTGGGATTAAGCGATTTTATAATTTGACATAATTCATTACTATCGGTAGGATAAAGTAAAATTGTATTAGAATTTTTTGTAACTGTCTTGTCATTAATAGTACTGGAATTAAATTTATTTAAAGTGTTTGTGCCAACAACATCAATAAAATAGTTCAGAAATTGTCTTAGAATCACTAACATTTTTATTTTTAACTTTTATATTCTTGATCTCATTACTTTTATTTTTTTTCATTTACATTATATTTTATAACTATCCAAGTCGCTTTGAATTTATTTTTGTGATTTGATATAATGTTTCTACTTTGAATTTGTTTTGGTTTGTAAATACACCGTTTTAAAATGTTAACATATTTTATGTAATTTTTGCTAATAATAATCTTCTTGAACGAATTGCGATATGACAAATACATACGCCTTCTATTCAAGCATGTAGTTCTTATTCCTTTTGTTACCATTAAAACGTATTTATATTTTAGAGCGGGCACTGTAGGTATGGAGTTGAGTTCAAAACAATTTATAAAATGCGGTCCTTACATTTTGCATACTTAACTCCATACAGCGCCTGCACTAGTTATTAAGTTGTAGGAGGATACCTTTTGGTCCACAATCCCAGGAATTCCTTCATTTTTTTATTAATTTTAGCAGTTTTTTTAGGAATAGTTTTAGCCTCTGTGGTCGAGTGGTCCGGGTGTTGGACTTGACTGCATGAGGTCTCGGGTTCGAATCCCGGGTCGGCCAACAAAAAGAAGATTGGGTTTTTCCAATTTTCTAATAAAAAAAATGTTGGTCGGGATTGGAAAAGTGCCCTGTTGGCGATAGGCTTGCCTCCTATCACATTATGGGACTTAGTATCTTCGGCTAGTCGTGGGTGCCCTGGTTGTACCTCTGCCTACCTCTTCGGGGATAAGGGCGTGAAGATACTTTTTTTTTATATAGTTTTCGATTTCATGAGACGTCCTTCGCATCGGAGACTTTTAAGGACTCCAAAAGCTTTAAATTTACGCTCCTGAATTATAAATAGTTATAGGGGGTGATTCTGCTGTTCACAAACTTTACCTTTTTTAGATGCACGCTGTCTTTTCCAAATTCTACAAAATAAAATTAATTAATTAAGACGTGTCTAATTAGTCCGGACGTGTCAAATTGTAATGTTTTTTATCAACGTTTTACGAGTGATAGATTAAACGTCTGTAGAAATGTCGTGTACAGACTAATCTGACAGCGTTAAAAGTGTTTTGTCTCTTTCTATTACTTTCGTTAAAATGAGATAGTGATAACTTAAAATTAGTTTAGTGAGTGCACAAAAAAAATTACCACCATTGTCCACGGTTTATAGAGACAACCGTCGACTGTCTACGCCATACTATTATGTTACTAGCTGTTGCCAGCGGCGTTGCCCTCGCGGTTAATGGTCTAGATCACATATGGCGCACCATACAGCTTGGAAACAAAGTAGTTGGTCTTGAAAAATGAAAATGGCGTTCTTATCAACAAGATACTAAAATTTATCATGGTCAAATTTCGACCAATGGGTGACCTAGTGGCAATAAAAGTAGTGTAAATAATATAACACTGAACAAGTCGCACAACTTGAATTGAATCTAACCTCAAAGTAAGCAAACTATATGCTTGTGTTATGGGTGTTAGTCAACGATACTAATACATAGAAATACTTAAAATAACCAGAATAAATTTAATAAACACCCAGACCCGGAAATGCAGACATCTAAATTTTCATCACACAAATACCTGGTCCCGTCGGGAATTGAAGACGAAGAAGTTAGGCGTGTACGCTAATCATTCGACTAACGAGGTGGTCAATATTAGATTAATACAATGTTAGATTGTAAGTATGGCTAACATTCATAAAAAATGAGGCTGTTATTAATTAATCTTACAGTGAATGATCCAGACAAACTCCAATACGAATTAATTTAAATTTTATTGAAATTTTATTAGTTTGTAATCAACATTAAAAAGGATAGCTTTAATCCTGATATCTCAAGAGTTTCTCGCATTAAGTAAACAATTGATTCAATATAAACTTACCTTGGAATCCGAAATGTAGAACATTTGAACGTACAGATCGTCTTTCAAATATGTAACTATATTTTTTCAAAGTCTTTAGGGTAAGCAGAAATTTTCGAGTGCCAAGTGAAAAAAGTTTGCCAGTACTTGTATGGTTATTGTTTTCTAGGTCGCAGTACAACAGTCACTGACGTGGATCCACTTGTCACTTGTGTTGGAGAAAGAACTCATCACTCCATTGAAAATCTGGATCCAAGCACGGTAAGATATAAAGAGAGATGAAGCAAAAAAGAAAGATAACCTCCATGTATTTTTATGGTTTTTATTTCTTTATTTTTATCTTGGAAGGCAAACAAGTATACGGATTTCCTGATGGTAAGAAATTCACTTCGCCTAGAGACACGAAAGATGGTAATGTTGCGTTGCCAATCTGAAGCTGGGAAAGGCCTCGAGCTAAAGTAAGCTTACCGGCTACCTTACCCTCCGAACCGGAACACGTCAATAGCAAGCACTGACGTTATGGCAGCAGGAATAGGTAAGGCGGTGGTACCATTCCGGGCAAGTCGCTGCAAAACTCTGCCACTTAGTAGAATGTCACGGTGTTAGTGACGTTAAGCCTATATGCTTGCCTTTTACGAGCTGCCTGGCAGAAAGGCTGATGGTCTGTTCTTGAAAGGAGCCCGGACCAAGACGGGGTAAACAGGGTACAGACAGAATCTACACAAATCATTTAAATTGTAGGAATTTATTTTCGCAAAAAAACTTTTGAAAGCGGATTTTAATAAAAGTATTTACCATTCAGTAAAATCGAACTTTATTTGATAACTTCGTTTTTTCATTCCCGTATATTGAATTATTTTCTAGACATATTTCGTAAGCGTTTTTGGGGTGGCTCGGGATCGGCAATCTGGCACACTTCTCGCAACTGGCAGCGTCCGTCCTAGGACATCGACTGCCAAGCGACTACGAGAAAATGCACCGCTAAAAATCAACTTGAAGGGGAAAACTGTATTCTATTTCAAGGTAATAACAATATAGGTATTTGATATTTTCCATCCTCGATGCTTGGTAAAACTTCCAAATATTAATATTTTTATATAAAGAAACACTTGTACTCTTTTACATATTACTTATAATTTATTATTTTGTAAATAGCCTACCGGTTTCGCTTCTACAGCATCATCACAGCTAAAACTTAAACTACTTGTAGTTGCAACTACTTGTAGTTCATACTACTTCAATGTAAAAAAACTAGCGACCAGGGTTCTGTTCAATTTGACTCAAGCTCTGAAGATTAAAAAACTACTCGTAGTTTATGTTTTAGCCCTGATGATGCTATATAAGCGAAACCGGCTATTTACAAAATAATAAATTATAAATGATACGTAAAACAGTACAAGTGTTTCATTATCTAAAAAATATGTGTTAAAAATAGTGTAAACCGTAATCCATTTATCTTAAATAACATTAAAAATAGCTACCTTACTACTACATTTCTGAATCAACGATGCGACAATCCCATCACGCTCATGGAATAATCTGGTGCCTTATCTAGATTTGCTAGCCATTCAGGATAGGTGTATCGATGAAACTTATTATCCGGATCATCCGGATTGACAAAATAACATCATTGTGGTGCTCTAGATTGGCGAGTACATTTAACTACTCGGGATGGGTATTCCATTCTCAACTTGGCAGAGTATCAATAAGCTACGTACTGAATTACGTAAGAAAATGCGTTGCCTATTTATAGTCCGGTGAAGTTGTAAAAACCTCGCAGTTAGCAACATATTAGCCAATTCCAAAAAAAGTTGCCTATTAAGACTGGAAGAAAAAGTGCAGCAGTGCGTAGTATCCGCAATAGTATAGTATAGTATAGTAATCCGGATAAGTCGCGAAAGGACCCAGTTGGATGATGCAATGAAAAGATAAACGGGTAAGTCAGTTAGCAAAACTTACCCACGCTTGGCTTAGATTCCTAGCCTCAGCCAGGCAACTCGTCATTATCGTATTTGGTGCCTATAGGAGTTGTTTATTTCCTGCCAGGAAAGCCGTCTACTAATTAAAATTACAAAATCCCTTGAAAACCACATTTTAACAAATATTTTTTTGTAGAGTTTAAAAAACATTGGATCTGGCCTTTGGCTGGCTATGACTACCTGTGGTGGGGCAGTTGATATTGAAGTATTCGCTAAGAATAAAACAATATACACACTGAATGATGTAGGTAAGTAATAAGTAATAAGTATTTATCTATATATTACGAAAATTGCGCGGACGCAGTAGCATAAAATTTGGCACACTTATAGTTTATGTGTAGCAGAAGTAAAGAACTCTAATATTTTTCAATAAAGCTTATAAAGTACATTAAATCAATAAATAAAATATTACCCACACTACCAGGCATTTGACACACATAAACAAATAAGTATATTATAGATGATTACGATAAGAGATCACAGATGGCGCACTAAAAAGTTTGGAAACAAAGTATTTGGTCTTGAGAAATGACGATGGCGTTCTTATCAACAAGATATTAAAATTTATTCCCGCGCTCGATTCCCGTGTCGGGCAACAAAAAAGAAAATGTGGTTTTTTCACTTTAAAAAAATGTTGCTTTGGATTGTAAATGTGCCTGGTTGGCGATAGGATTGCCACCTTTCACATTATGGACTTAGTGTCTTTGGCAAGTCACGGGTACCCTGGTTGCTTACCTCTTCGGGAATATGAGCGTCAAGATTCTTATTTTTTTTACATTTATACAAATATAACAAAAGCGAAAATCTGCTGGCTACTAAACTTTTACTGCTACGCAACTATAGCTCAATTCGCTTCTAAGGCTTAAATCATGTTCTGGTTAAGAATATGTTACTTGACTACACACCAGTATCGCCTTTTGTATGCAGGTACTAGGTGCCCCAATTTTAGCCAGAAATAAATGCCTTCCAAGCTCGTACTAAATGGTTGTCATAAGTATCGCGTTAGAATTTGCCATCAGTCAAATTTAAATTGTATTAAGCAACCTGATGCAGAAAAAACCGGTCTTAATCATTCAAAATTCATAAGGCTACGTAGAAAGTAGTCATGTCAGAATCTTGGGTAAGATGGTACCATACAGATGCAAGCTCATTTAGTAAGATTTAAATAAACATAAATAAAATTGTAAAAAACGCCACCCCAAATTTTTACTCAAAAAGTACACCACATTCAATAATTCCAAAAAAGTTGCGACAATTATTTCTCTCGATGCTGCCAAAACCCAAACGTAATTTTTCACTTTCTGTTTCCTCTCAGAGTCTTACGTGAAAGTTTTTATACCGGGTCCTACAACTGCTACTTCAATGCAAGAAACTAGCGACGAGGGCTCTGTTCAATTTGACTCAAGCTCTGAAGAATCAAAAATAAGATATGTCGTACGGGTGGTACCGAAGAAGTGGGCCACTGATGGAACAGTTACATTAGAAGTAAGTTTGTGACAAATTAACTACTTTTAAATCTACAATAATACTTTAGAAGCAAATGTTACGTACAAACACGCCTAATAAAAATCACAATTATTTTCTGGAACACGTTTTATTTATTTACACTATTTTTCGTTAGATGTTATTGCGTTCTCACTTGCTTGAAAGTTACCAAATGCAAACCAAAATCTCAGACGCTATCTCTCTTTTTTCGCTGTACTTCTTTTTCTTGGATTGCGCTAGATGAAACAACAAGCTTTTAAACCATGCTCACGTTGATGATAGGCCAGGAAGAGCCCTCTTAAAGTGAGAATGGGCTGCTTCACTTGTTAGATCATGTGGAAAAAATGCCAGATGAAAGATTGACGATTCAAATATTCGGCGGGCAAAGGTTAAATGGGTTATTAAGTACCAACAAAACCACTGGTGGTAGAATGCAATGTTACAACTCGCCTGGACAGGGATTCACCACCATACTTATTCAGACCGCTATATTTATTATATCAGGAGGGTAGACTTGCATAATTGGACATCTGCCCAATAGAGGACGTACCGAAAACATCTATGGTCTCTGTAGGCCACGTTAATCTCTTACCATCAGGCGAGTGGTTGTTCGTTATCTTATTACCTAATTAATCCGGTGGTATATAATAGAATTCTATCTACTCGCAAAATAGTCTAATTCTGATAATCCAGTAGCATGTAACATCATAATAATTAGCCTACTCCTTGCAGTTAACAGCATCAACCACAAGATGGGGTGTCAGTACGCCGGAGCTGGCAGAAGATGGAGGCACTGTCCGGGAACTGAGGCCGCGACGGTCCTGCAAGTCCGTCGACATTGCTTTTCTACCCGCCACACATAATGCTACTGATGTCATACGGTAAGTTTATAACATAAGACAGCCTATAAACATTGAAGATTGAAGAAGAAGGTGACGAGGTTTTGTATTACGATCTACGGGGTCTAGGAAATTTGATATCTATAGGCGGCGCTTATTGCTTTTCATCAAGAAATCTATAATCCTGTTAGAATCCAGTCCTAAAAAATTAAATAGCAATTCTCAAGTTATTTTGTCAAACTTCTAATGTAGGTATGTAAATGTACTTATATTATTTTTATCCATAAGTAAGTATTTTCACGCCCATACCCCGAGGAGGTAGACAGAAACACAACCAGGGCACCCACGACTAGCCAATGACACAAAGTCTCACAATGTGATAGGTGGCAAGCCTTTAGCCAACCGGCACATATCCAATCCCGGTCAACGTTAATTTTATTAAAAAATTGAAAATATACAATTTTGCTGCCCGACCCAGGGCTCGGACCCGGGACCTCAAGAAGACAAGGCCGACGCGGGACCGCTAGACCACAGAGGCGACAATATCATATATCAAGTGATACCCTCTGGTGAGCAAAACAACTCTAAAACGAAGTTATAATAACTCTAAAACTAATAACTCTAAAATGATTCCACGGACAACAACTAGTATATGAAACCGTTCATTTATAATTTCAAATTATTAAACTTATTAAACCGGATCAGCTAGTTATTTTATAAATATGTCAACCCAGATTTTTCAGTAATATCACGAGCATAGTACAATTTGCTTAGTTTGAGTAGTGTGTGTCCATAGAATTTTGTTTTTAATAAAATTATGTATTTTTTCCAGATATTGCATTCTATCAAGGGAGATTAGTGTGAGTGAGGGCTACATATGTCCACTGTCAAAGAAATCTTTCACGAAGACACAATGCATTAGCCACTTGCAAAGGCCTCCGTAAGTACAGACATAATTTTACCTGTTTTATAACATGAATAGATTTTTACGAAAAGAAAATTTAATATTTTTTGCTTTTGCTTGTCTTTCAAAAGAAAATGTCACTTTTGTACGAGTACATTATGAATATAATAGTCCGAGAGCTGGCGAATGTTTTCTTGAGACGTAATGAAAATGTAATTGCCCTCGAGGCAGACCTAAATGATTCGAGGTCTGGCTGAAGGGTAGCGGCCCCAGACCAACCCTGAAAGTGTTTACAACGGAATTTTCAATATTAATGACGGATACTATCATTAACTTAATAAAAATAGCAGATATTTACTTAGGTTTCAAAAAGAGCCTGTTCCCACGTCAGTTAATTTCAAAATGCTTCAAAATTAGGAGTGATAAAAAGCCTGTTGCTAATCACCTTTGCTTTGCTTATTTTTATTTAAGGTATTGCTAACCATCATTGCTTTGCTTATTTTTATTTAAAGTATTGCTTACCATCTTTGCTTTGCTTATTTTTATTTAAAGTATTGCTAACCATCTTTGCTTTGCTTATTTTTATTTAAAGTATTGCTTACCATCTTTGCTTTGCTTAATTTTATTTAAGGTGTTGCTAACCTTCGCTTCCCTTATTTTGAGAGTCGGGACTTTTTTCGATTTATACTTATAATATCGTTTTTTTATAGTTTAAGAGTAAGTTTGATAATTAAATAATATGTTTCCACTCACATGAATGAAAAAAAATTAAACAATATTGCAATCCACTGTTTCGTAAGCTTTTTCGTGAAGAAGGATGTTGCTGACTTTCGCTGACAAAGAAAGTCCAAAAATTACTAAAATTTGAGATTATGTTATACTTCAATGACCATTACCGCCTTAGTAATAAAAAAAGGCGAAAGTCATTCAAAATTTAAGTTAACACTAAATTATTTAGTACGTGTTATGAACACTGTATTTCAGAGCATATTATCAGCTTAACTTAAAACAACCTAGGCGGACATTTGAATAAATTTAGTAAATTTACGTTGATATTATAGTCTTAATTTCATTGTAATAAAGTCTATGATGTCACATTGAACGTTGGTATTTTAGTCTAGTTTGGTTAATAAGACGTTTAAAATTTAATTGAAGCAGATGGATAGTCAACACTACTTTAGAAAACTGAAATTTGCCTTTCCTACATTCCAAACTGGAACACAACTACTGCGACCATCGACGTTTTCATGACAGAAATAGACAAGCCAGTGTACACCATCCTTCGAGTTCTCGTAATATGTAATACTTTTATGTATTTCGAATCATTATAGTGTTTTATTTTTACAGCACAAGAGTCATCATCCAAAAAGTTCTCGGTTTGAAGGCGGGTAAAAAGTATGCAGTGCTGGTAACAGCGTCCAACAAAGGAAGCTCGGTGCCTTATAACATTTTGTACGTCGATACAAATGCTAATTGTTAAAAGATAAATTGTATCTAACTCTAGAACACCATTGATAAGACTGTAACAAGAGGGCCTGTACTGTGACGTAATAAGGCTGTATTGCCAGGTTCATCTGTGTCTTTATTTTGTTGCAATAATTTCATTTTGTATGTTGGCACATTGTATATATTATATACTAGCTGTCCCGGCGTACTTCGTTCCACCCGTTCAGTTTGTATGGGGAAAAAATTGGTATTATTTTTCCCATTTTCCCTACAATTTTCCCTGTTTCTCTCTTTATAAGAACCCTCTTCTGATAATAACTAAGACAAAAAAATTAGCCAAAATGGTTCAATCGTTCGGAAGTTATGCGCTTACCAACACATTTAGCAGTTCATATTTTTTTTTAAATATTATATATTTGTATTACAGTATGTACGCTAAATGACGTACAATACCAACTGATTCCGCTCACTTCATATCGCTTGACACTATCATATCTTAACAGCATGTATGGAAAACATTAAAGTATTGGTTTTTCTGTTCTCCTTGTCATTTTCCTCCAATGGGGCCATCTTTGGAACTCGATAAAAACCTAATAAAAATGCGAAATCGGTCAAGCTGTTCTTTTGATAACCAAACGAAAAAAGGTTTATTTTTTATAACCTTTTTCTGTATATGTGTTTTTCAACAAACTCCTACTACACGGCTCTACAAAATTATTTGAAATTTCGCTTGTATATTTCAATAGGTTCCAAGTAGATTTGAAAATACAATTAAACCCGGTCGGTAGCACCGCTGTCGGCATATTTAAATTTAAGTAAAGTTTGTCGAGTCAGCCAGTCTGTACAGACAGACTACCTGACTTGCGTCGTCGATAAGACCTAATGCCCTTAACACGCATCTCTTACGACCGCCTTTAGAGACGGCAAATATCTTCCAATAAGTTATTTTCCATACAAAATTATGATTTATTAATATATGTTATTAATATATAAAAAAATGAATCCTCATTTCCCGTGGTCATCGATTGACGCTTGAATGGACCAATTTTGAATAAATGGACCAAAATATGCAATTCATATGCTTGTGATATGGCTGTTAGTCAACCATACTAATACATAGAAATACTTAAATATATACCAGAACAATTTAATAAACACCCAGACCCGGAAATGCAGACATCTAAATGTTCATCACACAAATGCCAGCTCTCGTCAGGAATCGAACCCGAGCTTCGCTGTTGTCAGTGCAGTTAAGCGTGAACGCTAGCCACTCGACCAACGAGGTGGTTATATCATTCTCAGAAGAAGGTTTCAATGAAATGAAAACTGAGAAAATAGGAGGAGAAATGGGAAAAATAGTGCTTTAGTCCATACAAACTGTTAGTAGGTGTTAATTAAATTTGACGCAATTTGCCGGGTCGGCTAGTATATTATATAGTTAATTGACGTTTCTAAGTGCAACATTAGTCGAATATAGACTTTTGAAAGATATGTGTAAATAATAATGAACGCGAAAACTGTTTAAAATAAAACTTTTTTTGTAGTTTTGAGAAATCAATAAATTTTAAAAATTTGCGAATTTAAGTTACAATTTAGTAGGTAAGGAACCGTATCAAAGTGACGCAGGTGAAAAATTCGTCGAGCCACAAGTACGTCTACTTAGTCGCACGTCTGTCATGCCCTTTAGATACTTGGCCATACAACCTGCCAAACAGTGTTAAAATACAAACAAATTAAAATACTATAACATGGCCTATCCAAGACCAAACAAGCCGTTTAGTTTTTCGTATTTGTGCATATTATGTCTACTTCAAGCTAGTATATAAACCGGAGGTTCCTAAACTGTTAGTACACCGAATATCCATCAAATGTATTTTAATTTAAGCCCCTATCAAATGATGAATTATTTAAATAAAACTATCACTATACCTATAGACAAGATTCATGTTTGAAAACTTCACGTTTTAATAATTTAGTTTAAAAATACGAAGGTGTGAAGTAATGGTTAGATACTTCCCCGCCAATATTGGCGTCATTTTGTGTCACATTGATAATTTAATCAAGTTCACTGTAAATAAATAAAACAGAATCGTGGTATTTAATCCACAAAGAGTTGTGTTATGGCCGCAGTACTTATTAAAACAATTACTTCGACCAAGACAAGACCAAATAGAAAATATAAATTATAATTTTATAGTGCATACCGAAATGTATTAAGTGATGGTGCTTTTCGTATAACTACCAACATAAATACAGTCATTACCCATACATTACACGACAAAGTTAAGGTGGGGCTAAAACTTATTAAAATGTGGCCACAGAATTGTTGCCACAGTTAATTTTCAATCATAGTGTTTTAAGAAGTTTTAAAATATTGATTTAGAAGAGGTTATTAATTATTGCATTGTTTTACGAAAAAAAAAACATAACTTTCTAAACATTTGAATACTAAAAAGGCAATGTGAATATGGCTTTAGAATCAGAAATCAGTATTAACGTTATGTTAGTTTAATTTTTTTGTAGATTTTTTTCTTAACCCTACAATTATTACTAAAAAAATGTTGATTCGTGATCCTCGCATTCTACCCTTAACTTAATGCTTACATGACGTGCTATGCTGGGTGCAGATCAAACAAATTAAAGCGAATGGGGGAATTACGTATGCCTTCACCATTACGTTGATCGGAGGTATTCAATGAATGCTGAAATTGTAATCATAAACTACCTCGGCTGGTTTTATTTCTTTTTTTTTGGTATTTCAATATCCAGTTAATAAAAGTAATTAATAGATGAATCGTTTGCTAATACTAGATTTTTACGACCACTCAGCTAGTTCGGCGCTGTCACTGCCTTACGCTTAACGTATTGATATTAAACAAATTAAATAATTCGTTTATTTTCAATGGCTAGGTCTGTACCCAACCTAAGAGTTACATTTACATATGTAACTTGATTTGTTTGCCAACCTTCAAACTGAGCTGAATTTAGCTTGGGACGTACGATTGCTCCAGAAAATATCATTCGGTTTCGAAAAACCTCCTTTTTCAGGTTTTACGTTCGATATCTAAATTTAAAAATATGTTTATCGATTTCTCCGTCATTCTTAAAACTATTTAAAAAAATATTTTTTTAGTTGAAAGAGCGTACTTCCGAGGTGGTCTCACTGCCACCAAGCCTTAATCTAATGATGGAATGGAAATTGAGGAAAATACTTAATTTTTGTGTCTGACTTACTTATTCAAATCGAAGTCGGTTTTTTGCAGTTTTGCTGTCAAAATGGTAAAAACTTCAGACATTTTTAAGTTTTTTTAATGAGTATCTTCACGCCCATGTCAGAGCCACAACCAGAGCACCACGACTATTCCGAAGACCCTAAGTCCCACAATGTGATAGGTGACAAGTCTATCGCCTACCGGGCACATATCCATTTTTTATGTAATTTTAATAAAAAATTATCACCTAAAAATTATCAAATTACCACCACAAGTATGCAATTGAGTACCTACTTGAATAATTACTTCACTTTTATTATTTAGTCACTTTTAAGTATTAAGTTATGTGGTAATGTGCAAGTAGCTTTCATTAATCATACAAATGTTATTATATCAAGGGTCGACAACGAAAACTGTAGAAATGTTACTTTTATTAGATCAATTAATGTTAGTTTTAAGTTAAAGTATATCGTGCATTTTTAGACATTGTAAATAGTTTTATATGTAAGTATAGGACAAGTTATGCAATAAGTAGGTACCAACACAACTTAAAAAGAAAAATTACACAGAATTTGCATATAAGATGGGCACATTAGTACCTAGATTACATAGCAATTGACGATTTCCCGATTAATACCACTCATTGCTTTACCTCATACGATATGCCAGTAGATTTGCTTAAAAAGTCTACTATTGGATGGTTCGCATCCGGATTCCAAAGTGACAGCAACGTAATAACATGATAATTTATGCTAAGATTGGTTCTTATTATGTTTAAATAAATATAAAAAAGGCTTTTTAATTTATGTAAGCTTATTATATTAAGTAATACGTGGCATTTAGTTAAAGCAGAATGTATGTTCCTACTATTTTTACAAAATGTATTTCATTTCTTATAAATATGAATAAAATCAATAATTTATACCGAACTACTGTTTATTATTTTCTCCCGATAAGCAACACTTTCAAAATTAAACAAGCACTATAATGCAGACCACTAGAGGCATAGGTATCGCTATTATTTTTTTAAATGGCCAATATGTTGCTAACCTCGCGTTTTTTACAACTTCACCGGACTAAAAACGTATTGCTGTAAAATAATAACTGTCCTACATAGAAATAGGAGTATATAAAGAAGTGCAACAATGTTATAATATAGCAAATATAGTTGTATAAATACCGTTGGAATCGACATATAACTTAACAACATCTCTTTGTCTCTTTTTAACAAATGTTGATATTATGTACGCCGAAAGAGGTAACGACATTTTTGTCTATGCTTATTCTGGCGTCGATTTAAATTGACGTCATGACAGTTGTCATGCTTGCCAAGAATCCATATTTAGTGTTAAATTTTTATAGTGAAGTATACTATTACAATTGTCGATATTTAATTATACGTTCCTAGAAAAGAATATTTGGACAAGATAAAAATGTATACCATTGCCACTGAAAATATCAATCATGGTCTATCGTTATAAGAATTATTTCAAGTGCTCACTTTTAAGTAAGGAAAGTGGTTTGAATATAATCTGATCACATTTTTTTATAATGATAATGAATATTGTAATAAAAATAAAGAGTTGATTTATGTAAAAGTAAACATATTTGCACATCACAGTGTAAAAAAATATGCTGGTGAAAAGTGAAAAAAATTTATTTCTTTCTTTTATTGCATTTCCCTATTTGTAAGCCAACTGAGTAGCTATACATTAGTAGCAATTTCAATCGAGAGGTAAATAATAACTCATATCTATATTATTAGATGATGTATTGATATCGAAATACTACCTTTTCTGAGGCAAAATTTGTTTTGTACTGTTTCCCGCGACTTTGCCAGCGTAATAACATTATTAAGATATGTTTTTTTAAGTGTCTAAAACAATTAGTATACCAAATTTTCTCGAAATCGAAAATTGGTATTTTACGTAATAAGTGTGTGGACAAGCACATGGCGATGATAAAATGGAACCGTGATCTATAGATGTAATAAATATTATAGTGAATACCTTGACAAGGACCTAATGAAAGAACTGAGAGGTTGCTGATTGATCATACTTTTTAAAAGTTGACTGTATTGTGTTTTATTATATTTGGAGTTTGCCTAAGGCACATCAAAATGTGTGCGATAGTGTGTGTATTTTTCGTTGGAAACGTAACTTTTGTAAAAATTGGTTCATCGGGGGTTTATTGAAAATTTTTGAATTAAGTATTATGGATTATGTATCGATAGCGATACTTTACGTTTTTTGGACAGCCTTGGTAATGTCAAATGGCAGCCATATTTAGTAGCCAGCGGCAGGCTTTTTTGGTAACTATTTCCTGTCCGTATACTTAGAGGTCAATGCTGTCCTACAATTCTTAAAACATCCTTTAAAAGATGGTTGTAGGTAACCAAAGAGTAGGTATATAAAGACTACGTAATAAGAGGCGGATCTTCCTTAGATATTAATATAGCACACCCAAATTTTGAATGAATTTTGACTTGAGTTTCACAAGACACTTGACAGACAGATAGTAAAAAAGGTATAATCCGTTTAATTTGAAAGTAAGTCTAAAAGCATTCAGATTAAAGGCAAGTAGTGTCATATGTTTTTGGTGAATAAAAACATAGCAAACTAGGCACTTATTTTTTTAAATAAATGTTGCGCCAAACTAGGCAACTGTAGAACAGCACAGAGTTTATCACGGAGCTGCAGCCGTACCCAGTACCAACCATATCACAAGATTACTACAAATCTCTCTACTACTACAGAGTACAAATCTCTGTTGACTGTTGATCGATCGAACATGATGTGAGTTTCTACCGTCCGTCCATATTATATTCGTCAGATTGCCATCCAACAACGTAAAACACAACCATAACAGTTACTAGCATTGCCTTATGTGGAAATGATAAATACTAATTAAAAAAAAACAATATCTTACCTTCTATACCACCATACTCTTCCGCTATTTCTTTTTAATGTTTTACTGGTTTTTACGATGATGCGCATAAAAAAAATGATTCGAAATACAAATAAATTGTGGCATATGCCAGACTTCAAACGTCAATTTTTTTCAAAGCGCAAATACAGGCTGATATCAGCCAAAATGTAATATAAATAAAAGTCTATATTAATTTTTGGGCCGACTCGGCGAACTTCATTCACTTGACACTCGATAGGTACACTACTAACTCTAGTGGACTTGGCGTGAAGATATATTATGTAATATGACCTGGGGGCTGATTAATTATCTTTTTAGTGATGAACACTGGGTAAAGTGTACCTACATCAAATAGCTGTCAAATGACATCATTTATGTTTGCTATCTCTACTATATTTCCGTTGGTCACTGGTAGTATATGTGACTAATTAACATTCCGCTTTCGATATACATTAGGATAGTATCATGGGGGCACAACTGGGACATGCTTGCGCTTCTGATTTTGTGCCTTCTATGAAATGTTAAATATTTTGTCATCAGGTTTTTAAAACTAAGGCGATCCATCATCAACAATAAATAACGGTTCCATAATTAGTAAAAATTCAATGTCATTTTTTTAATTAACATTGTAATGTAAGCTTGTGTCCGACATCACTTACTTTTTAACAACAGCTACCCGTTTGATTCTTCGATCTATTTTTAAGGTCGCTCTAGGAAAAAATATAAAATTTGCACTGACTGCTTTACAAAGATAACAATTATGACAAGAATTATGTCCCATTTTCAAAACAACGTTTGATTATCAAATTTCACTAACCCCTTTAGTTCCACATTTTTGCCCCAGCGTGGGCTGCGATCGTTTACTCTATCCCTACCATACAATGAAAGAAACATGAAGAAATTCCTGTATCGTGAATTTTCTTGCTGCCAAGTGACCACCGCTTTACTCAAGACCCTGACGTGACTTTGTAAATAGTGACTAGTGACTGTATGGGAATAATTGGTATGGAAGACATGTGACTGATGACTGTATAAGAATTAATTAATACGGAAGACGTGGCAGCATGGCCTAAAGATCTTAGCTGGCCCCAGAAAGGGGCAAATTAAGTTAAAAAAACTGAGTTTTGGCGCTATCGTGAATTAAGATGGTCGCATATTTTCACAATTATTAAATTTAGTGTAAATTATAAGTAAAATTAGTTAATTTAGGTGGGAGTTAGTTTTTTTTTCAGTGAAAGTGCACAAATGAAATAATCATGACGAAATTAGTGTATCGTCCATTTTACTCGCTGCCGTTTAATCTCACTAGATGAGCTTGAGTAACGAAGCCACCGCTTTAGTCAAGACCCTGACCGAACATGACATTGCACATAAGAATTAACTAACTTGACATTGGCTAAATAAGTCGTGAAAAACGATCGAAAGCCATATTTATAAAATAAAAAGAGGAAGAAAGGGTTCCATGAAGCAAACAAATACCATTCGTTACAATTTTTCACATCAATCATACGCATTGCGTAGAAGATTAATATTTATAAGCCTTAGTTGTAGTTGATATTTGTAGCTATAAAGTTGTTCGAATTTATTATGGTACTAGCTGCGCTCCGTGGTTTCACCTGCGTAAGTCCCAATCCCGCGGGAACTCTGGGGTAAAAAGTAGCCTATATGTTATTCTGGGTCTTTAGCTAACTATATACCCAATTTTATCGTAATCGCAAAAACTACTGAAGTTTTTGCGTGAAAGATTAACAAACATCTATACTGATATCCTGACATCCAGACATACTCACAAACTTTTGCATTTACAATATTAGTAAGATTTTTATTCTTAAATAACCGAAGCGAACCGAAGGCGGGAAGCTAGTATTTAAAAAAATAAAGAGAAAACTAATCGTAAAAAAACGGAAATATAGAGTAAAACGCTAAAAAAATATGAAATAATACGTCAAAGAAACTAAATTAATAAAATACAAAGAAAAAAAATTTTAAAATCCAGCAAACACAAAATAAAAAGGGGTAAAAGACATTAAATTAAAAGGCATTCAAGCAGCATCCAACATCTACATTCGACCGCGTCTGGTTTGTTAAATGGAATCGCGCTTTTCTTTTTTTCGAAATGTCTACTGTTGTGTACGTCTAAAGACTTTTACAACGTCACCGGGCTAGGTGGCGAGCATAGTGCTCAGCCAGAGGTTGAATTTTGGGTGGGGCCTGTGACCCCCCTCCCTAAGGGTGTCTCCTGTGAGACCGCTCGTAAATATCGCCTTACCCCCGTAAGGAGATAGGGAAAAGGTGCCGGGGCGTCAGCCCCCTTGCCTTGGTCTAGTACCGCTGGCTGTTAAAACAGCCAGGTCGTTGGGTGAGGAATTACTTCCTGAGGTCCAGTCCGGTGGTTGTGCCCTCTTCAGCACCGCCCCTAGTCTTCACGTCACCCCGTGCGATCTGCCCTACCAGGTGGAACCCCGTGGGGGGAAGCCCAGCAGGAGCGATCAGCGAACGTGGGTGACGACTTAGTGGGAGAGGTGGGGTAGGCGGGGGGGTATTGTGTCCACGATAGGTACGCGGGAAGTCGCGTAGGCCGCGTCGTCGGCATACAATGCCAGCTCGCAACACCTTCAAGATTCTAAGAGGGGTGTGGTTTTTGGCCATCTTATACAGGAGCCCCTCGTGCCAAACACGGTCGAACGCCTTTTCCATGTCCAGGAGAACTTCAACGGACTGCTCACGCTTGCTCAGCGCCGCAGTCAAAATATGCATGACCCTGGACAGCTGAAGAGTGGTACTGTGTCCTGTGAGACCGTACCTCTGCTTAGGGTGGGATCTTGGTTAGTTTCGGAAGAGGATATTATGAGTATCTGAGTTCCGCCCAGGGCGGAACAAGGGTCTTCGCCGCCCCTGTCAGCGGCGGTGTCGCGAGTTTGTATGTGTGTGTGTAGTGTTGTACGAGGCGTTGGCCTCGGTAATTGGGTCATCTAGGTCTAAGATCACGTGACGGGGCCTCCGGCGAAGCGGAGGTGGGTCCGTCTCGGGGACATAGTTATTAGCTGCTGCCATCAGAGGGTTCGGATGGTTTTGGAATCGCGTGCGGTGTCGCTCGACTTATATAGCATTCAAGAACACTAGGCAAAAAAAAGGTGTAAAAGGCAATTTTGATCTAAATTACACGCATAACGTATCGAACAGACTTATTTGATTAAGGGTTAATACTGTATTGTTAAAAATATGTTCTAAAGTAACCCTTCATTTTACTGTTTTAAGTAAACGCAAAAAACGGTTATTGTGGGTTATTCTTTAAAGATAGACATATACCACTGCTTACTTTTTTTGAGACCCTCAAAGAGGAAAAAACCTACCATACATTGTTTTGTGAAAACTCAAAAAGCTCCCGATCGGCATATTTTTTGACGACATATCGAACTAATATCGTTTGTTTGTACAAAATATAAACTTACTATACACTAAAACCTTCCTCAAGAATTATTCTATCTATTGTTGAAAACAGAATGAAAATCCTTTCAGTACTTTTTGAGTAAATCGCGAACAGACAGACAGACAGACGCGGCGGGGGACTTTGTTTTATTGTAGGTATTCATTACATTTAATCTACGAACACTTTTACGGGGAACGAAATTTATTTGCACAGATAAAAAGTAAACTACGAAATTAAAAATGCACAAATGAGTTATTGAAAGAATGTATGTATTTATAATTTTGCAATCTATTTGATCTTAACTATTGATAAGCAGAAAATAAAATAATAGTCTTTTCAAAGAGCAAAAAAATTAAATCGATTTCAAGTTATCGATTCAAAGGAATAGTTACTAGTGAAGTTAATAAAATACAATTTCATGAAGTGATGTTCTGGTAACATAACAAGTTTGTTTGAATAATACCGATACAAAATATTGACACGTGTTTGAGATAATTTGCTGTCAGGTCGCCTCGTCTGTCATTACGAGATAAGGAATGTTATGTTTTATGATTTTTACCCTTGCTTGTGTTTACTTTGTGATTTGGATCTTGTTATTCTCTGGATTAACCATCACTTGGTCACTCTTAAGTTGCTCTAACTGTAATATCGGGATCAGAACTTTGTGACGAATACTCGGACACTGATGAATTAACTGTTTAACAACAGTGTCATCGTTCCGCCATTGTTGTTTAGACAATTGGACAACTATAGAAAAACAGACTGTATTTAGTCAGGTCATAAGTTCTGTCTCTTGTTTTTTGTTAAATAATATCATAAAACTTGTTTGATTTTAGAATTATCATTTATTTATCACAATGAACTGAACTTAATAAAAATATGACTTTCTATATTACTCACTTCTTATGTTCACTCGAAATGAGCCCGTGATTTTTCCAATATAGGCCTTCAATCTGCGCGACCAGTTGTCTACAACAGCACGCACGGGGTCCATATCAGTATCGGTGTCTGCTTTGATCAGGGATGCCTTGATTGACTCAAAATTTGATTTGATTTGATGAGGTTTTGAGCAGGGGCCCTACCATGAACGCTTATAGCAGTATTATTTCCATCTTGCTAAATGTCTGCCTATATAAGCAACTTTATGGTATTCGTCATAAGGTTGTCTTTCTCGACTGACAATTAGTATTGTTGAAATAGTACTGTTTTAAGAGCTTATGGTAACCCCCCAGGCTTTCTGTTTCAAGTGTTGCCATATTTTGTAATCCAACGGATTCAAGTCTGGACTGGAAGAGGGCTATATCGTTTAAAGGGGTTATATCGTTTAATGGTACGGTAAATTAATCTTCTAGATATTTTATTTTTTTTCAGCATGTCGAAAATTTGAGTTGGTGAGTTATCATATTGATGCAGCGCGGTAAACTGTGACACGATCTTAAAGCACTCCTATATATTAATACATCAAATTAGAAAAAACCCATGTTCATATTTTCATAAAATATTCTAAATTCAAATCAAGAAACATTTTTATGGTTAATTAAAATTTTAAATCGAAAAGTTTAAATTGTGTGACAAAACTTATAACTCGACTAAGTATAATTATAACTAAATATAATTACTACAAAACGACAAATTTAACGAGAAATCAATTAACATGCAAAAAAATATGTACCTAGGAATCGGACATAGAATTTTCTTCTTTTTTCGAAGCCGGTCAATCAGTTACGTATCATTGCAGAAAATTATTAAAATTCTAAATCTATATAAATGTATAGTTGTATTGATTATTGTCAGGAGAAGTATCATGTGAAATGTGACAATGGGAAAATTGCAGGGAAAATGGGGAAAACAAACCTTTACCTGTAAATGTTAAGTGATATAAAGTTCCTTGGGTCGGCTAGTGTATATACATTAATAAACATTTTGCTCAGTCGCATCCTGCTTAAAAGAATGAACCAATTTTACTCATTTAATTAATGTCAGTAGTGGTTATTTTCAGGAGAAGGATCATAGAAAAGAAAATCTTATATAATAATACTTTAGTTTTCTTCATATACAAGTTGTTAGTAATGCCAAGCGATACAAAGTTCACGAGATCGGCCAGTCGTTAATATTTATAAATCTATAACATTATTCGTAATGCGTAGGTACATAATATGCTGCGAAATGAAGATAGTCTTTAGGAAGTACAATGTGCTTGCGACTTATCAGCTTAATATTCTGGGGCCGTATTACAAGCTCGTGAAGAAGCTTATTTCTTACTTGATTAAACGCTGAATTCGCGAAATTTCGTGTCTACCGCCAAATCTCATAGACGAGCTTGAGTAATGAAACCACCGCTTTACTCAAGACCCTGACATGACTTAGACCTATGACTGCTAAAAAGAATTTATTTGGAAGACGTGGCAGCATGGCCTAGCCGGACCCAGAAAAGGGCAAATTAACTTTAAAAAAATAAGAGTTTTGGCGCCGTCATGAATGGAGGTGGTTGTAACTTTTTAATAATTATTGAATTTCGTATTTATATTGAGTGAAATTAGTTAATTTAGGTGGGAATTAGTTTAGTTTTGTTTAGTGGACGTGCACAAATGAAATAATCATGAAGAAATTTGTGTATCGCGAATTTCCTCGCTGCCGCCACATCTCCCAAAGTGAGCTTGTGTAAAGTGACCACCGCTTTGCTTAAGACCCTGATATGACTTTGTAAATAGTGACTAATGACTGTTTAAGAACAATTAATACGGAAAACATGTGACTAATGACGAAATATACAATACGGAAGACGTGGCAGCACGGTCTAAAGGTCTTAGCCGATCTCAGAAAGGGGAAAAAAACTGAAGTCAAAATCATATGTCAAATTGTCAACAAAACAATTTTTTTGGAGTTTCTAAAATCATTGAGAAATATTGTAACAAAAACCTCGTATTTACAAATAAAGAATAACTCAGTATGTGCGAAAAAGACAAACAGTTCTTTGGTCCCTTAACTTTGCATCAGAAATGTGAAAAACCTATTATATTCAAAAACGACGAACCTTTTGAATGCCCCTGTGTCCTTTGTGATGAAATTTTCATTTTGCCTGCTGCTGAGAAGCAAATGCTGACACATTTATTTATGGAACATCGACTGGTTGTAGCGGACGTGAATCAAATACCTGATTTAAAATCTTATATGAAATATTGGCGACTACGATTTAAAGGTTAGTTTCGTACTATGTAGAAAAATGGCGCATAATACAAGTGGTCCAGGGCTTTTGCTATGGTGATTCATTATGCCATTATACTTACCATAAGTGCCTCATCCACGATGTGGTCGGTAATGCTTTATAACTTTAATTGTTTCAACAATACACAGAGCAAATGCTAAAACGGAAGTATAGGGCGAAACAGTCACAATTTCAAATGATTCTGTTTAAGATGTTACAAGAAAATGCTCTGGTTTTCACTATTATAGTAAAATATTTATGTAAAATTAGAATGTTGCTTTTTCTAGTTTCCTCTCATTCAAATGGGTTATCTTAACAACCTCGCCATAATTTTTATCCAAATCGGTTTAGGCGTTTTTAAGTAATAAATAGTGAAACCAACTTGATTTATACATACATTTGTTTAGTGATGCCCAGTTGAACTAGTTCAAACCGAAATGTAAACCATTTCGGATCAAGCATATGAAACAATTAAAGTTTATTAACATAGAAAGAAACCCATTAATGGAAAATATGAAACACAAGTCAATTTAATATTGTAATCAGTAATCTCACCAAAGGGTTTGGGTGTTAGTAAATTATTAGAGAACCCATAATATAATCCTGCTGAGTTTGTAATTAAATATATTCTCAGGTGGAGAATGTTGAATAAGTGGAATTTAATGTTATTTGGAATATCTTTATCGGAGATAGTACTGGAGCATTTAGAATTTCAAATTCAATACACTGTTTAGATGTTGCAGTACGGTGTCCAATAGACAATACTCGTATACTGTTCCACAGGGTCAATCGATTTCGAAAAAGAGTACACTGTCATTCCAAAAAGCGATGCCCTCTCTCTATTTTTTATTTGAAACTTTTAATTATGATTATAAAATAATAGTGGCAATACTTATTTACTAAATTAATCATTTTACAAAAATATTATATTTTAAACTATAATGATTTAACAAAATTATGTTTTAAATTTTAATAGTTTTAGATAGAGATTCATTGCAAAAACATCTTTTGATAATAAATAGTACCTAAAATTGATTAGGGTAAGAATATTTTTTCCTTAGCCTTAATATTATGATCAATGTTTTAAGTATGTTCATTCCCATATCTGCTAAGAGGTAGGCAGAGCCACAACCAAGGCACCCACGACTAGCTGGAGACACTAAGTACCACAATGTGGTAGGTGGCAAGCCTATCGCCAACTGGACACACATCCAATCCCGAGAAACATGTTTTTTTTATTTGGAAATTGGAAAAACCACATATTCTTTTTTTTGGCCGATACAGGAATCGAAACCTGGGATCTTATAAAGTCAAGTCCAACACCTGGACTGCTAAACCACATAAGCAACTATCAATGTTTTAGTTTACAATAATTAGTTCAATTGTATTTTTATGTATTAATAATTGCTGCTTGATCAAGGCTTGATTGTCAGATCATCAGTTTTTATATCCAGATGGAAATAATCACATTTTTGATGTATACCTGAAACTGAATAGTTACCACTTTAATCAAGTACTGAAAAATAATTGGTCATTTTATTCTGGATTGTAATAATTGGTCAGAGTTATTTTTTTCCAATATTTAAGTGTTTTATGTGTATTGTCATAGTAATATTTCCTTTCCTTTCATTTTAGACCATAACCTTCCATTTTTCTGCACAACCATGCTCCTTGATAACAAGCCTGATGGGACAAAGTCAAAAGATGAAGAATACTTTTTACTTAGTGATGTCTTACCAGAGGATAAAGAACTTCGACTCAATTTGATACAAGAAAAGTTAGAAAAACTTTTAGAGCGACATGCATTTGAAAGAGAAGATAAAAATTATACAAAAGAGTGTTTATTCTGTAGATACATATCATGTGGCACAAGAGCAAGTTATTTAAACCATTTGTATGAAAAACATAACTTCCACATTGCTAAACCAGACAATTTAATTTTTATTGATGATCTTGTAGACTTAATAGCTTCGAAATTGGAAAGGCTGCAGTGTATATTTTGTGAAGGGCTTTTTAAAGACCGGACAATTTTAAAAGAGCATATGCGTAAAAAAGGACATAAGAGAATAAATCCTTCAAATCAGGAGTATGACAAGTTTTTCTTAGTGAATTATATTGGGGATAAACAGCCTGTAAATAATTTAAAACCTCATACTTGTAAGCCTCAACCGAAACCTCAGAAAGAAGAGTATGAGCATGATTCTAATATCGATAGTGACCCAGATTGGTCTGAATGGACGGAAGAAAATGGACCATTAATAACCTGCCTGTTCTGTGATCATAATGAACAGGAATATGAGGTTATTTTATCTCATATGGAAAACAGACATGAATTCTCTTTTACTAAAGTAACAACTGGCTTAGACTTCTATCAAAAGATAAAAATAGTTAACTATATTCGTAGGCAAATACACTTACATCAGTGCTTATCATGTGATACAAAATTTGAAGATAAAAAAAATTTAGAAAAACACATTAAAGAAATGAAACATTGGCTATTAATTAAGGAAAAATGGGATCAGCCAGAATATTATTTTCCTACCTATGAAGATGATTTATTTTTGTGTTTTATACATGACGATGATGAAAGTTGGTGGTCCAGTGATGAAATGGAAGTTGAAAGTAAGAATAACTTATCTGACGACATTTCAAAGAAAATGGCTTTAGCGGTATTAGATGAATGAGCTCAATGCGTAATTAGCAAAGTGGCTATCTTAATGACATACAATTTCCTAAAAAATAACAAGGAGATTTTAACAGCATTGCTCATCAAGCTCTTTAAAAGCTTAAATTGTATATGCAACACATTTTTAACTTATAAATGCCGTAGACCACTTTCAACTGCACTGGTTTTAGCTTTCAATTAATTGACCTTTTTATAAAGATTCTACACTTGCGAGGTAGACATAATATTAAACTGAAGCAATGCGTTTATACTTGAAGCGTCATATGAGTTTTATATTAAAACTAGATTGTTTTGTATTTGTGTGTGCCAGACCCTCAGTTTTTTGTTCACATCACAAGACATTCATCTATATCATGATCCAGACAATATGGAAAAAGTAATAACTGGAAAATTTGGGGGTAATAAATAAAACAATCTGGTGAGTTTGTCTACAATGAGACAACATTATTCAAGGACTGAAACAAATGACAGAAAAAAGTTGAAAAATATTCTCAATGCAAGATTATCTCAAATGTTTGCAATCCTTAATTCTATAGAAGATCATAATTAAAGGTTTTGTCCACCTTGAAATACTTATTTGCATTAATTTGCTGTTTCCATACTTCATTTTTCTTAAGGGAGGTGCAATAAAAAATCAAGTTTACATTGATCTTGATCTAAATAAAATCTGGGGTTGTGGTCACGGTCCTTAGTTTTTCAAATAATTTCAATAATCAATAAATAGTTCAACTAACCATCAGACCTATCTGTTCTACTAATGTGACTTCTTTGTTTGGAGAAGGTTTTAGATTTGAATTGTTAGGAGCTATTACTTGAGTCTAATTGTGGGTTCAAAAAGCTTGTTTATAATTAATTATATTCTTAAAACGTAAAAGAAATTCTCCATTGTATTATCAATGCTGGAACAACAGGTGGAGAAATGTCTCATAGATCCTGGTAGAGCTACACCTACCTACTGGGTGTTTCTTATCAGGTAGCCTGACGTCTGTGACAGAAATTAGGTCGTGAATATGGGAATTTAATTCATGAATACTAATTTCTAGGTTAAATCTGAATTATTTTTTTAGTATACCATTGTTGAATATTGTTATTGGTATACCATTAAAATCAGGAATGTAAATAAATAAGAAGATTTATTATTTTAAAATACACGCTTTTAATTTTATAAAAAATATACTTTACTTAATTTAGTTATTTTACTACCTATTTATTGCAAAAAGCTGATTGTAAAAATCAGTACTTCATGTTTTTGATGAACAAAAACTTAAATTTCATTGGTAAGTTTGTTTGATTTTTTCTTTGTAATGAAGTGAAATCACCTAAACAGGGTTAATTCTATAATTAAATAATAAAAAACTCACTGACTATTCCTGCAGTGAGTTTTTTTAATAATATTGGAAGGCAAACAAGCAGACGGATTTCCTGATGGCAAGAAATTCACGCCGCCTAGAGACACTAAAGCCGAGGCCGGGATATTAGGCCTCGAGCATAAATAAGCTTACCGGCTACCTTACCCTCCGAACCGGAACACGTTAACAGCAAGCACTGACGTTATGGCGGCAGGAATAAGTAAGGTGCGAGTCGCAGCGAAAGTACATCCTAGTAGGATGTCACGGTGTTATTGGCGGTAAGCCTATGCTCGCCTTTTACGAGTTGCCTGGCAGGAAGGCAGATGGTCTATTCCGCAAAAGAGCCCCAATCAATTTGTTTGAATTATTGTCTGCAAATGTGACAGTCAATTCTACTGAAGCCTCGTACTCATTCCACAGGTAGGTACTTATTTAACTAATGTGTTCCATCCATGCATTTTATATGTAAGTACCTAGGTATATAATTAATAAATAAATAAATATCCCTGGACAAATCAAACGAATTGAATTTAACCCCAAAGTAAGCAAATTATACGCTTGTGTTATGGGTGTTACTCAACGATTCTAATACATAGAAATACTTAAATAGATTATATTTAGAACCAGAATATATTTAATAAACACCCAGACCCGGAAATGCAAACATCTAAATGTTCATCACACAAATGGCTGCCCCCGTCGGGAATCGAACCCGAGCCTCGCGTTTTGGTCCATGTAGATAAGCGTGTACGTTAGCCACTTGACCAACGAGGCGGTATATTTTGCTAAAATTCTCTCTTTTACCGTAACCCATGTTTCAATATTTGGTATTCACGATCTTTTTATTACGTCTTTCTTTTACTTTATAGTAGGTACTTATTCTATACGAATTAACTTCTGTTCATATTCATTTGCCTTACATTTAGGCTTCGCGTCTCTGGAACGACCTTTCCCACGTAAATCAGACTCAAAATATGTTTTCGTATATGAGTTACATTCGGTAATTACCTACTTATCACCAACTTTCAGTTCTTCAGAATTTCAATTAATGGTTTTTTAATTAGGCTTAGGTATGTACATAGACAATAATGTGTACCGACTTATTATTTCTATTGGCCTAAAGGTTGGCTGCTAGAGAAAACTGAACGCATTGGGCTTGCGTTTTATTCTTCCACCTTATTTAAAATTGTTAAATACCCTTTTCTTGGTTCCGAGCTGCCGCAATGTAGAAAAAGAGGATACGTTCCTGACATGAAACTATTAAGAGGCGAGCGCCATTTTGTCTACTAACACTAACTGTTTGAAAGACATTTGCAACGACTTGCCCGAGTTGGTACCAATCTTTCTGTTTTTGCTATCATAACTTACTAAACAAGTGTTGACTGCAAATTCTACATGTCATGAGGCTTAAAGTCAGCCTCCAGTGGGCAGCGCACGATTAACTTCTTTTGTGTGAAAAGCCACCTGTATTTTTCTACTATCAGGGGTTCTACCGTAAACGCTTGAAGCAGTATTATTTCCATCTTGCAAAATGTTTGCTTTTATAAGCAACTTTATGGTATACGCTATAAGGTTGTCTTTCTACGATGACAATTAGTAGGTTTTATTGAAATAATAGGTACTGTTTTAAGAGCTTATCGTAACCCCTCAGGATATTTATCTTATTTTTTAAGTTAATTTGCCCCTTACTGGGGCCGGCTAAGACCTTTAGGCCATGCTGCAAGATAAGTATTTATCTTAATTATAATATATCTTTTAGTGCCTAAATAAACATTTAATAATTTTACAAGGTACCTACTAGTTGATTTGACATTTTTCTTCAAAGTTGAAATGCGTGGGTCAACAAATTTGTTGACACGAGTAAGTAGGTATACAGATCTACTCGCCACCACTGCCTGTGACATTCGCGACATATACCAATAAAAGAACTAGTCATGCCTTCTCTTTCGGTTTTTGTGATATATCTACGTGCTACCTACAAAAGCCAAACCTTGACCCCGTTAAACAGTTACTGATATAAATGAAAACAGTTTGTCTCCTATCATCCTATCAGTGTGCATCCTAGCCCTGCCGGTCTGTCGTCTTCATTTACTTACGTCAATCAGGCGGCTTTACATTCGCAGAAAAAAGATACGCTCACAACATGCTTACGAATAAATAAACATAAATCTTTTTTTCGATCACACCGAGATCTAGAGTAACCCCTTTTTATCGTTCAACCCGATGAAACCGTTTGCCATTTAAATAATACTGTGTGCTTGAAAACAACAAAGCCAGAAAGATTTTAAGGTTTTTTGTAAGTATTTCAAGAATGATTTTATGAAAATACGGTTAGCTAATAAATAAGGGCAGTAAAACTGCGAAACCGGCTTCAAGTAGGTACCTAT
Organism: Calephelis nemesis; assembly: GCA_002245505.1. Classification (NCBI taxonomy): domain Eukaryota; kingdom Metazoa; phylum Arthropoda; class Insecta; order Lepidoptera; family Riodinidae; genus Calephelis; species Calephelis nemesis. The sequence continues at coordinate 169,353 of NJDD01002907.1, forward strand.
TTCATTGAGTACCTACCACGTCGCGACTTGATATTCTTGTTTCTGAAGATAGCAAATGCTTCCGAAATGATCCCACATTTTATCAACATCCTACCAGTAATTTTTAAGTAACACTAAAAGATGTTTTTTTTTTACTTATCTGGATGAACTCATGACAATGACCTCATAAATGAAAATGTATGCACTTTTAAGTATAGCTAAAAAACCGCTTGTCGCATTTTGATATAACTGATATGGTACCACTTCGGAATCTGGACCTATTTTTCTAAAAAAGAACCATCAAAATCGGTTGGCTAGCGACCAAATAGTCGTGTAACAAACATACAAAAATCAAATAAAAAAACACATTCCTAATAAGGCACCTTTTTTTGGAGCCGGTAAAAAGGACTTATTCCGCAGATCTACGGCTTGGCTCCACATAAAGATATACCTACATTTTTCTCTTCTTAAATCCATCATCAAAGGGACTAAAAAATAATCTTATTAATATTATGTTTTACTTTGATACACAATCAAGAGTACCTAGGCATCCAATGTCAATATTCTTAAAAGCTTTTATTATGTCACTTGAATCCACAATCCGCTAACTATGCAAGTAATTTTCTAACCTTTCTTTTTTTCATAAAATACCTAATCGCAGTCGGAAGACTACTACGACAATGACTAATTCTACTACCAGTAATTTTGAAAGAAAGAATGGACATAAATCCCATCGTAATAACCACAGGGGAGCTAAAATTGGTAGTTAGAGAATTAATAGACAAAATGTTTATACTCGTAGGTTCAAATGCTAGCTAAAGATAATTTATTTCTTTTCAATATACCGAGCGAGTACCTATATAGGTATACATACTAATCTATGACCGCGAGTATGGATACACCTGGCTTGTTGTAAGGGAAAAGTAATATTTAACCATGGATCCAGGTGTAGATTTAGGAGATAAATCACACCTACGGAGCAATAACGTCACTATTACATTTTTTGTCAATGCCTGCATGGTAAATTAAATGTTTTGACTATAATATTTTCTTCAATTTGAAATCACTTGAACATGATTTTTTTTTGGAAAAGGCAATGATTGTGTTATCAATTTATTTTTTATTCAAGAACAACTATACAATGTTAAATGTTGTAAATTTTCAAATGCTTCTCCTGAAAAAACACGTCAGATGCATAAGTTACGTTATTGCACCGGAGGTACGATTAATGTATCGGTCGAGCCAAGTGGAATGTGTGGCTAAAACCACATACTGACTTGTACGTAGGCTTATGTACAGAAGCATGTCAACCTTCAGTAGGGTTACTCTTTGTGTCTTTAAGCTCAATTCATGCAATATTGGAAATTAGAATCAAGTTTATTGTTGTAGGTACTCTTGAACACAATACGTATTACGCGAATTATTAAAACTAGTGGTCTCCCGTTGGTCGGAATCCGACCATAACAAATCTTAATATCTTGTTGACAAGAATGCCATCTTCAATTCTCAAGACCGACTACTTTGTTTCTAAACTTTTAAATGCGCCGTCTGTGATCTTTTATCGTTATCATCAATATATTTATTTTTGTGTGTCAAATGCATGGTAGTGTAAGTAATGTTTTATATATCGATTTAATTTACTTTATAAGCATTATTATTGAAAAATATACGGGTTTTCCACTTCTCCTACACATAAACTATAAGTATGCCAAATTTTATGCTCCTATGTCCGCGCAATTTTCTTAAATAGGGGTCCAAAGTTTTGGCATCACGTATTACTATATAGATTTGGTTAATAGTACCTAAACAATAATTTATTTTATCGGATTGAATACATTTGTAACTAATAATCCGCTAGTACCACAGAATAATATATGTACTATCTTACTAGTAGGTACTGTGTCCAAAATGCCTGAAATGGCATATACGATTCCAATTTCCAATTCGCATGATATCGAGATTGAAGAGCAAACCTACAGACTTCAATTGCATGGTAAGTTTTGCTGTCAGTTACACCTGAATGATGGATATCATAAGTAATGATATCGGCTTCATGTTAACAACATCAAACACCCCTTAAGTACACCCTAACGGGTAACCTCTCTATAGTCTGACTAACTGCACTATTGAAATATGTAGTAAAATACGTATCTTCTCGCCCGTATTCTACAAGTTACATGTAGGAGAACAACTAGGTCACCCAATATTGCCCATTGACACCTATTCCCATACTGTGATCGATGACGAACGTATAGCCAACCTGGGATTTATCTAGTCATGGGTTGCGTTGATTTTATAAAAAATAAAAAACACATTTTGAGTTGTCTGACACGTAAAACAACCTCGAAACCTAAAGTAGTCAACTCCAACACCAGACCACTAGACTGTTGTGGCAATAAGTAGGTAAATAAATACAATAGTGATATTTATATCACCCCTGTGGCCTGGCAGTCCTGCGTGGGACTTGAGGTCCCGGCTTCGATTACGGGGACGGGCAATAAAAAAAGGAAATGTGTAAAGAAAGAAAGAAAGAAAGAAAGAAAATTATTTATTTGCGGAAATATGTGTGTAA
>NJDD01002908.1:0-46814 GCA_002245505.1 Calephelis nemesis
TTATGCAACTTATGTTTATAAATAAATAAAATGTTTATTAAAAATGTAAATAAGTTCTGCGATTTAAATGTACATTTTATATATTAAATTCGTAACTTCTTAAATTTAATTCAATATTTGCACACCACAATGCGGTAGAATATGTTGTATTCTTAAATATCTTATTAACAACTTTTTAACACACATATTCCGCAAATAAATAATTTTCATTTCATTTCATTTAAGTATTTAATGTAAATTATTAAAATTTATTGTTTAAATATTATAAAGGTTCTATTGTTAATTATCTTTTTGATAAGAATCCCATTTTCATTTATCAAGACCAACATTACGAATATAGCTTGTGCGCCATCTGTGATTGTTGTTATCAATATATTTGTTTCTGTGTGTCAAATGCATGGTAGAGTATGTTGTAATGTTATATTTTTTTTATTTAATGTACTTTGTAAGCATTATTACCAAAAATATTAGCGTTCTACACTTATCCTACATATAAGTTTACCAAATTTCATACTCCTCCGTCCGCTCAATTTTCGTAAGAAGGGGTTGAAATTTTTTGCTTCAAGCTTTTGCTTTAAGCTTTATATAAATGTACTATGATTTTCTTGTATATAATTTATAAAGAACTAAAACTGTGATAATGCAACCTGTTCTGGTTACATTACTAAAAGAGGAGAATTTCATGTCACTTCAATTTAAAGATTGTTAGAGTTCAAGGATCCTTGAGTTTGTAGGCCCCATATACGGCACTGTCTGGACCTTCGGAACACAGCTAAACATCTGGCTAGTACTGTCACAATATTGTGACAATATGGATTTTAACTATTATAAGTAACACTCGTTTTTCCACGTTTTGGTGTATTTTGTGTGTGGAATAGAGCATCTTCCTTGCAGCTCTAACTAACCAAGCACCTCGTAGACGGCAAGCATAGGTTTAATAGGACTTTATCGATAAGACCATTAGTAGTAAAGTGCTGAACAGCAAGTAGTTCGGTTAAGAATCTGTCACCTCACCTATTCTTACCATCGTAATGACAGTGTCATTCATGTTTCGGTTCAAAGGGTAGGGTAGCCGGTAGACTTGTACATTAGGCCTAACACCCATCCACAAGACAGTGTAGTACCTATAACATCTGTGGTGTCTATTGGACACGTTTATTTTATGCCATCAAAATAGCCTTGTGATATTAGATATTTAGCATGAGACATTCCAAAAAAAATACAAACAAACATTGCAGAACAGACTCATGAAATTAAAATAAAAATACTTGACAATCCTAAAATACTTTTTTTCAATGAACCCCGACAACTTCTCTATGTAATTTAAAGAAGAGTTATCTTGATCACGTTAGCTTTCAAATCAAAAAATAGTTACATAATAACATATCGATGTAAACAATAACTAAGAACCATTTCGATAGTATCAGCTTTTAAATAAAAACAAAGAAACTGAATCCGTATCTGCTGAAAAACTACGATACCACACACATACACAAACAGACGAACACACACGCATTTTTTTGCGTCGGAGGTTAAAAAAGGAATATGGTTACAAACTTTTTTAATCTAGCACAAATAACTTTAGGCTTTTAAGCCGAATCTTTGTAATATATGTATGAAGCTCCAAGGTGACCCCTGCGTGGGAATTAAGCTTCCCAAGCATTAATAATTTAGAAACGATTATACGGGACATTACGTTTTGTAGTTTCACGTTTACGACCTTATATAAATCCAACAAAATGCCGTATCTAACCAACTTTGCTCCCGAGACTTCACTCAGGGTCCGAGGGATAAATCTTAAGGATTAGTGACTTTCTGGATGCACTACCTCGCTAAGTAAGGGATTAAACTTTCATTAGTTTGAATTCCTTTTAAGAAATTAGGTACATGGAACTCGTGTTGCTTTTGGACTTTAATATAAACATCTATTAGGTAATTCACATACACTATGGTTATATAATACAGTATGGAACAAGGATTTCATTGAATTTTTGAAAATTGTATAATACTTTTACAAAAAATGTCGTCAGGTAACTATTAAAACGAGAGTTTGGTTGTTTATGTAATAAAGCATTTGAATAAATCCAATTTTAATTCTGTTATAAAGAAATTCAATTAACTTAATTAATTAAAAAATCAAAAACTATTTGAAAACGCTAGTTTTTTATTGTGATTTCAAGCAACCGTAGCTGGGGAACAAAACTAAAAGTCTACGAAATACTTTTTATTGCAACACTTCATAAACTGTAGCTAGCGTCTAGTTATTTGCTACAAACCAAACATACGTACATAAAACATACGTACCACACATACGTACATAAAAGAAAGTTGTGTAAGTCACACTATTTATAACTCAAAAACGGCTTAACCAACTTGGCTGAATATTGGCGAGGAGGTAGCTTAAAACCAGGGACGTACATAAGATACTATTTATAATGTTTTATGGCAAGAAAACTAGGAAAAGCAAAATTTTTTCCCCACACAAACTGAACGGGTGGAACGAAGGTCGCCGGAAAAGCTAGTTATAAATTAAAATAAAAACATTTATTCAAAGACGTAACAAACTTCGTTTGGTAAATTTCTATTTCGTTTACAAATTTCTAATAAAAAGTTGATACCATTTAAATTTTATTATCCCATAGAACAATAATAATTTTAACATTCATATTTACAGAATAATGAATAATTTGTTATAACATTAAGACTAAAATAACTGTGTTGACACTTTTTTTGCATTTTCAATATTTTTTTCTTATACTAATACAAATTAAAAATGGGTTTAATCATTTTAATGTCCAAAAATGTTCCATGAATACACATTTTGCATTAAAAAAAAAACAGCTCAAAGTAATGATATATGGAAAACTTTCCTTCAATCCAGTTGCTAAATTTTAAGTAATCTGTACTTCTAAAAAAACATGTCCTGACTGACTGATTCATCATCACCGAACAAATACTGTTAAAGTTGCAGACATGAAATTTGTTGAGTAGGGTTTATTTATTAAGTAGAAACCCACTACCGTCGGAATTTTGAAAATTCAACCCCTAAGAGGGTGAATTAGGGGTTGCAAATTTGACTGTCATTTTTGAATTTAGAAACATGAAACTTTAGTTTTGGGCTACATATCAAAAATGAGTAGAACGTATCTACTTATTTTTAATACTCATTTTTAAAGCGTTTTTGAAAATTCTACTCCTAAAGTGGTAAAATAGGGTTTGAAAGATTGTATGAAAGTCCTTATCAATGTAATATAAAAAGTCTTTAATTAAATGAAAAAAAAAATTAAATTAATCACCACGCAAGCAAAGCCGCGAGTAACAGCTAGTGTAATAATAAAACATATCATGTTGTGAAAACTAAAAAAAAACGTCGTCGTTCATTTTTACATATCGAAAATATGCGCAACAAAGCTACAAAAAATATAAGGTAAAGGAAATCTTAAAAATAAAATAGGTATTGAAGTCGAATCAGTCTTTTGCAGTTCGGAAAAACGTAGTGGAGCGAATGTTTACGGCTCGTTTGATCTTTCGATAAATATGTCACAGGTTTCTTGCTAACGGAACACTGATTGGCAGATTTATTCAAAGAGTTTAACACGAATATGTTTTGCCTTTTTGATACATATGTAATTCACTAATTTCATAAAACTCAGGACCTTTTTATGTTAAAGGTCAACATACAACCACACGACTGATACATCAGGTTGTTTCTTACCGTCATGACGATAAGAAACAACCGTAGCCTATAGATACCATAGTCATAGGTGTAGCTGTCCTGAGTTTAGGATGGAAAACCTGTTGCGTGCAAAGTCTACCGGCTATTCGACCGCTTCGTTGGTCGAGTAGTTAGCGTACACAAAAAGGACACCTGATACCTTTATAAAGGAGTAAAAGATGTGTACGTTTGTTTGCGGGACAGAATAACATTTCTCTGATTTTAAAGTTTAAAACATATTTTTTAATTTAAAACCTGTAACATAGTAATCATAGTCTCTTTGGTCGAGTGGCTAGCGTACACGCCTATCTACATCGACCAAACGTGAGGCTCGGGTTCGGTTTCCGACGGGGGTAGGCATTTGTGTGATGAACATTTAGATGTCTGTATTGTCGGGTCTGGGTGTTTATTTAATTTATTCTGGTATCTATTTAAGTATTTATATGTATTAGAATCGTTAACTAACACCCATAATACAAACATATAATTTGCTTGCTTTGGGGTTAGATTCAATTTGTGTGGCTTATCCAGGGATTGTTATTTATATTTGTATATTTATATTTATCCTACCCTCCAGCTTGAAACACGACAGCATTATTACGGCGGCAGGAACATGTAAGGTGGTGGATCCCAACCCTAGCAAGTTTCTGCACAGTTCTCTACCTGCGTAAATACGTAACTTTGAAGTTTAAACTGAAGATTTATTAAAAAAGGTTCAGAAATGACTGAACATTCTACAAATATACGTAAAAATACAGGAACACAACGTATAACTTCTTCTATATCTAAGTCGGTTAAACTAATTTTATGTACTCGTGTATATAGTGCCTACGAATAAATGTACCTGAAAACCGTGTCTTATTCAATTTTCTGACAAAAACAACTTTGACTAGTTGACGATAGGTTTGCCACCTATCACAATTTATGATAATGGTAGGCAAACAAGCAGACGGATTTCCTGATGGTAAGAAATTCACGTCGCCTACAGACACCAAAGGTGGTAATGGTACACTGCCAACCTGAGGCTGGGATGTTAGGCCTCGAGTAAAAGTAAGTTTACCAGCTACCTTACCCTCCGAAACGGAACACGTCAACGGCAAGCAATGGACGTTATGGTGGCAGGAATAGGCAAGGCGGTGGTCCGGGCGAGTCGCTGCGAAACTCTACCACTTAGTTAGATGTCACGGTGTTAGTGACGGTAAGCCAATGCTTGCCTGTTGTGGGCTGCCTGGCAGGAAGGCAGATGGTCTATTCTGCAAAAGACCCGGACCGACACAGGGTAGGATCACATATTTTGGGATTTAGGATCTTTAGTTAGGCATGAATGGGAAAGGACTTGAAGACACTTTCTTATAACTGTCTTTTAAGTAACCAATACTTACAAATTGTTTGCTACTTAACTGTGATTTATTTTTATTACTTTAAGAAGCAACCGTAGGTGCATGTAAAACCAGGCTACGAATCTTCGTAGCGCAAGACTTGATGTAGATATTAACTACGAATTAGCTACGAACAGTCATGTGGCTACTTTTAGCATTTTGTGAATAAAATTACTTGTCAATCATCAAATGCAAATATGGATGGATGTAGGTACCCAGGGAGAATAAGGCTGACATTCCACGGTTAGATCAATCGGATATTATGTATGAAAAAGGTAATGAATGTGAAGGAAGATAGACAGGTTTGTCAGGATCGTGAGGTCTGGCACTCGATACTCTCTGCACACCCCGTAAGGGACTTGGCGTGAACATAACATATATATGTATGTATGTATATATGTTATCAATAAAAAATCCCGGAAATAAGCTAAAGTAAAACACAAACCAAGCAAAACAACATTCAACGCTCAAAACTTGTTTCTAGATTTCCTAAATGTGTGTTTCTAAAAAAAATTTCTACACGCTCATAACCAAAGACGTAGGCAAAAGCACAATCAGCAAGCAAATTCATACACAGATAAATATTTAAAATCGCGGAATATGTGTGTCGGATCCTCTAGAAAGGATGATAGTTAGCAACCTCTTATTTTGCTCATCTAGACACATGCTAAGGTAGCAAAAGATAGTGGCTAGAAGGGGTGTAACGTCATGTTTACATCCTCTAGAAAGGATGATAGTTAGCAACCTCTTATTTTGCTCATCTAGACACATGCTAAGGTAGCCAAAGATAGTGGCTAGAAGGGGTGTAACGTCATGTTTACTTATTGTAATGCGCATGTACCTTTGAGAGCATGAGCTTTTAATATACAGGGCTACTGGTAACTAACGCATAATCTTTCTAGAGCGGTTTTAGTACATTAAAAGTAAAAACTTTTTTTTATGACATTGGAAGGCAAACAAACAGACGGACTTCCTCATGGTAAGAAATTCAAGCCGCCTAAAGACACTAAAGGTAGTGCGTTGCCAACCTGAGGCCAGGATGTTAGGCCTCGAGCAAAAGTAAGTTTACCGGCTACCTTACCCTCCAAACCGGAACGTCGTAACGTTATGGCGGCAGGAATATGTAAGGCGGTGGTACCAAACCGGGTGAGTCGCTGCGAAGCTCTACCACCTAGTCAGATGTCACGGTTATAATGATGGTAATCCTATGCTCGCCTTTTACGAGCTGCCTGGCAGGAAGGCAGATGGTGTATTCTGCACAGGAGCTTGGACGAACACGGGAAACTTTTATTCTACTTTTAGAAAATCTCGATAGAATAATTTAAAGCATCTTCACACCCATATCCCCGAAGGAGTAGGCAGAGATACAACCAGGGCACCCACCACTAGCCAAGACACTAAGTCCCACAATGAGATAGGTGGCAAAGCCTATCGCCAACCGGGCACATATCCAATCCCGAGCAACATTTTTTTTTATTAGAAATTTGGAAATACCACGTTTTCTTTTTGTTGCTCGACCCGGGATTCGAACCCAAACCTCAAGACCTCATGAATTCAAGTCTAATAATTGAACCGCTAGACCACAAAGGCAGAGACCAAAAAGTATTTGGTTCTCCATACATTTTATCAGAGGACGATGAACTTTTTCTAAAGTAACCCGTAAGCAGTGTTAGTTACCCGTAATCCTGGATATTAGTTATTTTTTACGAAAGACACCAAATCTGTCTCATTGCACTAGCAAGTTTTTTATACAGTCTTTTAATTTATTAGATATTTAAGATGTGATTAAATGAATATGAGATAAATGTTGTTTCTTATTTTATAAACAAGTGGAACAGACAGGTAGCCAATGCCAATGTATGGCACTTGAATGCCACAAAAAGAATATAGGTTTTGATACACAGTATGTTACAAGTAATCAAGTGTAGATTCCTCTTTAGCGGACAAACCGTCAATTATTTACATACCAAAATCATATCAATCTGTTCCTTAGTTTCAAAGAAAGGGTAAAACAAACACAATTTTGCATTTAATATTTGTTTTGCCTGCTAATAATCTCTCCCTCCTTTTTTCTCTTTTTCTCGCCATTACGATTTATCGCGGGAATTAAACATGACTGAAGGTAACTTTGAGTAGCACTACATTATTTAGTAAAATTTTATTTATTTTATGTCTTTTTAACCATCTTTTATATACTATTTTGTTCGCCATAAATTCTTCCATAATTACACTTTATTTTAAATACTACTAGATTTGAGTCCCTCAATAATGTATGAATGTTCGCTGTTATCTCTATGTCAATTATTATTCGTATATACGTAAGCCGTGTACAAGCTGGTTGTAGGCACTATGCTTGATACGATGAATGTAAACTAAGCCAGTATGATCATTTAATTCAAGGAATACGATAACTTTAAAGGAGAATTTCACATGAATTTCAATACAAAGCACTACAGGCGACTACTACACTGACGTAACGATCAGACGCTGAAACAACGTCAAAACTTTTACAAATACGATGTTAGAGGACTCCGAGGTTTCGAATTTGAAAATTTTTAAAAAGTTACGTTTGGTATTTTACGTGTATACGTGTAATTACGTGTAATGACGTGTTCATTTCGGAGAGTAAGGTAGCTGTTCAATTTACTTTTGTTCAAGGCCTGACATCCCGGCCTTAGATTGGCAGCCCCCCATTACCATCTTTGGTGTGTCTAGGCGACGTGAATTTCTAACCACCAGAAAATCCGTCTGCTTGTTTGCCTTCCAATATCACAAACAAACCATAGGTTTTGTACTTGGTTACTTTTTTTTGTTATATGTACTCCAACTTATATTTATTTTGCAATTTTAAAAAGTATATTTTTGCACGTATTTCATAAAAATTAGGCAGATGTACGTTTTCATGTCTATTGAAGTTTAAAGTAACCTATGTACGTAAAAGCTTCAGTTTTACCGATTTTTTCAAAAAAATACTAATTTTTCTAAATTGTTAATGTTAACGATATTTCACTATAAGGCCCACTTGCACGTTCCTGGGTTAAATATTTAACTCCAAGTTAGCTTCTAACATAAGACTAATTCAATATACATTTGACAGTTTAACCCGATATTAAACTTTAGCCAGGAACGTGCAAGTGGCCCTAAGAAAATTTGAATATTAGTACTTAGTTATTTTAATAAGGAGGTATTACTTTTACTATATATAAGTTATGATTTACGGAATTAATAAAAAAATAACTTAATTATGATGGAAAATTATAAAACACACTAGCATACATGACAGACGTTGTCCTTAGCTTTAACTATTTAATTCCGGTTCAATGACCTGTTAATACATTACTATTTCAATATTCAGGTCATTGATTTAGTATTTAAAATTACGTCTATGGTTCGGGTTCAACTACTGACAGTAACGATAGTGTCAAACAACTGACGGATAAGTAAAAATTCGTTTTCATTTTTTTCCCCTAAGAACCTTATCTTGACAGTAAACAACAAAACAAAAATGAAAGAAAAGGTCCAAATGTTGGGTTTGACTTCATGAGGTCCTGGGTTCGATTCCCGAGTCTATTTATATATCCCGAGTATATTTTCTAAAAAAACATGTTGCTCGGGATTGGATGTGTGCCCGGTTGGCGATAGGCTTGCCACCTATCACATGTTGTGACTTAGTGTCTTCGGCTAGTCGTGGGTGCCCTGGTTGTGCTTCTGCCTGCGCCTTCGGGGATATGGGCATGAAGATACTTTTATTTACTTTTACTTAAACAAAAAAGAATAAATAAACAAAATTTGTATATTTATTACTAAAACAAAAGTCCATTTTCATGTACTTGTATATTATATCGTAATATTTTAATAAATCTATGTATAATCTATACAAAAATGAATACCCATCACGCTTGAATGGTTAGTTATTGTCAAGGCAAAATTCACATAAAAAGCGAAAATGGGAGAAACCGTGCTTTATAAACTGTTATTAGCTATTAATGTCAAGCGATATGACGTTCGCCGGGTAGGCTATAAAAAATCTGTTGTACTAGCATTGAAGTGACTACCTTGTAAGTGCTGGCCAATAAAGACTTTCCCCCACGAAAACGTATCCTAACTACTGATACGCTATATGTTATTACATAAAGTCTGTCATCAAACTTTTCAATAGTTAATGTGTTATTAAACAGACATACAGAGAAATCGAAAAAAAGATAACCCTTGTTTCGGGTTCTGTATCCTCCAGGCTTCATACAATTCATTTAAAAAATATTTCATACACAGAGTAAGTTTCATTTGCAGTTTTATTTTATGTAAAGATTTGTCAATATTTATCGTACCCATATATCAACTTAATACAAGTTTATAAACAAAATAAAATCTCACAAACGCGAAAACAGGTAAAACAAACTTATCCCGGCACCGGAATGAAAATCCCGACAACACCAGAACAGCAAATACACGATAAAAATATATTTTTCAATCCGCATACGCGTCTCTATTGTTTATTTAAGCTCAATATAAATCGGGAATTCTAAAAGCAAATTCCGAGATAGCTCGATATATCCTAGAGATTTCCAATATCCCGTCCAACGAATAAACCTCTGTCGCATAGCACTTTTGTTTCTCATTGACTCCAATCACTTGGGAGACTCGCTGATAGGATGCGTCATGAATGCTAAGAAACAATGTCCTGAGGGGTTCGTATCGGATGGAATAAGTTATGTCATTTTAGTTAGCCTCTGATCAGCTTTTGTTGCGGATTTTTAACCGTTATGGTTGTTTTACTTGAAAGTACGCAAATCATATTTGAATTATGGTGTTAGTTAACGTTGTTAATACATAATGAACGAATGAAGGAATTAATAAATAAATGAATGAATTAATGAATTAATGGATGAATTATTGATTGATTGGACATATGAATGAATGAATGAATGGATGAATGAATGAATGAACTCTTTATTGTGCACATACACAAACTTACTGCAAAATAAGTTCAATTAAGTATTAACAAGAGCATATTAGTATAGTTTATAGTACACAAAAGGCGGTATTATAGTCAAACAAAGCGATTTCTACCAGTCAACCTTTTACAATTTACATAGATAAATCCGTAGATATAATATATCTAAATATTTATAAAGTAGGTTTACTAATTTATGTATGTTAATTACACAAATGTCTACTAAGTTAAGCAACTTGATCCACCACCTCACCTGTTTCTGCTGCTTTATTGACTCAGTCATGTTCCGGTTCAGAGAGTAGAGTAGTCGTTAGAAAAAAAATGTTCTGAAGGGTTCGTATAGGATGGAATAAGTTATGTCATTTTAGTTAGGCTCTGATCAGCTTTTGTATTTTTAACCGTTATGGTTGTTTTAACCTCAAAGTGTGCCAATCATACGTTTGTTTTATGGTATTTTTTTATATATCAACGATATTAATACAGAGGTAAATTCTGAGATATACTAAATCTGAATATCATATAAAATATTTAGATTTAGGAATACGATTTCATTACACTATGATATTGTTTCACCACACTATTTCCAAGATCTTCAAAGATTCAACGCCTTACCTATTTATGTTGCTAGTATGTAGTATAATGTAGTAACTCGGTCATGTTTCAGTTCAGAGAGTAGAGTAGTCTTTAGACTTGCACAACTAGCTTAACGTAACGGCAACAGTGTCTTGAGGTCACGGCTGTCTTTCACCATCAGGAGACCTGTATGCATGTTCGCTGACCGTTCACATAAAAAACACATCCTTGTGTCTGTCGGGAATCGAACCTTAGTGACAGTAAACGCGGACTCAAACTACTTAGCGCTTAGCAGGTCAAACAGGATTTTGGCCCAGAAATAATATCAAAGATTTGATTCAAAGATTTGGGCCAAAAATCACACAAAGGGGTATTTGTGTGATGAACAAAGATTTGATATTATTTCTGGAATAAAAAAATAAACATTGATGAAATAAATCCCGTTACTAAGGTTTTATGAAAAATATTCAAAACTGCTGCCGTTTTCTAATATAAGATTATTACAAAGATTCTATTAAAAACCTATTTATGAATGTTCTCTCTTTTTCAGATTAGTAGCGGTAACGTGACAATACTACCTAACGATAAGTGAGTACACAATTCAACTTTTTTCATCAAAATGCAAACAAACACATGGGTTTTGCTTTTTATTATATTCATTCTTAAAACATACACAAAATACATTAAAAAACAAGAGATATTTAGTAAACATAGGTGTAACTATGTTCTTAATAGGTCACTTTCAGTAAAACCTACAAGGCAACGGCTGAAGGAGTTGCAGATATACCGTATATAATATTTAAAATAACATGTATTTTTTAAATAAAAACTGTAACAACGTGAATTCTGTCGTGTTAAGTAAATTAAAAAACAAATTCATTTTTACGTAATGCATATTACTGGCATATTTATATAGGAACAAAACAAAATATAAATTTTGGGTAACCGACTTCATAACGAAACGTTTCTCTGAAACAAGATGTAACAATAATTTCAAGATATATTATTATGACAGCAAGAGATAAAAAGGGTGAACTTTTAAAAGATCTAGATTGAGGTTGGACTGGCTAATTTTCGATAGATCTCAATAAACTATCTAAGATTAGAGACGATGCTACTACAAATCAGTATAATCGCAACCATTTTTTTTCTATTATTAGCACAAGTATCTTACCAACAAAATTTCTTGTAGTTTTTGGAGCTATTGTGAAAGAAGTCGTAGTTTTTTCGACATTATCGAAGTTCGTGTATATGAGTAAAATTAGTTAATTTATGTGACAACTAGTTCAACTTGGTTCAGGTTCAGGTATATTGCACAAAGAAATGCGTACATTGTGTATCTCCTATTTGCCGCCAACTCTATTATACTTACAAACTTGAATAATAAGGCCACAAATTAACTCAAAAGCCTGACTTGACTTTTTTTGACGACTTCTAGATCAACTAGCTTTCGCCCGCGCTGGAATTCCCGAGGGATAATTTCTTCAGGAAAAAAAGTATTCTATAACCTAAGTCAGCTCATGCCCTGTCATAATCCGTTCAGTAGTTTAATATATAAATAGTAAAAAATCGAACTCGGTCGTTCGTTATTGACTGTTTCACATCGACACATTTTGTATTACTATGAGCAACGCTTTGTCACTTTTAGGCAAACTAGCAATGGTTATATGAACTGATTACGGTTCGTTGTATAGAAACCGGGCTTTAATCGGATAACTTGATACAAATTTCAACTTGACAAATGGTAAATGCTAACGCTAATGCCAAAAAACTAAAAAAAAGAAGAAAAGCAAAAAATGTGTAATTCTTAATACAAAAAGACTCGAAATTAGCCAACAGCTGAATAACCGCACAAATTAAACCAATAGTGGGTTATAACATTCTGTCACAAACCTTTAATAACATTTTGCATCTGTGATTGAAGTTGACAGATTAGAAATTGAAAATTAAGCTGTAAACATTTATAATTACGAAGTTTTGTTTGATGTCACGAAAATGTCAACACACGTACAAGTCGTTTGCTTTGCTACATAATATCAAACACGGTTCCCCACTTACGTATGTTTTGATTATAATTAGGAAACTGCGAAGTTTCAAGGCCTTTTAGATTATGTAACTTGAACTTGGGCTTTAACATATTTACTATATTAACAACTAGCTATTCCCGCGAACTTTGTTCCGCCCGTTCAGTTTGTATGGGAAATTAAAAATGTTGTTTTCCCCAGTTTCCTCATAATCGAACAGGATAACATGTATCCTATGTCCTTCTCCTGGTTCTAAGCTACCTCCTCACCAATTTTCAGCCTAAGCGGTTCTTGAAGCCGTTCTTGAGTTATAAATAGTGTAACTAACACCACTTTCTTTTATATATATAGATTGAAGTAAAAGTTTCTTCATGTCGATATCCCGGAAGAGGTAGGCAGAGGCACGACCAAGGCACCCACGACTAGCAGAAGACACTAAGTCCCACAATGTGATAGGTGGCAAGCCTATCGCCAACCGGGTGCAAATCCAATCCCGAGCAAGGTTTTTTTTTATTAAAAAATTGGAAAAACCTTTTGGAAATTGGAAAATTCCTCTTATTCGAACCTCATTATGTCAAGTCTAACACCTGGACCGCTAGATCACAGAGGCGAAAACAGAAAAAAAAATTAGTAACTATTTTTTACGTATTTGCGTGTACAAGATCTGTCTTTCATTAAATACATTGTACTACCTAGAGGACATAACTATCCGCGTTAATTGTAAAGAAAAGAATCAAAAATTTCGCCACGGGAATTAAATCCTCAATAGCTCCAATAGTTAGAGCATTCGTCGGCTTGAGACGAAAGGTAACAGGTTCAAATCCTGTCTACGGCGAAGCTTTTTCTTTCTTTAAAATTCATAGAAATTGAACTCAAGCACAAGGTAAGTGCTAAAATAAAAATACAATGTACTATTTGTATCAAAATACGACACACTTTACCTTTTGTCATTTTGACCAGCCAATCCATCCAACTTCGTGCCTCATCAATAATAATTTATAGTAGTTTATATAGGAAATATTTACATTGGTTTGCTATATTTTCTCTAATCTTATTTTAAATCAACGTAATCATATTTCTTTCCATCTGCCAACGTAAGATCGAAAGGAGCAAGCTCGGTTTAAAAGCTTTGTCAGGTCAGCAACATCAGTACTAAAAAAATAACCAAAATAATAGATGTGAGGAAAGGAGCGAGGCTACTCAAATGCCATTGGGCAGGGCACGTCTGTATTATGAATATTACAAGATAGGCAAAACGCCTAACAGAATGGGTACCCAAGATACATAAAAAGAAGAAGAGGACGACCAAGAAAAATGTGGAATGACTTTAACCAAGGGACCCTTATAGATGCGTGAGACACGGCATAAAGGCGACTACTACTAGCTAAATTTAAAAAATATTGTTTTACTTATAATACACTTTTAACTTATAAATAAACTGAGTCATATAAAAGCAAAAGGCTGCAACATCCAGTATGGTGTGGAACTGGATGTTGCTGCCTTTGCTTATATATGACTCATATGTCGAGATGGTTTGACCTAAACATAAACTATAAAATATAAAAGTATGAGCTGTAGTAGAGACAAAGTCTATTTTTATTTATTTTAAATCAAACATGATTTTTTGAAAAAGATGATGATTGACCTGGATAAACTTCTACACCTAGTAGCCATTAGAATTGTGGGTAATGATACATTTTTCCAATGCTCGACTCTTACAAGGTGCCCGGTAGAGATACCGAAGATCTGTTTTGCACAGGAGACTTGTACAAAATTGCACAAGTCCTAATTTGTCTTGGGTAATTGTTAAAGGAAAGACTTATTCAATTCATAACCTTGTTATATCTCTTGCGATTAGAGTTCATAAACAAACTTTATTTACTGAGTACTCGAATTTTCTCCATTAGGGCCAGAATTTCCAAAAATCCTTTTTTAAGGAACGGTCATTAACATTTGTGTCAATTTTTTAGAAATGAGAACAATAGTTTTGGTTAACCTTTAGTAAATTAATTTTATGTTTTAACGATTAACAAAGTCATAGGAGGTTCATAATTTGAACAATGAACTTTCTAGAGAGTAGTCTAACTAACATTATATTTTTTAATATGGATCTTGACATTGAAGTCGTTGTTGCGCTTTTTTCCTGCACTACTAGGTGGTTTACTAGGTGTTAGAGTACAGCAGCGACTCACCCGGATTGGTACCACCGCCTTATCTATTCCTGTCGCTATAACGTCATGACGTGTTCCGGTTTGGAGGGTAAGGTAGCCGGTAAACTTACTTTAACTCGAAGCCTAATATTCAGGCCTCAGGTTGGCGATGCACCATTTCCACCTTTGGTGAAACTAGGCGGCGTATATTTTTTACCACCAGGAAATCCGTCTGCTTGTTTACCTTCCAATATCATAAAAAAGCTTATAGATTTATATTAAAGTCCAAAAGCAACACGACTTCCATGTACCTAATTTCTTAAAAGGAATTCAATCTAATGAAAATTTAATCCCTAACTTAGCGAGGTAGTGCATCCAGAAACTCACTAGTAACTTACTCGAGGCCCATCCCGGCCTCAGGTTGGCAACACACCATTACCACCTTTGGTGTCTCTAGGCGGCGTGAATTTATTACCATCATGAAATCCGTCTGCTTGTTTGCCTTCCAAAACCATAAAAAACTCAAATTGTTTTATTTCAAAAATTACCATGTTTGAAATTCCTAAAATAATAACAAACCAAATTCCGAAAAATGTCCCGTATATTTAAATGTGTTAATGTCCCGTATATTTAAAGGTTGTGTAATATTAGATGTAAGTTCCCTGTTTGTTTCTCCATTATCATAATACGAGAGAGCTCTTTGATCCCTGTCACTTACGTAACTCTCGCTCCGTCAAATTAAGGATGATTGATTTGAAACCTTCAGGATTAGCCCTGGAATATGATTATCAGATCAACTTTTGACCCTTATTGTAGGTTTTGACCTTGATAGTTATTAGTAGTAGTTTTTTTTTATTAGAACGAGTTTAAAGTTTTAGCATTAGTTTGATTACATAACTGGTCGAAAAATTAGCATACATTAGCCTTTTGTTGACTTCGAGATGTGAAGACCCCATCGCCCTGCAGTCAGTCAATATTGGTAGAATGCTATGCAACAGCTACCTTGGATTGGTATCACGTCTTACCTATTTCTGCCACTAAATAGTGTCGTCTATTGTCATATTCCGCACACACCCGTACAGTAGAGAATTTTGGCGCCATCGAGAGAAAATATGGTCAAAGTTTTTTATAATTATTGAGTTTAGTGTTTATATAGAGTGAAATTAGACAATTTTGGTGGTATTTTGTACAATTTTGTTTAGTGAAAGTGCACAAATGAAATAATCATGAAGAAATTTACATATCCTGTATTTCCTTGTTGCTGCCAAATCTGCCTACATTGATTGAGCCATGTGGCCACCGCTTTACCCTTGGACTCTGACATTACTTATTCACGTTTACTTATGACTAATTATATTTTAATCCCGATTTTGGTGAATTTGATACAAGTTTCTACTTGACTAATGGCGAAATACTAACGTGAATGCCAAAATTATAAATTTTATTTCCCGTCGCGAATCGAACCCGAGCCTCGCTGTGGCTTCGTGGAGTTAACGTGCACTTGACTAATGAGGCGGCAAAATTATCATGAAGATATTAAAACTCTTATCCTACAAGGCTATCAATACTTTTCCTTTATTTGTACTTACTACATTTGAATAAAAATCTCATGAGACGGACCCAGTTCGAAACTCGAAAACTTTGTCGTCGCAGATAATAAATTTCAAGTTATATGCTCGTGTGTCATAACGTTATACGTAACAAAAGCTTTGCGATTCGTCGTGACGGCTGACATACTTTACTATATTATCTAAGTTCGGAGTTAATCCGAATAAAGCCAAATCAAAGGTCTCTTGTACTCAAATGAGAAATTCACATTTTTCGAGTTATAACGATTTTTATTTGGTGGCTGATTTCAAAAAGCCCAACGAAATTCAGCCCTTATTAGAACTTACAGCTTGTTAAGTTTACTATACTTACTATCGTCTGTCTACATACATACATATCTTCACGCCGAGTACCTTACTCGGTAGGCAGAGAGTATTGAGTGCTAAATCTCACGATTCTGACAAAACTGTCTGGTTTCGTCCACATTTGTTACCCGTTTCATACAAACACGCCGGTTTCGAAGACACTTGAGACTACCTTCGGTAGCATCCGAGCAATTTAATCGTGATATGTCAAACTAGGTCTCCCCGGGTACATAGATTTATCCACGTTCACATTGTATATATGCTTTGTCATTATTTCATCTGTAATTCTTTCTACATTTCTGAACCAGCGGAGCATGCCTTTCTCATTATTTATATGAAAACTTTGAACAGCGCCTCTATTGGTAACTGAGAGAAACACGTTTTTAGAACAAAAGTGACATAGATTTCGACATGTAAGGTAACTATCGTAATTTACCAACTCAAAGTAAAGGCTCTGTAATATATATACAACCATCTCGATGACGTCAGCTTTCAAATAATAAAATAAGAATTGAAATAAATCGGTTCATTCGTTCAGAAGTTATAATGCCACAGAAACACAAACTCCCACACGAGTCTGAATATCAGTTTTGAAAACTTTTCTATAAATACTCAATGTATAGGTTTGACGGAAGAAAAAATGTATCATGATCACTGCTTTATTTTTTTTTTCACGTTTCTTTTAAAAAAAACATTTGACAGAATACATCCAGCTACTAAATTAATTAAGCTAATACATTTGTTGTTGTAGTTTACGGTTCATAGGTTTGATGAAAAAGAAATGTTTCATGATTATTGTTTTTTCGCTTTGGTTTAAAAAAAAAACATTTAACAGAATACATCCAGTTACTAAATTAATTAAGCTAATACATTTGTTGGTGTTATTCACGGTTCATAGGTTTGATGAAAAAAAAAATGTTTAATGATTATTGTTTTTTTTTGCTTTGGTTTAAAAAAAACATTTAATAGAATACATCCAGCTACTAAATTAATTAAGCTAATCAATTCAACCTTGTAGTTCTAGTACTTAAAATAATTGCTGTGACAGACGGACGGATAGACAGACGCGTCGAATCTATTAGTGTTCCCCTTTTCCATTCGGCTATGGAACCATAAAAATGTCTTTTGTGAGCACAATATAGTGAAACCTCTAAAAGTATTCCTGAAAACCGAGAAAATCGTCTACTAATGATCAATCACAGGAACTTCATGACACTTTTGCCTTTTAAATATACTTCTTTGACTTAGATTTTTAAGCCTTATTAATTGAGAATTGATATTTTTATTTTTTCTACTATCTTATAGTGATTTCATACACAAATTAAAGTTATTTTCACAATTACTGACAGGAATGAAACATTTTTTGTATATATAAAGAATAATTTATAAGTGGACACGAAATATAAGCTGCTTGTACACTAAATTTGGTAAAAATCCGTTAAGCAGTTTTTGCGGGAAAATTTAACAAACTGACAAAGTTTTACTTTCGCGTTCTATATCCTGTATACAATATTATTATTAATAGCTGTCAAATTACGTCATTTGTGTTTGCTGTCTCTATTGTGTTTCTGTTGGTCACTGGAGATAGTAAATATAAAACACGTCATTTGACAGCTATTTGATGTACATTTTAACCAGTGATGACCACTAAAAAGTTACGTATTCAGCCCCCAGATCAGAGTTAGGTATACAGATTTCGTGTTAATCATTAGTGTAACAGCAAATACAATAAATAAGAAGCAATTTAAAATAAAGAGTGTAAACTAGACTAATCCCGTTCCCAAAACAACTCCAGCATTAATCACAAAAGCAATTTTCAAAACTATAACAATAAAATTTTACTCCATAACGTGCGTATAAATATTCCATGTAACTACGGTCCCTAATAAAAAGTGATGTTGTGAACGGATTCACAAAGGCCGCGATTTATTAAAAATAGACAAAAGTTTGGGCTATTCATGGTATGTAAAAAACATGCCCATGACCATTTTAGATATTTAAAACTTTAATAAAAAATAGCGGTGAAAAGACATGATTTTTATGAAGTTTACAAAACAAGTTCTACTTCTGTCGTTCTACCAGTTTGTTTGAGCTATTCTCTTAAACGGCTATACCGATGTTGACAGAACTTTTACAGACAAAAAGCAACGCAAGGGGCTTTTATTTTACAAAAAAACTTTAAGCGATATCTATACAAGTAAATAAAATTGTATCGTCTGTTTGTAATGTTAAAATAACCACATTTTACCAAGTTCATGCACATGAATGCGGCACTTTAATTGAGGTAACATTTTTATCTGTGTGTCTGTTTGTTCCAACTAATCTCTGACATGGCTACACCGATTTTGATTGAAATTTTACTGACAGGTTGCTGGTATTGTAGGGAGTTACTACGGTTACTTTAAATTTTGTTTTATTTTTTGTAGACTATCTGGTCCGCACGACGTTGTCCATTTATAGCTCTGAAAATTGAATTTTGTTTTCATACAAAACTTCTCCTGACTATTCCTAAAACAACAACCTCCGTGTTAGTCCGGCTTTCAATTCTAAAATAAGTTATCGGCGTTCCTGTCTGTCAGTTCGTATGAGCCAGGTCACTATTGCTCTAATGATGACAGGGTTGTTTCCACCACCTAATACAAGTAAACATTATTGGATAATCTAGAAACCTTCAGTATTTTTCAGTACATTTATATATCTTTTCGCCTTTGTGGTGTAGCGGCCCGACGTTCCTTTTCGGGCAATGCAATAAAATATTAAGTATTTTCAATTTTCAAAAAACCTAATGCTGCCCGGGATTGTATATGTGTCCGGTTGTCGATAGGCCTGCCACCTATGACATTGTGGTGCTTTGTATCTTCGGCTAGTCGTGGGGGCCCTGGTTTTACCTCTGCCTAACACATCGGCGATATGGGCGTAAATATACTTTTTTAAAAAAATATGAATAACAAATTTTTCAGTTAGCGAGCGACAGGGTTGCCACATACCTATTTCAATTAAGACTTATTAAAACCTCAAAAATGATTTTGTTTTGTTACAAATAACAATGTTTTATTCAAAACGTTTTCATTACAATACAACAGTTGGACAAAACAAAACCTAATGGCGCTCTTGTCCAATCTTGAAGCAAACAAAATGATTATACCAAATGTAATTTGTTAGCAGCATAATAGCCTGTATTTTAATTAGAGCGGTAACTCAAGACAACTCGAGCTATTCCCGACTTCTCTGCTTCCTTCCTGCAAATCCTCCAACGCAACTTCGAGTGATAAATAGTTTTCCTGGGCTCTATATAACACCTTTATGAGGAAGTGAATTAAGGACTCTGGATAATGCAAGTACATAAACTATATAAGTTTATGTGGCTTTTATTAAGGGTTGGGATTTAAGGGGCTTTGATTGGATGTCATATATAGGGTTGACACATGTAAAAAGTTACACTGTTTTTACTTTTTACTACACTACTTTTTATAGACGATTATTTAATATAAAATTTTCAATTCCATACCCTAAGTGAGGTAGACAGAGGTGCAACGAGGACACCCATGACTTGCCTGATATACCAAATCCAACAATGTGATAGCTGGCAAACCTATCGCCAACAGGACAGTTATCCAGCCCCGGGCAACATGTTTTTATCAGAATATCACTTTTTGCTTTTTTAGATATCGAATTTGGGACTTCGAGGAAGCATTTCCTTTTATTATGTAAACAAGGCCTTTGTTTATTTTAGAGACAATAAGTAAAAGTCAAATACATATGAGATCAAATTTAGTGTAAATCCTATGCAGCTTCTTAATAACACAGCGAGTCAAACATTTATTAACCCACTCAAAAAGAAGGTCATTTTGTGGCTTTGTTACGTAATTAATCAGACTCTAATGAACCTTTTAAATTAATATTCTTTTGGTAAAGTAGGCCACGTATATACGTAAACGTATGTTATTACGCATAAATCATAAACTTCTTCCCGAATCATGAAAAAAATTTATGTTCCATCTCTATCTATCTTTGTAAGAAAAAAACTATCAAATAGCGTCGTTACAATAATATTGGAGTCGGTTTTCACAATTTCACTGCGCCGACATTATTTTAAACCAATACCAAAAATTGCACAATGCAACTATATATTAGGATTTTATTTAATCGTCTCTGAGGTTCCAAGGTTCGTCTGTTCGCCCTTCTACGGCTTCATAGCTTTTAAACAAATGGAACGATTTCCATTTGGAATTTCTTGTTTGAAAAGTAATGTGATCAAAATGGTTCTTACCTACATTATGAATATGTTTTATCGGGTATTATTGAATTTTTTTAATTTAATGATTTAATATTTTTTGTATTCGCTGATCTTCAATGTTTTGAAAGTAATGAATTACCTCTTGGATATACTAATCCTCTCTAGTGCTAAATCCTGGAAGACTGCCTAAGTCGCTGAGTTCGATTCTCAAGTAGCAAAATAAAATAAGGTTTTGTTTATTTTCTAATAAAATGTTACCTGGGATTGGATATGTGCCCGACGGCTTACCGCCTATCACATTTTTGAGACTTAGGTACTGTCTTTGACTAGAGTACCTTGGTTGTTACTCTGCCTACCTCTTAAGGGATATGGGCGTAAAGATATTCTTTTAATTAATTATCTTTTTACGGCTGACTGTACTAAGCTTTTTATTTTCTGATGAGGGTTCTATACCCTTGTCTAATTAGATAACCAGTATTATAATATTCTACTTGCATTTTCTAATAAAGATAACATTGCCTGAGATTAGATATGTGCCCGGTTGGTGATAGGCTTGTCACTTATCACATTGTAGGACTTTGTGGTCTAGTAGTCAGGCGTCGTACTTGACTTTTTGAGGTTTTGGGATTGACCCACGGTTCAAATCACTAAAAATCTAGAAAATTTGCATTATCATTGCCTGGTATTTGGATATGAGTCCGGTTGGCGGTTGGCCTTTCACTTATCACATTGTGGGACTCAGTAACTTCGGCTAGTCGTGGCTACCCTGGTTGTAGAGTTGCCTATTTCTTCGTGGACATGGGCACGAAGTTAGTTTTACTTTTTAGTTTACAGCTTTTCATATTTTGAATTCTTGTGACACAGGTTTTTGTATCTTTACTTGAAGAATTCCCTGAACAAAAATGTTGAATTGACTGACAACTTGAATTGAATTGAATTGAATTGTCAGAGACGTTAATTATATTCTATACAATATGGTGACTAAGTGATAGATTAAATGTTTATCGACTTCTTTGAGTACAGCCGTTAGCCTTATTTATTGTTTTTATTGTGAGCAACGCTGAGATTTTTTTATTAGCTTTTTATTATCTATAATAAATTAAGTCTAACGATCATAAAGACATGGAGAAATCTTGTTATTGTTCCTCATACAAAAGGTAGAATTTAATAATTGATCGATCGAATCTGTAGGTAAAAAGGAGGCCGAACAATAAATCAATAAGGAAGAAAATGCACCTGTATTACAATAAATTCCCCTTTGTTTCCAAAATGCCAACAAATTTAAAGTATCTTTACAACCATATCTCCGAAGATGTAGGCAGAAGTACAATCAAGGCACCCATGACTATCCAAAGATCCTAAATAAATAAAAAAACAGTTTTATCTCTTCGAAACAGCTGTTTAACAAGAGTTTGATTCAGACTTCCGAATCGGATCGAGCAGCTGATATAAAGAGGTAAAAAGTAGATTAAAATTAAGTGGCATTTCGGAAATTGCGTGTGAGTTTATTTCTGTAATTAGCGTATTCATACATTCGTTATTATTTACAGTGAAAATCTCTACCATGTTATAATAAGTAACAGCTTCAGCTTCTTACCGTCTTATAATCCATACTATTAACTATTCCAGTCACAAAAGACCCCGAATATCACTAGAGCTAGACGTCAAAGTGACATAAATCACATAGTAATTTAGATGTATCGCTCACACACTTAATTATCGAAAACCCTGACAAGATATTGTGTTATAAACAGTCTGTATGCGTATATTAATCGTTTGTGTCTTAAAGTATCTTCACGCCCATATCCCAGAAGAGGTAGGCAGAGGCACAACCAGGGTACCCACGACTAGCATAACATACTAAGTCCCACAATGTGATAGGTGGCAAGCCTATCGCCCACCGGGCACATATCCTATCCCGAGCAACATTTTTTTTTAATTAGAAAATTGGAAAAACCCAATTTTCTCTAGTTGCCCGACCCGGGATTCGAACCCAGGACCTCGTGCAGTCAAGTCCAACAACTGAACCGCTAGACCACAGAGGCGACATTATTATTTATGTGATTTAATATAAATTAGAATGATTTTACCCTGATTTAAGAAAGAAATATCTAGGTTTTCTAGATATCCCAGGTTATAGGAAGGCATTTTTGGAGATTCAGGTCCCAAAGAAAGGACCAATTAGCAAAAAAAAAGGCTTATACTTCATCTGAGCCTTCACCGTGAGTTGGTATAGATTATATTCGGTAAGCTACATGGCAAAATCTGTCACACTTTTGGTCTAAAAATATGTTTCTCTTAGTTACCAATAGAGGCGCTGTTAAAAGTTTTCATACAAACAATTTACAGAAACGGCAGAGAGTATAGTAAACTTGACAAACCGTAAACTCATGGTAAGGGCTCTTGTCCTTATGTTTTAAATGTTAAATAGACCTAAATATTGAATGGTTCAGATAAAATAAATAAATGCCGCAAAACCAATTACACTAATTGAAAAGAATTAAAATTGTGTACGTGTGATATGGATGTAAGCAAACTGTACAAAGACTTACAAACATGTATTTAAATTTAATAAATACACAGATCGAAAATTAAAGTGAACTGTGTTTATCACCCAAACATTTTATCCATGAAAATCAAAATTAAACTAATCAAACCTTGAGATTATAGGTAGAAAATATGGTTTACGTAATAAAAAAATTAGGCCACCATCCCGTAAATTGGGATAAAGGAATAAAATTGGATAAATGAGGTCATCCCTATAAAATTAAAGCTTTATGATTTAATACGAGTAATTTAATAAACTTAGTAAAGCAAAAATTACGGTGATATACGACGCAAATAAGGAACGATAAAACCTTGTAAAATAAACTCGGCTGCTCTTAATTCACAATTTTTGCAGAGATTTACGGGTGGAAGGCGGTCGTGTAGGAAAAAACTAACGCCTTTCACTTTATAAATGCAGCTGTAAGTAAAGAAATGCCCATATTTTTGACGCCGGCATTTTTAATGCTAAAAGGAAATTATACTTTGATGACATGGGCTGCTTTAAAAGTGTCGTTAGGAGGAAATTTCTTTTAATTTGCATTTTATTTAACACCTTTAATCGTATTGTTCATTTTGTTTTTGTTAATAACTAGACTTTCCCCACGGATTTCCTTACATTCTTTCGTTCGTTTGTTTGTTTTCGTTTTTTATCATTTTTCTTCTGTACTAATTTTCAAGAATGTTTTAATATTTCACCTACTAATTAGCTGACCCAGCAAACTATGTATCTTTTGACATGTAAGAATTTGTTTACTGGAAAAAATTAAAATATTGTTGTTTCTATTTTTCCTGCAATTTTTCAGGGTTTTCAATTTTCATGAATCTTCTTCTTATTGTAACTAAATAAGTACATAAAAAAGTACGATAAAAATTGGTCAATTCATGTGTGATGCGTGATTTGTGATGTGTGATGCGTGCGTGATGCGTGATGTGTGTACCAAGGTAAATAGGAACTCATTTAAATAGCTTAATATTATCTTTACCATACAGAAAGTAAAGATCGACTCGCAGGTGGAATTTTCCTAAACTAGAAGGTGCCTTTTCATTGGTCTCCAAAAGATACTTAAGTTGTGATTCTCTGAAATACCCTCTTAAACAGAAAATTCCTCTCCTTAGTATTTCAAATAACAAAAATAGAAGTAAACATTTTCATCCGTACTAGAAATATTAAACAAACACGGATAATGTAATTTTTTTGAAGGAAACGAAGAGCTTAATCGCCTTAAAGGCGAGCGTGCGAGCTTAAAGGTCTGGTAGAGCAGTCATTGAACGAAGACGGAGATCATTTATGTCAAGTGATATTTAGCTTCGTGGTCACATGGCTAAAATAACTTTAGATGTAAAAAGCTTGTTATGCTCAGGAAGACGAAATAATATTTCAAGCCGTCCCATCGCATGCGACAAATTTGGCCACATATGGAGTATTGTTATCATTTCTGAAAAGGGGCTCCCTTTACCAGCTCCTACCTTTGACCGTATCAAAATCAGAGCGTCCTGAATCGTCGATGACCAAGTTCTTTACAATCGATTTGATTATTTTCCGCTGTGTAGAGATGTTGCTTCACTCAGTGTCTTCTACCACATTTATCTCGGGAATGCTACGTTGAGGTATTTGTCGTGATACAAGATTTGGATATCGCGACAGAGCTTGATGTTTCATTCTCGCCACCTTGATGTGTGGCGATCCTCTATCCTGCTATTTCGAAGATATTTTGTACCTTTTATGACACCATTACGAAAAAAAATCCCATCATCCACCATAACACCACCAGCGGCGGTATTTCCAAACGGATGCGACTTAGGTACCTTCAAAAAAGAGCATAGTCATTCCAAAATCATTAGATGGACTCCAACTGTTTAACACCTCTTTTATAATAAACTTATAAAAAATTGTAGCAACCCCAAGAAAATCTACATACCTATATGTACATAATGTAGCTAAGAACCATCTCAGTAACGTCAGCTTTGAAATCCGTTCAAAAGTTATGATCCAACAGATAGAGACACATCAAACATAATATAACAATTGGGGGGATAAAAATATTTTTAATCACCAATATCAAGATCGCAGGTCGAAGTATTTCCCCACTTTCGTTATTCCAGAGCTTTGGCAGCGATGAATAAGTTGCAAAGCCCGCGGGCTGGTGCTTGTACTTTATGGTTTCAGAAAATGGTCTTAAAATGTAAACTCGTTATTTTATTATATATGCAAACAAAGATAGGGATTTTTTCTCAATATACATGTACGTGTTAAAAATGTCATTAAAATATGACTGCATTGTAAAGACTCTGTGTCCAAACGACTTCAAGTAGTCATTCAGGATCTCTAGGATCCTGGGCTTGACCACGTGACTTATAACCAATTGTACAACCACTGATGAAACTTCCATGAATCTGCGGTCCCGGGTTCGGTTCCCGGGTCAGGCAACAAAAAAATTTAAAATATGTTTTTCGAATTTTCTAATAAAATTAGCGTTGTCGGGGATTGGCTATGTGATCGGTTGGCGATAGGCTTGCCAACTATCACATTGTGGGTCTTAGTGTCTTCGGCTAGTTGTGGTGCCCTGTTTGTGGCTCCGCCTACAACTTCAGGAATATGTGCATCAAGATATTCTTTTTTTTTTATAACCAGCTTGGTTTATTAATAAAATACCGTTTTTACCTACACCAATACTCTTGTCTAACGCCTCTTGCTTTTGGCAGAACATTCCAACCATAAAACAATAGAGATGACAAAAAGTTCTAAACAACCGTTGTTTTGTGAAAGTAAAGTGTTTGCGTACAGCGTTAACGAGTTTGTTAAAAATAGTCCAAAAAATATTTAATAACGACTGCTAAAAATGGTGTAGCATTTTTCTATTTTCATTCCTTTGTTAGTACGGGTCTCTTTTCACCGCAATTCTATTGTATTGGGTTATAAATTAATTTCGCGTTCCGTCCCGAGGCCCGTAATGAGATGCACACGCCGCTCTGTGTTACAGTGGCCAATTATTAACACATTTTCAGGATAATTTAAATAAAACAATGCTGTACTTTATTTAAATATTTTCTTTTTACAGTGAAAATGTGTTTGAATGTGGTTGTTTTGTGCCTTGTTGTAAAAGATAAGAAATAAACGATTTGTTTCGTAATTAAATTTAGATTCCACGTTTTTGTTAAACTTTCGTTATCTCTAAATACAACGTTCTATTGTTGCGAATTATGACGATAAATAATTTTCTCGAATTTTTTACAAGGAATAGTCGAATATTGCTTAAGTTGAGAGGAATTTACAAATTTCGATATTATGTCATTATGTGTAATACATTGTAGTATGCGACTTCCAAATATTAAATATCAGAATAATTGATTTAATAGCATAGGAAGACAAATGAGCAAGCGTATCTTCCGATTATTAAATTTATTCAGGTATCTGTATAAGTATTTCTATGTATTATTAGTCAACACTAATACCTATAATACAAGCATATAATTTGCTTACTTTGGGGTTAGATTCAATTTGTGTAACTTATCCAGGGATATTTATTATTATTACTACTATTAACGCACATTGTATAAACGTAAAAACATTGTTAATATCTCTTTATCTTGCTGAATACGGGCTACATCTGTGAGGACTAGTCCTAGTAAATAAATACATTTGGAGTCCCTACTTCGTACACACATTTTCCCTACAAATGAACACAGTGAAAAGATTTCGACAATACTCACAAGCTTTTAATCTGGCTGTGGAATGAAGTTTAAGTTATTAAACGTTATTTGGTTAGTACTTTATATTCACCAGCAGAATAAGAATGAACCTTTTTTGTCACCTACTAATATATGTGACATAAAGGGTGATACGGATTAATTGTCGACATTTTGAATAAGAGTATTTTGATATCATATATATTTTTATACTATCAAAATACTCAATAACGCAAATAAATTTAACTTATTTTTACGCAAAAAAATTAATTATGTCAATAGTTTTCTTTGCATACACATACAGAAACAGTTTTTATTTTGTATTGATTTGTGACGTTACATGAAAAAACTGCATTTCTAAAAGTATCTTCACGCCTGTAACGCCGAAGAGGTACGCAGAGTCACAACCAGGGTATCCACGACTAGCTGAAGATACTAAATCCCGCAATGTGATAGGTGGCAAGCCTATCGCCAATCAGGCGCACATCCAATCCCAAGCAACATTTTTTTAATTAAAAAATTGTGTAATTTTTGAACCTTCGACCCCATGAAGTCAAGTGCAACACCTGGACCGTTAGACCAAAGAGGCGATCAGAAAAATACATTTCTAGTTAAGGAGTATCCTATAAAATAGATCTATAAGCCTCTGTGGTCGAGAGGTCCGGGTGTTGGACTTGACTGCGTGAGGTCTCGGGTTCAAATCCCGGGTCGGCCAACAAAAAGAAAATTGGATTTTTCCAGTAAAAAAAATTTTTGGTCGGGATTGGAAACGTGCCCGGTTGGCGATAGGCTTGCCACCTATCACATTATAGGACTTAGTATCTTCGGCTAGTTATGGGTGCTCTGGTTGTGCCTCTGCCTACCTCTTCGGGGATATGGGCATGAAGATACTTTTTTTTAGATCTATAAATGTATTCTTTTTATGTGAGAGGTCAGTTAACAATCACATGGCTCTTCTGATAGAAAGAGACAACTACGGACTATATACACCATAGATTCAACATTTGCATAGCTGTTTTGTGATCGGGATGTTAGACATATACTGCTAGTCTTCTAGCTATCCTTTACTCCGGACTTGAACTCCCGGTACGTGCTTCACTACGTATATGACCGCGTGAATGACATAACACAATAAAAGAAAAAAACAGCTGAAAAAATTTCATTATGACAGCACAATCCGCATCTAAAAAAAGTTTCAATTTGACAGAAAAATACATAATATAAAATAATAACAAAATGATCCGCCATTTATTGAATTTATTTATTACAAAAAATGTGATAAATGAGGAAGCGCTTGACACATTTTATGCGAACTTCACATAAACCATCTACTAAATAGTCCTAACAAAGCCTAAACGTTTGGTTTGGGTAGGTGAGCTCGTTCTTGAGTTACAAAATAACAACGAAAAGTGGCATTGGTTTTTATATAGACTAGCTGTCCCGGCGAACTTAGTTTCACCTGTTCAGTATGGGAAATAATAAATAAATATTTTTCCCATTATCCCTGCAACTTTCCCGGTTTTTCTCTTCATAAAAACGTTGTCCTGATAATAACTAACACAACAAAAAAAGAATTAGACAAATCGGTCCAGTCGTTCGGAAGTTATGCGCTTACCAACATATTTAGCGATTCATTTTTATATTATAGATTAGTGCATACGTGACAGTGACATGCAAAATGCGCTGGAGTGAAAGGGACGAGAGATTTTATGGGATCCTCTTGAATGCGTTTGTTTGTCCAAAATTAAATATTTTCATGAATATTCAAAGGCTAAAATGTGCGAGCATATCATAATTTCAGTTTAATGCGACATTTACACGTTCATGAGCCGCCATATTAAAACACTACGGGTCACCCATCGTTGTTATCAGCACGTGCTATCAGGAAAGTTGTATTAATTTTAACTATCTTGCGCCCGTGACTTTGCACGTGTGGTGTTAAACAATTGTTTTTTAATTTTACCAAAAATGTTTCCGCCTATTGTTATATTGGGTACAGACAAAATTAACGAAAGCGAGCGACTCGCTCTCGAAAGGCTAGGCCCTTCGCAGGTGTGGTGTTAAACAACTATTTTTTTTTAATTTTACCAAAAATATTTCCGCCTATTGTTATACTGGGTACAGACAAAATTGACGAATGCGAGCGACTCGCTCTTGAAAGGCACGGCCGTTCGCACGTGTGGTGTTAAACAACTATTTTTTTTAATTTTACCAAAAATGTTAACGCCTATTGTTATGCTACAGACAAAATTAACGAAAGCGAGCGACTCTCGTTCGGTCAGTAAGCAAATGCAAAATTTCGACTAATCAGATAATTTATTGCTTAGTTTTAAGTTGTCATTTAACACTATTTTTTAAGTTAATTGTACTTAATTTCCTATTTTATTTGATAAAATCCAAAAAAATGTAAACAATAAATTTCAAAATTTTAGATGTTTTAGAATATTATATATACAATATCGACATCTTGTAATATGTTTTTTATAAGTTTAATTTTACAACATTTGTTTTGCAATATTTGAAAATTTTCACAATACTTTTCGAATATTGTTAAATAGTGTATGTGATTTTTAATACGTATAAATTTTCAAATTGTCGACAAATGAGTAAGATGTCACAATGTTAGTGATAGTAAGCCTATGTTCGCCTTTTCCGAGCTGCCTGGCAGGAAGGCAGGTGGTCTATTCTACAAAGGAGCCCGGACCATAACAGTATCATTATAAAAAAGTCAAAAAATACAAATTGCAATCTAATTTTAACTTAAATAAAAAGTATGATAAATAACATTACAAATTGCAGTGCGAAATTGATATAAATTCTACTCCTAAGCGTGTTTGTCTTCCTTTTAGATTTTTCTAAGGTAGATTTCTAGTAACAATGACAGCTTATTTTAGAAATGTATACCCTGACCCAAGAAATAAAGGAATCAGCACGCTAGATACACAGGCTATTTTTTGTCCCTAACTAAACGAGTTCTCGCATTAGATCTGAACAACTTAATATGCAGGTATAGTCATGGGCAGCAGCTAGTATATAGACAACGTATCAGCTACCGTAGTTATCGGCACATGCGATCGGCAACTTGTTTTATTTTTAACACAATCTCATTTTCACAGGCGAACGCATCTGCCTGAAATATTTTCTCGCGTGGGTAAACTCGGGAACCGCTTTTTTTCCACTCCGTTACATGGCGTGAACAACTAAGCGAGACATGTTTTGGACTTAATAAGAATATATACAAAGATTACTTTACATACTTAAATGTTTGTAGTTTTATGATTACTAATGGTCGAAATACTATAAATATAATTGTCATGGGGAATATTCTGAGGAGTTGTTTGGTTTAATTCCAGCCGCTGATTTCCACCTTCGGACTTCGCAACAGAGTTTAAAGTATCATGCCCACCATCTTGATGCGTTGCGATCTACAACTGTGCGATTTCGAAGACATTTTTTACCTCCCACAACACCTCTGTGGAATCAGTTAGGTACCGAGGGCGGTATTGCCAAACAGTTATGACTTAGGGACCTTCAAGAAAAGAGCGTACTTATTCCTTAAAGGTCGGCAACGCATTTGTGATACTCCTAGTGTTGCGGATGCCCGTGGGCGGGGGTAATCACTTTCTATCAGGTGAGCCACTTGCTCGTTTTTTTTTTCAAATAAAAAATTATATATTTCTTTTAAAATAGTTACATTATTTGAATCAGTTGTTGAGATCAACCTACTAAGTATTTAATAAATACTTATGTCAGGTGGTCTCGCTCTTGTTTACCAAAATTTATCATACAATTTTTTTGTTACATTATCTAATGAAATATTATAATATAATAATAATAATAATAAAATTGAAAAATTGACAAAATACATAGACTTAGCACACGAGGTTACTGACATGTGGTATGTTGACTCAACAATAATTGTCCCGATAGTCGTGTCAGTAAACGGTCTAATACCGAAGAGTCTCGACCAACATCTTAAGAGACTCTCTCTACAACCCTGGGTTAAGGGCCGAATTCAGAAGGCAGCAATTTTGGGGACGGCACGTATTGTGCGGAGGTTCCTCACTCTGTCACCCTGACCACTGACGGTTTAGTTGTAAGACCACCGTTTTTGGTAACCTGTTTTTTATGTTTATATTTTTAATATTTTTTTTTGTATTAAATGTATAAAAGTAAGAAAATAAGAGGCATTGAGAATAAATGATAATAATAATAACAAATTTACATGAATTTTATATGAGAGAAAACAATTAAAATCAGAATCAAATAAACTTTTAAGATTAGGTTATGTATATCATGAATTTTGTGTG
Organism: Calephelis nemesis; assembly: GCA_002245505.1. Taxonomy (NCBI): domain Eukaryota; kingdom Metazoa; phylum Arthropoda; class Insecta; order Lepidoptera; family Riodinidae; genus Calephelis; species Calephelis nemesis. The sequence continues at coordinate 31,490 of NJDD01002908.1, forward strand.
TGTGTGTGAGTGTGTGTGTGTGTGTGTGAGTGTGTGTATATATGTGTGTATATATATATATATATATATATATATATATTTGTGTCTCAAAATACCATTTTATTTATACGATATAAGTGATTCGACCTCATCGTATGATTGTAGTAATTTATAATAATAATTGTTTTACACATATGAGTATTTAACGGTTATATCTCTAACTTTTTATTTAACTTATTATATAGATGGGCTGACAGTGATACGTATTGTCGCTGAGCAAATACTATTTTAGTCTGTATAGTAATGGAATGCGTTTTGTAAGGTAGTTCTTTATCCAATATGCAAACTTGCTCGTTTGCCTCTTGTATAAAAAATACGACAGTAACAAATTTAAATTACAAGTTATTCAATATAAATTATTTAAATATAAAGCACACACATTATTAAAGTTCTATTGTTAATTATCTTTTTGATACGAACGCCATCTTCATTAATCAACACTAACTACTTTGTTACCAAACATTATGAACATAGTTTGCACGCCATTTGTGATCTTTTATCGTTAACAATATTTTTGTATGTGTGTATGATGTGTCAAATGTATGATAGTATGTGTTATGTTTTATTTATTGATTTATTTCTCTTTATAAGCATTGTTGATGAAAAATATTTGCGTTCTGCACTTCTCCTACACATAAGATACAAATGTGGCTATTTTCATACTCCACCATTCACGGAATCTTCGCAAAAGGATTCCAAAGTTTTTGCTTATTCTTAAATATCAAATAAATCACAGTAAAACTGCAATATATACGTCGCGATTTCATAATTCTTTTTTCGAAATATAGCAAATGGTTTCGCAATGATCCCACGTAAATATTGTTAACATAAAGTTGCTTTTACTCGAGGCATAACATCCCGGCCTCAGGTTTGAAACGCACCATTACCACCTTTGGTGTCTCTAGCGGTTTGAATTTCTTACCATAAGGTAATTCGTTTGCTTGTTTGCCTTTCAATGTCATAAAAAAATAAAAAAATGCTACTATTAGTTTTTGAATTACACTTAATAATGCATAAACTTTTCACATTATGTGTATATAACTTTCAAATACACTATAAATCGTTAAACTTTAATTCGATGACGTTGCTAGTCTTTCCCAAACTATTAATATACATATATGAAAGGCTTAAGTTTAAATTTACATACATTACCACCATTCAACAACGGAATCTTAGAAACAATACGATTTGGGTTCTTAGAAAAAAAGTTTATTCAATCCTAAAAGGTCGGCAACGAATGTGGGTGGACGATATCACTTGTCATTAGGAACTACTGGCCTATTTGTCTTCACAAGTATCAAAATATATTACAAACTTTGACAATAATCATTGTTTGTTCGGTATGATCTCTAAAACTATTTTACCGATTATAATTATTAATTTCAGAAACCTTCAGAATTTTGACCAAATAAGTTCGTATAGTTAGTTTCTTGTTCAACCAGACACTTGACCAATCCTTGTCAATATTGTTTTATTAATCAAATTGGAAAATGCATATTTGTGTTTTCCGACCCAAGAACCGAACCCGGGACCTTCTTTAGTCTTCGTACACCGTACACCGTACACCGTACTTCGTACACCGTACTTCTATACAACAGAAGCGATTTTTTTTTCAAATATTAAAAACTAGCTGTTGCCCGCGGCGTCCCACAGGAACATTATTTCAGTATAGAAACTATCCTATGTATTAACCCCAGTCACCCTCTATGTAAGTACCAAATTTTATGAAAATCTGTTTAGTAGTTTTAATGTAAAGTAGTAAGGGAGTAATAAACAAACAGACAAACATTTGCATAAACGATATTAGAACTATTTAATACAAAAAAGAAATAATCGTATTTTTTAACAATACCTTACGAAACGCATCTGCACTGTAGCTACGAACCATCTTAATCAAATCAGTTTTTAAACGAAAAATCCGCATTGAAATCGGGGCTCTTGTTTAGTTGCTATGAAACCAAAGACATACACGCAGACACGTTAACCTAATAACACCCCTCTTTTTACATTGGGGGTTAATATACTTACGCCCAAGTTGCACATACATACTCTCGCCAAATGAAACTAACCGTAAATATTTGACTTCCATAAAACAAAGCTTGGTAGGGAAGTGCTTTTAACTACAAGGTAGTGAGGCGAGTAATAGAATTTCAAATCGATATCGTTTCCCCCAAGCTACAAAGGCTTAGGCACCAATCGTCCATTCGCTATCAGCTATGGGACAAAAAGGGACCAGAAAGGTCCGATATTATATCAACGCCTGCCAACGCGCCAGATTTAAAACTCGAGGGTCCGATTTGATTTTATAGTGACGGAAAACCGTTCCCTTCTCCATAAAATGTCTCTTTTTTATAGATTCTAAAGGTAATAACCAAATGGATGACTAGGTTTAAAGTTTTATGGTGCTCATAGACGGAAATTGGTGAAATTTAATTTTCCTCATAAAAATCACTTTTGTATACGACTTAGCGGTAGCGAACTCTTTTACAGCGTTTATAAGTGTGCAAGGAAGTAATATTATAAATGGTGTTTTTATTCGCTATTGATATTTCATGACCATGATCAAAAAAGGCAATGTAATCACTACATAGGTTACTTCACTGTTGTAGTTCAGAGAACAAGCACACGGGTCTCCTGATGATGAGAGACAATTGGGGCTCATAGACATCCCTGATGTTATAGGTGCGTCGCTGTCCTGCTCGTCGGGATGTTAGGTTTATTGTGTCTAAGTCTAACAGCTACCTTACCTACCGTTGCGGAATATATAAATAAATACGTATTTTGTTATCTATATATAAAACAAAGACGGGTTTGTTACAACACTTATAACTCGAGATCTGCTGGACGAATTTTCATAGTTTTTGATTCGTTGAATTTGTCTTCGCCCCAAATAGCAGAATGCAAGATTCATTGTGAAGAACAGTGAAAATTTTACGAAAATATAATAATTATGAAAAATGAATCATCTACATATAATATACAAAAGAAAGTCGTGTTAGTTAAACCAATTAGGCTAAAATAGGAATATAGATAGGAAGGTAGCTTAGAACCGAGAGATGGATATAGGGTACATTTTATCCCGTACAACAGAGAGCAAACTAGGGAAAACAACAATTACTTTTTCACATACAAGCTAAACGGGTGCAACGAAGTTCACTGGAAAAGCTAGTTTTTAATAAGGAGCCAAAAATAAACTTTCATGTTTTTAACTTAAAAAATCACGGTCTTCCATACAAATTTTCAATCCCTATTTCAACCCCTAAGGGAAAGAATTTCCGAAATTCCGTATTTACTGGGTCTCTACTTAATGAAATGGCCCTACTCACTAAATTCCATGGTTGTAACTCTAACAGTCTTTGCTCTCGGCTACGATAAATCAGTAAGACAGGACATGTTATTTTATAAGTATAGATTGATATTTCATGACCATGATCAACAAAGGCAATGTAATCACTACGTAGGTTTTTTTTACTGTGGTAGGTCAGCGAAAAAGCACATGGGTCGCCTGATGGTAAGAGGCAACTGTGACCTCTAGACACCATAGATGTTACAGGTGCTTCATAGTCCTATTTCATTGGGATGTTAGGTCTATCTCTACCCAGGCATGTTGCTACACAGCAACATATCACCAGCGGTTTTGATGAATGTGAATTATTGAAATCTATGCTTGCCTCTTACGAGCTGCCTGGCAGAGAGATTAATGATTTATTCTACACAGAAGACCAGCACCGGGGTAATCCAGATTAATTCGGTTCTGTTATTCATATATTGGCTTTTTTGGATAAATGGTGACCTTGATTAACATATAGGTTATTTTGGACCCCGATCATACAATGGTTGCCTGTAAAAACGCGGATGAAGCCGCAGAAAACAGTTACTTAAAAATAAAATTGAATTCTTTTTGATGCAATCAATCAAAATGTTCTATAAAAAGGAAGTAAGATCGACTAGTAAAAGGTACCACGTAGCCAAAATTCCAGCTTTTTATGGTTGTAAATAAGAGATGTATTTATAAATATACTAGCTGTCTCGGCAAACTTCGTTTCGACCGGTCGGTTTGTATGGGAAAAATTAAAATGTTGCTTTTCCTAGTTTACTTACAGTTTTTACCATTTTCTTATCTTGAGAGATAACCTTCCCTGGACTTGAACTAATAATTCAAAATCAAAACTATCCAAATTAGTTTAGTCGTTCTTGAGGTTTTGACTAACAAACAGCAATAGATTTTTTATATGTTAATCACAACAGGTCTGTAAAAGTTGATTATTATGATATTCAAAAAATATTTAATTCTAAGGTCGATATACGAAAACAAAACCCTGAAAGGAGGAGGCTATCAAAAACAAAAGATTTTAAAACAAAAACCACAATAAACGTCAGACTTCCAGGCATTTTGTAAATGAATTTCGCAGCTATCTGAGTGAGCGGTAATAATTTACTGAACCTCATTATTCATTGTGACATTTTAATTATTTAACTTAACATGCAGTTTTTGGGGAATATAGTCAATTTTAATATTAACTTTAAATTCAACGTGACAGCTTTAGTGGAAAATATTTTCACAATAGACAGGTATGCATTTACATAAAAGTACCTTCACGCTTCTGCCTACCTCGAAAGGGTAGGCAGAGGCACAACCAGGGCACCTATGACTAACCAAAGTCACCAAGTCCCACAATGTGATACGTGGCAAGCCTATCGTTAACCGGGCACACATCCAATCCTGAGCAACGCATTTTTTTAGAAAATCGAAAATATGTATTTCCTCATTTTTTTTGTTCATTCGTACACAGTATGTAAATGTACGAATTCTTTTTACAAAAAATTACAAAACCTAGCCAATGTACCTCTAATGTTTTTAAGCTATTGCATAGTTTCTATCGCAGGCCTTGAGCGTGAAGACCAAATCCAGAAATTCCATATCGAAAATAATTTAACACCCACCACTTCAACCGGTACAGCGGTGATACTTTTTCGTTTTGCCATCAAACGATGAACAGTAGAATTTTTAATGACTTTTCGAATGTTTCTTTAGTTCAGCAAATGGCCTCTAGGTGGTTCTTCGCCCCGCAATCTGGTGACTCATGCCTGCTTATACAATAGAATTCCGCGGCAGTCTCCGAGTGCCACACGTCTTTTTTTTTACTTTTTTTCATAAACTTTAGCATTTTCCGTTAGTCAAGTTGAAGTTTGCATCAAACTGCAACTGCAACTTAAATTATAAATAATTGAATAAATTACTCATATTCAAAAAAAGTCGTGTAGTATAGAAGTATCTTTCTTACTCAAAGTAATTTAGTGAGATTTAGCGGGAACGAGGAAATACAGAATAAACTAATTTCGTCGTGACTATTTTATTTGTGCACTATAACTGAACAAAATGCCACCAAAAATTACTAAATTGAGTGATTTTTTAAACAAGAAACTCAATCATACCAAAACAACAACGACCATCTTTTGTCGAGGAAGACACAACTCATTGTATAATCTTTGAAACGTACAGGGTATTTTTAGTAAATGAACCCAAGTGTTTACGGTCTAGAAACTTGAATATCTATTTTAGGAGTTTTTTTTGACTAAAATTATTTATTTTCTGTAATAAATAAGAGCTTTATTGAAACCAGATTTTTTTGTATCTAATAAAGCTGTTATTTAGTGAAAATTTTGGTAGGCCACAAAATTGGACGGCTTTGATGAAAACTAAATAATATATCAAACGATAAACCACATTAATATAAAATAGGCAATATTCAAGCGATCTCCCAGAACACCCGCAGTGTAGACTGAATTATAAATAACTTGATCTGTGATAACAATTTGCAGTCTAATATTTTTGAGGGTTCTGTAGCCGATAAAAAAAGCTGTCTTATTAATAAACATAGATCAACTGAATGGAATAGCATCTGCATCTCTGCCAGGCAGCTCGTAAGGTGAATACTGGTTAGGATATAGATCTGTACCAAATATTACTAGTGGTAGAGTGCTGTGCTGCTACTTGGCCGGGTCGGGATCCACCACCTTACCCATTCCTGCCTCCATAATGACTCTATCATGTTTCAGTCCGGAGGGTAGGGTAGTTGGTAAACTAGCACAACATGCCCAATATTCCAGTCGCAGTACATTGATGCACCTGTAATAGATACCATAATCTTTATGCCATGATTGTCGCTTACCATCAGGACACCTGTGAAAACTTATCTGTCCGTCTGTATTTTACAGCCACATTATTTCTAATCAAGACTATGCAGATAAAGCTTGGTAACCAGTAATATTTAAAGTTTTTTTACAAAAACAATAAAAAAGTTAATGCTCCCGATACATATAACTGTGCCACAAAAGAGTTTTTTTTTATTATTATTTTGGTATTTAAAATAACATTGAAGTTCTTAAAGCAATTTTCACTAAAAGTTTGAAAATGAAAATTCTATAAAAGTGGTAAAATATTTAATTTCTTCTTCTCTCCTAACTTTAAAAGTAAAAGAGTGACATTAAAAAAAATACTTGCTGAAGATTGTAATGGACTAAACATAATTATATACCCTTATCACCGCCTTAATACAACCTCGGATTAAAAAACATTTTCAATCGTTATCCTCAAATGATGTTTGTACCATCAAAAATATTATATTTATTTGCCTTGAAGCATTAAAAACGAACGATATTACAGAAAAATATATTCTGAATCCCATTTTAAAAAATACAATTAACATAAAGGATCGTTTGGGAGCAGTGGTGATTTTCAGCAACATTTCGATAAGGCAATATAAGCCGTCAGGAATTTCACATCAAAGCTTCCATTTCACGAAAGTCAACATTTAATTCGAAAATAATTCAAAATCAATACGACGGTGCTCGATGGGGCAAACTCCACGGAATGAAAACTACACAAGCTTAGAGTTGTGTTAGTTTCGGGAGTGCGCACTTGACTCAGTTCGCTTGACCCGTTGCATCGAATATAGCAATGAACGTCTTTTTTTATATTCACAGAAAGGCAATGAGTTGATGAATAGTTGGATACTATAAACAAATATGTCAACTAGTGATGTTTTATCTGTACTGTGAGAGCTTTGCATGATTTTTGATGATGATGGCCTCATTGATCGAAGGGCTAGCGTACACGCCTAATTCTATCGACCCACCGTGATACCTTGGTTTGGTTCTTCACGGGAGTAGGTATTCGTGTCACATAAATTTGGGTATTTGCACTTCTGATCTGGTTTTGGTTATTCAATTCCTTCTGATGGTTGTTTAAATATTATACGATTGGTTTAGTCGACTAACGTCCATATCACTAGCATATTATAATTTTCTTACTTTAGGATTGAATTCTATGTATTTTATAATTTAAAACTGTTTTAAATAACTGGAGTTTTATTCGAGGGTAGTGTCAAGACCCTCCGACACCAGCTTGTTTATAAAAAAAGAGAAATAAGTTTGTATGAAGCTAGGCAGACATTTAGCACTGTTTGCCCACCCTATAAGGGCGTCTATACTTGGCGTGAACATATGTATGTATGTATACTATTTAAATGTATGCTTTATATTATATTATAAAGTAAATAAGTAATTATCTTCATGCCCATTTCCCCCAAGAATATAACAGAGGCACAACCAGAGCACCTACGGCTAGCCGAAGACACTAAGTCCCACAATGTGATAGGTGACAAGTCTATCGCCAACCGGGCACATTTCCAATCCTGGGCAACTTTATTTTTATTAAGTCACCTCAGACAAAAGGGGCGATATAATTTTATGTCCAATAATACTGATTGACTAATAAACCATTGCATCGGATAATCATTATTATATTGTGATAATTGTAAACTTAATAAATGCAGTTCTTAATTTTTTACATTAAATTGAACTGCGAGTTAGTTTAAACATCTCAGTCATGTTTGGACTACCTTCTTTCAGTGGTTTTCGAGTAGAGTTCTCACTTAAATATCATAAAAGAACAAAACAGCCATTGAATTTTATAATACCCAATTTATTTTATTTGGACGCTCTAGATAAATATATGTTCTTTGACCGCAAGCCATTAGGAGTAAGGTCAGTGACGTAACGACAGGAGGCTTCATATAAAACATCAATTATCGCCTAACAGCCTCCATTGTACAGCCTTTTATAAAGACTTCAAGGACCTTCGATAACGTCTCATAAGGGTTGAAAAATTGTACTTCTAAAGTGTATCGAGTAAAGAAGAATGTGCCTTCTTAAAAACCTAAGATAAAGAGGCATTAGATTGTATGTACCTGGTGCGATAATCCGATGGTTTTTTATTCTCATTAACACTACAATTATAGAGTTGATATTAACACGCCTCTGTTAGCTTGGTATGTATCTACTTCCTACCAAATTATTTCTATGTATTAAAATCATTGACTACTAACACCTATAACATAAGCATAAAATTTTATTATTTTGGAGTAAGATTAATTTGTGTGATTTGTCCAAAGACGTTTATTTATTTAATTATTTTAATCCCCGAAAAGGAAGGAATATTTTTTTACTTTTTTTAAATTTCAAATATGTAATGTAATAAAAAGTAAATTTCTTTCAACTACTATCAGAATTCAAATAAAAATAAGACAGTTGTTGAAGCTATCTGCACAAAAAAATGTGTAAAAAACAATCGCATTAATAACACAAAATTGCGAAAAAACCGACATCGATTCTAATTAGAATTTCTTTTCACACTCAATAATTTAGGTGCAACAAAACTGCAAAAAACGACTTCGATTCAAATATTATGTAAATCATCTGAGTTCACAAAAATTAAGTCGACAAAAACTAAGTTTCTCTGCGACTCAATCGATTACGTACATAAAAAATCGCTTCAAAAACTTGATTAATACATAAAAAATAGGAGCCGAACATTCAACCTCCTCCTTTTATAAGGTCAGTTCAAAATAACAGTTTTGGACACAGTTCCAAACAAGTTTATTTGGTTTTATCATATTTGTGTGTTTATTAAAGCATCCTGTTCGAATAAAAATTTGATACTGTGCTATCAAATAAAATATCGTATCTGCTTGTTTCCTTTCTTAAAAAAACTTTATTTTAAGAAAGGAGGATAAAAAAGAAGGAGGAGGAAAGGATAGAAGAGTAGCGGTAATATACTTTCAAAGCCTAAGAGTAAATACAAAATATTTTCGTAGCGGAATGTCGGAAAAATCAATATATCACAGCCGTCGCGAATCACAAAGGCAACATTTTGGAGAAGTTATAAATAATTGATATCGGAACGTTTTTCTGGCAAACGTACGTTTTATGATACGCTAAGTGCCTTCCTTGGATTGTCTTTCTCTGTTATTTACAGTGTTTACGTTCTTTATATACGTATTACAGACGGCTAGTTTTTGTGTTGTTTATTTATGTTAGCATTTTGGGACGAAACGAGGATAAAAGTGAATTATTCATAATTTAATTATTAACCTTTTTTTATTTTTTTATCAGAACTGTTTCAAAAACAAACATACTAAATAGCAACACCAAGAATTACAAAATGTCAAAAGGCAAAGATTCAAAATCATCGTACTCAGATTTTCGTGTTTTAAAAAGTATTTTTTTAAAAAGTCGTGGAAAAAATATATTTAGAGAAGTTTGAAATAAATATTGCAATAGTAACATTTTTTTTGTATTTTGAACCGACCCCAAATAGAAGGTTTTTAATTAGGCTGTATGTTTTTCATAAATTTTAAAGAAAGAAAAAACCCTACGCCCTGTACCTACGTTTTTTATTAGTATTTTTTGTGTTTGTCATGCGATTTTTTTGGCCAATATTTTCAATGTTGATGGTTTTGTTTTGAAAATATAAATAACAGCTGACATCATTAACGCTGACATCAAATACATACAAATTTATGCATTATTAAGTCTAAATCAAAAACCACTAATCAGATGTTGATATAATTTAAGATTCCAGATAAATTTTATTTCCTCGTCCTACCATAATCTCTGAATCATTAATATATTTCTGAAAAGTTATAATATCGCAATGAAGTTAAGAAACAATTGAAGTCGGAATTTTGCAGTTTTACTCTGCTTAAATTATTGATACTTTTTGAAATTGATTCCGCGAGACTTCATTTAATTATAAGTATTCGTCAAACTTCATTTAGTATACATTGTAAAATTCTTATTTAAATAACTATTAAATTAATTATAAATTAAAATTTAGGATCAAATATGTTAAAATGTTGATACCTATTGAGTTTTTATACTTCTAATGGTTGGAACTTGGTGAAAAACCATTCTAGACACAATCATACAAATTACACTGATATTTACCACAAATTATTTTTTTCACTTTCAACTCACCGGTTTTGCTATTTCAATCTTGTTTGATGTTGTTTTGCTTAACTTAAAAATACCACCTATACCTGACATTGTCTAATTGTGTCATGATAAACAATTGGAAGATATATTTTAAAAGAAGAACGTCATACCACATACATATTTGACTTAGCATTGCCTGCAAATCTGTAGATAGTTTCTTATATTTCATGTTAATGTTAATCGGTAGAAATATTTTATAGAGTTTATATCTATAGATTAGTTAAATTTTGATATAAAATTTTAATTCGGTGTTTTAGTTTTATTTTACATCAATTTTATCCCAATTCATTTTATAATATTCAACAAGTAAGGTTCCATTTTTTAAAGATGCGAGATCATCTTGAAAAGTAAAAAATAATCCCTACCACGAAAAAACCTAAAAGTTAAAATTCTTTAATTGTACGATTGTAAGTAAGGCAAGAAATTTCTAAATGTCTTTCAGAGAGACATTTAACGTTGAAATTTCCCGTCAAAAGGGATTTCATCTAATATTACCCCTTCATTCTCCAGCAAGTGTCAGTTCTAAACGAAAGGATACGAATAAAGGATCCCTGTTCCCATTCAGGATATACACAAAGGAACTTCAGTTGGAAATTTTATACACGTATACTTGATTTGGCTCAAGATTTTCACGTCAAAAATGTTTTTTATACAAATTTATTATTGTGATTATAAAAAGGCACTTGGTGCACGTGACTGTTGAGTCACTTGTACACATTCACTTCATAAATCGTCTTTAGTACCACTTTTTAACCGACTACAAAATAAGTAGTGTCTCAATTCAACTGTATTTTTTTACTTTCATTTTTAATATGTTTGTTACTAGATAACTGGGCCAACACTCAGCTAAATTTGACGTTTTTTAATTGAAAGATGGATCATGTTTCTGAAAAGGTCCCACATTCATTTTGTTATTATCTTACTAGTGGTTTTTGAGTTATACTTAATCCTATTAATATTATAAACGCGAAAGTTTGTATATTTGTGTGTTACTATTTCACACAAAAACTGCAAAACCGGTTTTCAACTTGGATTAACATTTAGGATAGTTTTCATCCCGAAAAAATGTTCCTCTGGGACCATTAACCACGCGGGCAACGCCGCGTGCAACAGCTAATAGTGTATAAAACTAAAAAAAAACGACTAGTAGGATGTTAATAAAATGCATGAGGGATCAGTTCAGAATCATAGACTTCACATCGCGATTTGTGGTACCTACCTGATAAAAAAGTTCAAATCGGTTTTTGCAGTTTTACTGTGCTTAATTATATCCATTCTAGATACTGACTACATGGAATTGGTCGCACATTAACAAGAATTGTTTTTCCTGTGTTGCTCCGAACAGTTTGGTGCAACTTTCATATCAAAAAATAAAAAAATAAGTTTGCTATGTTTTTATTCGCCCAAATCATATGACACTAGTTGCCTTATATCTGAATGCCTTTAGACTTGCTTTCAAATTATACGGGTTATACTTTTTCAAGTAAACTTTATACAAATTTGGGTTTGCCATGTACATCGCTGGTCGAGAGGCTAACGTACTCGCCTAACTGCATCGACGAACCGTGAGGCTTGGGTTCAATTCCCGACGGGGGCAGGCATTTGTGTGGGGAACATTTAGATGTCTGCATTTCCGGGTCTGGGTGTTTATTAAATGTATTCTAGTATCTGTTTAAGTATTTCTATATAATAGTATCGTTGACTAACCATATCACAAGCATATAATTTGCTTACTTTGGGGTTAGATTCAATTTGTGTAACTTGTCCAGGGACATTTATTATTTATTATTTTTATTATCTATGGAAGTCCTGCCTATTATTACGTGGTATTTATATACTCTTTGGCTTCGACAATGAAACATAAAAAAATGTCTAACCATGTGAAGCAGGGCATCCAGTTTACAATTTTACAATTTCGTGCTGACATTTATAATATATTCAATTCAATTAACTGACTGCAAATAACAATTATCACAAACGGAGAACAATTTCGCTAACAGTGCCGTATTAAGAAACAAGTTATATAAATACGTGGAAACTTTACAGGGACGGAATTGAAGCAAAGTTTCACACTCAAAACTGTTCATTGAAACTACACAGTTGTTTTCTTAAACTTTTGATAAACTAGTTTAATGTTTGTTCTAAATAAAACGTAATACACTTTTTTTACTGACGCCTAATCGCCTCTGTGGTCTAGCGGTTCAGTTGTTAGACTTGACTGTATGAGGTCCCGAGTTCGAATCCCGGGTCGGGCAACAAAAAAAAAATGGAATTTTTAAATTTTCTAATAAAAAAAAGTTGGCCATAGGCGTGGCCTATCACATTGTGGGACTTAGTGTCTTCGGCTAGTCGAGGGTGCTGCCTTGGTTGTGCCTCTGCCTACTTGTTCGGGGATATAGGCGTGAAGATACTTTTTTAACTAAAGAAGTATTGTTTGTCCAATAATTGGCAAAATAATAAGTTAGCGACAATTTGTAACAAACATTTCAAAAGTTTAAATTAAGGGTAGGGTTAGCAGAATAAAAAGACGTGAAGTTGAATAATATGACGTGTCCATTCACGCGGCAAGCAGAAGTCATTTAATTGAATACGTAGGCATTGAAGGAAATTGATAAGCCAGTTTTACCTCAGAGTGGTCAGCCTTTGTGGTCTAGCGGTTCAGTTATTGGTCTTGACTGCATGACGTCGTAGGTTCGAAACCTGAGTCGGGCAACTGAAAGTAAAATTGGGTTTTTCCAATTTTCTAATGAAAAAATGTTGCTCGGGATTGGAAATGTGCCCAGTTGGTGATAGGTTTTTGCCACCTATCACATTGTGGGACTTAGTGTCTTGAGCTTGTCGTGGGGCTGTGCCTCTGCGGGATTCAGAGATAAGGGCGTAAAGATACTTTTATACTAATTATTTTATATAATAAACTTTTGTAATTAAAAATATACATTTCAATGTATTATTATGAATATACATTTTCATGTATTTTGTTGGAATGTAAAAGTCTCTTTGTAGCTCTTGTACAGCTAAACAGCTGAACCGATTTTAATTAAATTTGATACACCTAAAGCTGAAAATACGAGTTCAAAAATAGGCTTTTTTTAAAAAAAACCCTTCTCAATGAACTATTATTGGGGATAAATATTTGTATCCAAATAGCAACTTTTCTACGCTGACGTAGTCGCGGACAAACAGCTTATAATAAAATGAAATTTAAGAATCAGGTCACGTGTCCTGACGCGGGTTTAAAAGTAAACTTGTTTTTACCCAATACCAAAAAAAAGAGTGCAACGCCGCTAAAGAAGTTTTCACTTTAAAAATAAAAATATAATGCATATATCTCACATTCGGCAATACTCTCAGAGTGACGGTAATCATGTTACCAGCTTCAACTAAGTCCGATCATCCCGTCGTCGGAAGCTTGCCAAAGTGTGATTATTGTTTGTCGCCACTCGCCAGTCGCTTTCGCCGCCTCCAGCTTGGCTACTGCCAAATGTTTCTTATTTTTCCAATGCATTAGTTGGATACTATTCGTTAACACTATGACACACTTTCCAGAGACACTTGTAATTTTTTAAAATTAAATTGGTGTTATTTAAGATGTGTGCACAATGGAATTCACCAAATGTCAATGATGATGAGCACACATTTATTTTTCAATACTACTGTTTTTTAATTATCCGATAACTGTTTTTGTCTTGCCAAAGTTTTTTACTTTTAAACATTTTTTTACAGATTTTTATAAATTTTAATTTAAAGAAATTGTAAGGCAATCAAGCAGACGGATTTCCTGACGATGGATTCTAGGCTGATGTTAGGCCTTGAGTAAAAGTAAGTTTACCGGCTACCTTGTCCTCTGAACTGGTACAGCAATCATTGACGTAAAAGCGGCAGGAATAGGTAAGGCAGTAGTACCAATGCAGGCGATTCGCTTCGAATCTATACCATCTAGTCACATGGCACGGTGCTAGTGACGGTGAGCCTATGCTCGCCTTATACAAGCTGCCTGGTAGGAAGGTAAATGGTCTATTCTGCACAGGAGCCCGTAACAACAAGACCAACCTAACAAGGGCACTAACAAGGCCAACAACCTATTTTCATTAAGACTGATTTTTCGAAATATATTTCAATTGAATTGTACCTAATCGATCCAGCGATTTAAATTTAAAATACATTTTTTAATTTTTCCGTTTGCACCCGACGAAATAACGAAGAAAGTTCTTGCTTTGAATATTATTTTTTTTATTTTTTATCACGAAAAACTATCTACCTATTCCTACCGTCTTAATAACAATGGCACTGGTCAGGGGGGTGGAATAGGTGGTAGACTCACACATTCAGCCTCATACGGCGACAGGAGGGTAATTCACCAACTCGTCAAGAGACTAGACACACATGTGTCCACATGGTGAAACTTAAAACTATTATTTCTTGTTATATCGTCATCTGGACACATCAAGATTTTCACGCATGTCCTCATGGTTAACTTTTAATTAAACTACTTTTATGTTTTCACTAACTGGACACACTCAGTTGTTTCGAAAAAAAGGCACAGTAAGATTAAGAATCACACGCGTAAAATCTTGGCGTGTCCAGATGACGATGTAACAAGTGGAAGTTATTTTAATTTTCACCAACTGGGTATATGTGTGTCCAGTCTCTTGTGTCGAGTTGGTAAATCATCCCCACATGATACTGAAGCACCTGGTGTAACGTTTACGATGTCTATAGGATACAATAATTGTCTTTTATCGTCAGGAGAGTCGTGTGCTTTTCTACTTCTGTTTTATTTCATAGAATAGAATTGAATAACTCTTTATTGTGCACCAAAATGTATCAAATGTATCATACTACACACACACATATACCTAGTCTTGCCATAAATATTGTAATAAAGAAAAAAAATATTTTTTTAACTGCAAATAACATATATTACTTTTACAGTGTGTTAGTTTAATAC
>NJDD01002908.1:46879-62272 GCA_002245505.1 Calephelis nemesis
CACGATCAGATCAATCGGATATTATCCGAGGGTGGTGTCAAGAGTCTCCGAAACCGGCGTGTTTGTATGAAAAGGGTAATGAATGTGAAGGAAGCAAGACAACCTGTCGTCAGGATCGTGAGGTCTGGCACTTGATACTCTCTGCCTACCCCGTAAGGGACTTGGCGTGAAGATATGTATGTATGTATGTATATTTAATGTACTTTACTTGTTTTTTTTTTACTAGATTAAAATAAGTTTATTTTATGAAGCCCTACCTTAGTATTTAAATTACATAAATTGTGTCCTTCACCCTAAGGTTGTCTGGCAGAGATCGTTCCGAAGCGATAAGACCGCCTTTGTGCACCTAAGTTAAATATTATTAAAAGTGAAAAAGTGTGTATTTTTTTGTAAGTTTTGGTGCATAATAAAGTTTATTCATTCAAAATGCAAAAAAAGAATACAATAACAATAAAACTTAAAAGCTAAATGATACACAAAGGCGGCTTTATCGCCAAAACAGGGATCTCTTCCAGGTGACCTTGTATAGAGATATAATCAAAGAATGTTACGCGATAGTGCTTTTAATACACGAAAAAGAAATAGAATGCATAAAATATCAACTGGAATAAAATTATTTTAAGACAATGGAAAAAACTTACATATAATACACAATAATTTAAAGAAGTAAAGCTGCAAACATCGACTCCCACTATTTAATTAGGTAACATTTGTTATTGATTATAAAATTGATTTTTCTTCTTAAGAAAGATAGCAAATTATTCCTAAATGATTATTCATAGGTTATATCAATGTCCTTCTGATGAGATAAAATTGGGAAGAATCCACCCAGGCATCATGGCTTATCTTTCCAAAAAGAAAGGCTATTGGTCTTGTAACCGCGTAACAAACACACAAAAAACACGCAGTCGTAAACCTCATTTTTAGAGATTTTAAAATTACATAGACTCCTCAAAAGTGTCTTACATAAAGGTATACGTGAAATAAAAGATTTTCTATTTCTAGAGTTGGCTAAAAAGAAAAATAAATATCCAAACAAAACAAAACCATTTGTTTATACCAAACGTGTTTTTGTTTGTCGTCACCGTACGAAAAACTCCGGTCATTCGTTAGATTTACGTAAATTGACACGATGTGGAAAATCAAAGTAAGTCCCTTCATGATTCATTAAGATAAATCGCTGTTGGGAGCCTATGAGGAAAATTTCACAAGTGACACTCGCAAACTAATGGCTGGGTTCACTTTGTGTACAAATAGAGTTGATTTTAATCTCGTCTACCCAAATCGAGAGGTCATCAAACAAATTGTCCCTGTAGATCTCCTTGATAGCGTTTAATCTCTCAACGGGTAACTGAAATAGCATTTATATTAATTAAACATTTTGTAACAAAAAACACACTTTAACCAAATTTATAAGTAATTGAAAACACTTTAAAATTTTCACTTTATAGCATAAAGCGTGCCGCTTTCAGTAAAGCATCTTCAGGATCATTTGTTGGAATTTAAAATTTAGAAGTTCTATTTTTTAATTTAAATTTGCTTTGGAAACTACCAATTACCTTTGTTTTATAATATAATGACTAGCTGACCCAGCAAACTTCGTATCGTTTGATATTAATGCTTAGACAGTAGCGCAGTCTGTCGGATCCGATGTGAAACATTCTAAAATCAACAACTACTTATTATTAAAAAATTAATTAAAAAAACATTTTCCAGTGGAAAAAAACCATTCTCGAATTCCCTAGAACACATACAAAAAGTTTCATCGACATCGGTCCAGTCGTCTAGAAGGAATTCAGTGACATACACATTCACAGAAGAATTATATATATATAAAGATTAATTGCAAAGTTAAATAGCTCAGAACTAAGCAGCGAAATATCTTTTAAACACATATTGAGTTGCCCATCCCGAGAATTGAATCTCATGTAGACCTCATGTAGTTAACGCCAATACAATACCGACTACAGAGGCGAATAAACTAAAATGTTATGTGTTGCCGCTGCTACTTCAGCTGTATTATGTATACCTTAGACCATCTGCAGCTCTAACAACTCGAAAGAGGTGAGCATAGCTTTTAAAGGTCCTTATTAACAAGACTACTGGTAGAAGAGAGCTGTGCAGCAACTTGTCAGGTCAGGAATTTACCGTCCTTTATAATCCTATTGCCATAATTACTATGTGTCATGTTTCATTCCGAAGGGTAGGTTAGCCGGTAGATTTGCACATAAGGCGTAAGCCAGGCCAAAGGGCAGCGATGCTTTTATTTTATATTTTTTCTTATGGCAA
This sequence comes from Calephelis nemesis, assembly GCA_002245505.1. NCBI lineage: Eukaryota > Metazoa > Arthropoda > Insecta > Lepidoptera > Riodinidae > Calephelis > Calephelis nemesis. Next base: position 49,169 of record NJDD01002908.1, read on the forward strand.
AAGATAGCGAACAATCACATGACTTTCCTGGTGGTAAGAGATAATCGCAGCCTGTAAACACCATAGATGTTGTAGTCGCAGTACTGTGGACGAGATGTTAGGCTAATTATTGTGTACGGTTACCCTACTCTCTGGGCCAAAGTATAGCATAGCCGTTATGGCGACAGGAATAGGTGAAGCGGTGGATCTCTAACCGAATAATTACAGCACGGCCCTCTACTACCAGAATTCCTGTTAGCCCATTTAACCTTAAATAGGATTAAGACAGCGAACAAACACATGGCGCTCCCTATAGTTAGAAACATCCTTATGCCTAGGACTTATAGGTTATATAGTTTGAAGATTCTCCGTATTGGTCTGGGTCACCTGTGTAGAATGGCCCATTTGTCGTCCTGAATACTATCACAATTTGCCTAAATCCTAGGCCACAATTTAGCAACGCACCTGTAATACCTATGATGTCTATATACTACGGTTATATCTTACCATCAAGAGGGCTTTGCATGTTTGCTTCCTTTTAACGTTACAAAAATTATAACTTAAGTCTTAATAACTTAAATAAACTTAAAAAAAAACAATAAAAAAAGTAGACATTTCACTTTGTTGAATTGATTTCGATATTTATATTCATTTTATTGCGGTAACTTTAAGTACCGAATGAATTAAAGTATTCGAAAGCGGTGTCTGTTGCCAATTCTCCTCAATAAGCATCGGATTATTGAGAAAATTTCAATAACTCATTTTGTTCACATCCTTCTATTATGATATTATGAAATGAAATGAATTATTTCGTTGCAAGTGTTATCTTGTTACAAATACATAAAATAAAGAGCATTTTGGCACTGGTATGTCCAAAAAATTTAGCAGAGGTGCAACCAAGCCACCTAACATTAGCCAAAGGTACGTAGGTTAGTCCCACAATGTCAAAAGTATCCATTCATCTAATACAATAATAATTACACAAAAACATTTAAAAATTAAAGTACATTTACGCCCGTATCCTAAACTTGTAGGCAAAGCTGTAAAGAGGGTAGACATGTTTAGACAGAGACTTCTTAGTCATGTCCAACTCCGAACCGCTAGACCGCAAAGGTGATAATAAATACACTAATATCATTAAGTATCTTCACACCCCTATCCGCAAGAACGTAGGCAGAGGAAAAACCACGAAACCCACTAGTAGCCAACGAGCACGGAGCACTTATATTCTGTGATTTTTCTTTCATGCAGAAATTCTCACAACAAAAAAAAACGAAATTAGTCCATCCGTTTAGACGTGATGCGATTACCCGAAAAACAGGAATTTATTTTTATATTTAAGACATATTTGCAGACATAGATACGGAGACTCAGAGAGCGAGAGAGAGAGAGGGGGGAAGAAGAGGGAAAGGGGGAGAGAAACAGAATAATTTATTCTAAGTTGTAACAATATTAATAACATATATATATAACAATATTAATAAAAATAGGCGTTCTATAGTTTTAGATATTTTTGTTATTAAAAAATACCATCGGCTACCTGGTAACTGATCTAAAATAGCACGATCTCTTGTCTTAGCTTGGTTATTAATATTGGCTGAAAGACTTCAATACAAATTACATTTACACAAAATAAGTTAAACGGTACAGGACAATAATTTTCAAAGTTTCTGGTTAAACTATAACATTATAAATAGCCTTCAGCATCACCCTTTAGCTAATAAAATTGAAATTGGATTGTAACTTTTATGGACACCCTTAACATTACAAAGGCTGGCCATAAATTTGAGACCTCCATGTGATAGTCAAATAATTTATGCCTATACTTTTATAGTTATAACTAAAATATCCTTAAAGTTATACGGGTCAGGCCGTTTGCCAAAAACTTTTCATGTACCGTAAAAAGTAGGGATATTTTGGATATTTTGTATACGTTTAGCCCATCAAATTTGATGTCCAAGTCGTGACCGTTTTTCTAACCAAAAATGGGAAAACAATGATATCATTTTGTGTACAATACAAATTTGTAGCGTTTTTAAAAAAATGGTTGGATACATCCTTTTTTTGTATGAGATTATCCAGAGTTTGTGATGGTAAAAAATGTGATGGTAACACACCAAAGATTGCAGTGGAGAGCTTTTAAGCAGTGGCAGATGTGCTATCTTGAAACCAACATTTTTATCCTTATTTAAAAAAAATGATTGGGTACATGCAGTATTTTTTGTATGAGATTATATGGAGTTTGTGATGGTATAATGCGTCTCTATTTACTAAAGATTGTAGTGGAGCGTTGTCAAACAGTGGCTGAGATGCTATCCAGAACACACCAATTTTACCCTTTTTTGAAAAATAAATTATTGGATACATGCTTTTTTTTACTGAGATTATACGGATTTTGTGATATTAAAAAATCGTCTACACACCAAAAACTGTAGTGGTGAGCTGTCAAACAGTGTCTGAAATGTTATCTAGAGTAGGTTTACATTGGCTAGTGATAGCGTTGTGACGACAAAAAAAGGTTATGACGTGTTGGCATCAATTCAGGCAACTGATTGTAAAACTACCACCTACTGTAAATGTGATTTTTTTATGATATTGGAAGGCAAACAAGCAGACGGATTTCCTGATGTCAAGAAATTCACGCCACCCAGAGACACCGAAGGTGGTAATGGTGCGTTGCCAACCTGAGGCCGGGATGTTAGGCCTCGAGCAAAAGTAAGTTTACCGGCTACCTTACCCTCCGAACTGGAACACGTCATGACGTTATGGCGGCAGGAATAGGTAAGGCGGTGGTAGCAATCCGGGCGAATCGATGCTGAACTCTACCACCTAGTCAGATAAATCACGGTGTTAGTGACGGTGAGCCTATGCTCGCCTTTTACGAGCTGCCTGGCAGGAAGGCAGATGGTCTATTCTGCAAAGGAGCCCGACCAACACGGGGCTTTTTAAAGGTTTAAATATGTCATCCTTTTTTATGTGAGAGCTAATTAAAAACGCAAATATCTTCTGAAAAGAGACAACCGTTGTCTTTAGACACCATAGATGTACCAGGTGCATCGCTGCGCTGCGGCCGGGATAGAAAGGCTATTGTGCGAGTCTACCGGCTTCTTAATCCTCTGATTTAGATTTGATGCTGTTTTATTTAAGTTATCAAAATAATATGCAAAATTTTGTATTTGATATATTTTTCACGGTTATTTTATCTTAGTATCTTCTAGTTATTTAATTAATAATAAATTTAATTAAAATCGTTTTTGAATAATAACATTTATTTAAATTTTTAGTTAAATTTAGCAATGTTAAGATGGTAAAAAAATATCCTGATGGATATATTATAGTACATAAATAATAATTATTAAAAATATTCTGATCTAAGTTTTTTGATATACATAGAGTATATTCCTCAGGTTTTTTTATCTTAGTATTTTCTAGTTTTTAAATAATAATAAATTTTATTAAAAATCGTTTTTGAATAATAACATTTATTTTAAAAAAAACGATTTCAGTTAAATTTGCAATATTAACATAATAAAAAAAATATCCTGACGAAAATATATTACATAAATTATTTTTAAATATTTATTTATAAATATCTAAGATTTTTGATATACTCTCTGTATATCACATCACATCTATCTATGTATATGAAAATGGATTTCCTATTTCGCGTGGTCATTGTATCACGCTTGAAAGGATAGACCAATTTCGCTAATTTTTTGCTGTTGGTTTTTTTCAGAAGACTATTTCTTATGAATTCAAATCCGGGAAAGTTAAAAGGGAAAAAATGCTCTATTTTTTTCCATACAAACTATTAGTTGTGGTTACGTAAGTAAGCAACACGAAGTTCACCGGATCAGCTAGTTTATTATAAAATATGTTTCATTCTTTTATTAGGTCGCTAAAACTCTAGGTACGCATCTTCTACTAAACGTGGTCTTAGGATCCAGTCGTTAGCGGTTGTGAAAAACTGTCCACTTGCTATCTTTCGTCTTACATAAAAAAAAACTTCTACTTGACGCTCGTACCCTTCTTATATTACTTTACTTCTCAACTTTCTACGAATAGCAAAGATAGCAAAGATTAAAAGGTATAGGTAACTGTAAGAAGTCCTAGATATTTTTCAATTAAGAACCCCAGAAATCTACAGCACTAGCGAAATTTTCCGGAGACGCAGCATCTGCCCCTAATTGGCACTAGTCGAACCGAATCTCAATCAGATAAAGACTCGTACAAATCCATTGAATGATTAGGGAAAGCCGGTATCTCCAGCGCAATTATAGCTGGAACTTTAGTTTCGAATAACTAATCTTGGTCTATTCAAGTCAAAGTTGTCCAATTTATTGAAATGTTAAGCACTTCTTAGTTTGGAATTATATTTGCGGGTTCAGTTATAGTGTTGAGGACTAATTGATCTTTAAATAATTAGTGAACTTGTTACTTTATTATAAAAAGAATTGAGTTTTATTTTCTTGTTTTTGTCTCTTTTATTTCATGTTGACTCCAAGACTTTTATGTGTCTGGTTTAATTTTTTACTGCAAATGGTACAAGTAATCATGTTTATTTTTATTACATTTTTTTTTATAATTTTTAATAAAAGCAAATTTTAGATTTAGATTATTAAATAAGAAATCAGATTTTTTGCAAAAACTTCAGTTTAGAGATCTGTCTATTTCCAAACAATTTATGACGTAATTGATTTTTTATTTTATCAATTTTCCTGTATTATTAAGCAATATTAATTCAATAATACACGTATATTATTGAATTGATATTGCTTTATCATAATAGTATTTTTTAATTTATTGTATTAATATTATGAATTATATTCATATTAATAAAATAATACACAAATATTATTAAATTAATATTGATTTAATATATGATGCAATACAAGATGCAAAAATATGATATAATACAAGATGCAAAAATATAAAATATTTTTGTTCAAATGGTGCATTGCAGTAAATGTATCTAGTGAACGATTTCTGTTTCATATTTAATAATTCCAGAATGTTCTGATGAGAATAATTTCCACATCACTAATTAATGCTAGTGAAGGCCTTGTAATTGTAATTGGAACCTACGTTGATGTAACGATGCCATTACAATAAATATTTAATTAAGTTGAAATCAAATTGTCTTCCAATCAGGAATACAATTAGAGGAAAATAATTAAAATTAAATATAAAGCTTAATTTTTGCATATTTCACTTTGAAGTAATGAGCCTTGACAAGGAAAAGCGTAATTTGTATCCAAAAGCCAGTAGATTAATTTGGAAGTACTTATTCGTAGTTTGGCAGCTCTGAAGAAATCGTGACGATGAGCACTTCTCTTAATAGTTGGAAAGTTCTAAATGACTCACAACAGAATTATGAAAAATGCAGATTAGTGATGTACAGTATATTCAGGTATGAATTATGAGGGCCGAAGGAGCTTATATCTTCTGCCAAGAGCGTGTCACTCTGTCAAATTTGGATCAGACTAAATGGTGAAAAGCATATTGAACTCTGACTGTATTTGCCATACGTAGATGTTTCTTTCAACTTTGCGTTTTCCATTGAAAAGACGTTGAGTAATCTTAGTTAAATACCTTCATAACGTTGGATGTGATACAAAATTATCGTTTTCATACAAATTTGTATATTTATATTAATTGGTTCATTTGTATATCTACCATTATTAGAAAAATATAGGCGTGTAATAAAGTTTTCATCTTCGGTAAAAGGGAATATCATAATCATTTAAAAGCACCAAAATGAAGTTTGATTTTTTTAGGCGAGTCGACAATACGTGTTTGGCGTTTTTAAGAGAGGCAGCAGCTGAAATTGGTGAGATGGTTTCAATCTTGTTGCTTCCAGTTAAGTTTTTGTAACAGTTTTATAAAATGACATAAGGACATCAAGACAATCTTTTAAGTTTAGATATATAAACGCGCTTCACAGAAACAATGCATATTGCACATTAAGAATAAGATCTAGAAAGCGATAACAAGGTATTCATATGATGCGCTGATCCAGACTAAACTTTCAGGCAATGGTGTTTTATTTTTTTTAGTTTACTATATCAGGAAATGTAGTATTAAATAATTTTTTAGAAAAAAAATAAAGCGTTTAAAAATAATGATCAGAAAATAGCATTTCTAAACCTGCTAGATTTAGAAATTTTTAGGTCACTGTCTTCGGAACAAATGTTGCAAATATAGGGAATGAAAAATATTTAAAGAAAAAAACGGTAACGTCACCGAAGACCAATCTAAACTCTATCACCTCTTTTATTTTTACAAAAAAACAAACAGACATCTGCTGTTAGACAAAGACAATACACTCTGAACAAAATAATCCAATCCCTTTAATGAATGAAAATATTGTCATCAGGATGTCTTCGATAGTCAATGTGGCCAGAAGTATTAGGAAAACTACTACAAATATACCGTACTTTTGATAAAAAGAACGAATATACGGAGGTGATAGTGGTACTAGTATGAATTGTGATATCGCGAAGTATTTCTTTATAGTATTGTAACAGAAGTTTACTAAGTGTCCTAGTGTTAATCGTTTTTTGAACCCGAGAAAAAAAATCAACAATAAAACCTGCAACATCTATCTTTTTTGGTATTCTTTAAAAAATAATACTCCTTAATCTTAATTGGTTTCGTGCTTCTTTATTGCATTGAAATCAGTTATTGGTACCACAGTAACCAAAGACAACGAAGGCCGATTATTTGGACGAAACAAAAAAAAAACACAAAACAAATCCTCAGTCGAAAGAAAAAATAGGCATGAATACACATAAAATTGTTTTTATCCTTGGCAATTGGTGAAACTCCATATGTATCATATTTTAAAATATCACGTAATAGTAACATTGACATACTGGTTTCGCTTTTACAGCAACTTCAGGGTTATGTTACCATGTAAGCATCCAAAAAAAGGCATGAATGCCATTCGGCTCAATAGCGCTTATCTCTATAATTGCAGCTCATCTTTACTCTTCCTTAGATTAAATAGGGCGTTGTTTGTTTCCCTCTTCAATTCTGGAGCGGTCTTATCCTTTGAAAATTGAACTCCCTTGTGCCTTTTCAAAGTACTGTACTTCCTTACTGTATTATAAGTTCAAGTTTCGTATGTTTCATAAAAAAACATTTTGCTTGATTATGTTTTTTCGATAAAATAGTTTTTTCCGTAATCTTAAAGTGAGAGTTTTAGTTTTATTAATATTAATATTTTTTTTTGTTTTATTTATACAAAATTTATTACGATTTGTTTATCTTATAATCTCGAATTGCTTATTATTTTATTTTTCAAGTGTCATAATAGTTAATTTTGCATTGAATGCTACTTTATGAAGGTTTATGCAATAAAAGCGACAGTTAATTATGAAAGTTAAAAGATGACTGTGGTCTATAGACAACATAAATGTTATAAGTGCGCCGCTGTCCTATGACCGATTTGTTAGGTCCCATGTGTACTCCAGACCGTAATTACGTTGCAGTTATTATAGTTGCAGGAATAGGTAAGTCGTTGGATCTCTAATCGAACAAGCTACTGCACAGCACTTCACCACAACTGGCCTTGTTGGTGATAACCTATTTGACCTATACTCATATCTTATGAGCTGCCGCAGATGCGAACCAACACGGAAAAGTCTTTAATTTATATACAATACATAACGTTAAAATTTGACCCAAAGATTAACTAATGGGGAGTACTAATATTCATTAAGTTTAACTTTCGTTCAAACTAATTTGTTTGGTCTAAAATATACTAAATATACGATAAAAAAATTAAAACTTAAATTTATTTGTGTAAAATTACCATATTGTGCTTATGTATTTTCAAAACTCATCAACGGATTGATTAGTTTTGTATTAGTTACTAAATAATGTTATAAAAATACTAAGTAGGTATGTAAAAAACTTTTGATAAAATAAACAAAAAAAAGGTATTTAGTATAGAGATAAATTTACACACCTTGTCAACCATTTGAATTAAAACTGTTGGACTAAAAGAATCGAATACATTCTATGTACTTATACATTTTGTTGTTATCGCAAAAATATAATATACTAGATTTTTCGTTGCACTCAAACGATACAACTTGTATAACAATAATGATCCCGTAATATCAGATACAGCTAACAGTAAATATTATGATTTAGCTTTACAAGGGTTCTTGGAGACGACAGAGAATCAGTAATAAAACAAATGGCCAAGCTCTTACATGAGTAGGGAACGATTTTTATTGCCCCGATATTATGGGCAGGTAATACCCTGGGCTGGTCGGACAAATCGCCTGATTGTTTTACGATTCCGAGCGAATAGTAAATTGCTGTGATAAATCTCTGGAACAGTTTGAGGTATTGGATATTTTATTTTATACCGGAGGTTTTAAAATAGGTCAGGTTTAAAATGAGGATCAAAGAAAACTGGAATTTATTTCTTTACATTCAATTTTATGGAAGTCATTTGAATTTGCACAAACACAAATATATCTTCACACCAATTCCCTTAAGTGGTAGGCAGATAGTATCGAGTGACAAATCTTACTACTCTTGTAGACTTTTCTAGCTGCCTCAACATTCATTACGCTTTTTATATAGACACGCCTGTTTCGGAGACTTTCGATACTACCTTCGGATAACACCCGAGCGATTTGATTGTGGAATATCAACCTAGATATCCCCGGGTACCTACGTCCACCCACATGCGCATTGCTTTTATACTATCTTAATACATATTATTCGCTTGTTAGTGAATCTACACAGAGAAATTCATCAAACTCTAATTTCTATGGAATACATAACTTTGTTTAATTGTGGTGGTTTATTACAATATTAATTTAATATAAAAAATAAATTGATATTGTATCATCGAAGAGGAAGGGAAAAGTACAACCGGGGCCCCACGATCAACCGAATATACTCAGATCTACAATATAACTGGTAGCAAACCGATCACCAATCAGGCACTTATCCAATCCCGGGCAAAGTCATTTTGTTAGAAAATTAAAAAAAACGTCATTTGGAGTCGAACCCGAGACCTCAAACACTCAACGCTAACACCAAGCTACTAGACCACAGATGTCATATATTTTTAACGAAAATAAAAAAAACTGTCCTCAAAAACATTGATTAGACGCAATTAAAACTGCTTGTAAACCACAACAGAATTAACATCAATAAGTTCTCAAACAATATAACCTAGACTAAGACAAATATGCAAGTAATAGAAATTCTCTGAACCCACTCTTTGTTACAAGGACAATTTGAAGCAGAATGTTGCCAGCTTCAAGATTAGTGCTTCCAAAGCATCGAATGCACAAGTCGACGCAGTAAATCCACTGACCTATTTCACAGACGTATTTGGGACTCACGATTAATAATTTTCACTATGGAAAATTCACTAATAGCATTAAATTTATTCCACGAACTCAATAAGAATGATGAAAGCATTAACATTTCAAAGTAAAATTTTGTTTCGAAATGTATTATGGAAAATAGTATATTAAGTTTCGTGTTCGTAATTTTGTAAACATTTTATATATTTTGGTATGAAAGTGTAAATAATTTTATTTCAGAATCAGGCCTAACGTTTACACTTATTTATAATAAGTTAACATCGGTTTTATTTTTGATGTTGTCAAATATAAACAAATATTCATGGAAACTACCTCACTATTTTATTGTTTGCTGATATAATCACATTATGTAGCAACTGTCGGTTCTCCTTAAATAAATAAGTCAGTATGTTCTACAAATATACGTTAAATAATTATTTTAATACGAATACTATATTTTCCCCGTGTTGGTCCGGGCTCCTTTGTAGAATAGACCATCTGCCTTCCTGTGCCAGGCAGCTCGTAAAAGGCGAGCACAGGCTTGCCGTCACTAACACCGTGATATCTGACTAGGTGGTAGAGTTTCGCAGCGACTCACCCGGATTGGTACTACCACCTTACCTGTTCCTGCCGCCAAAACGTCATGACGTGTTCCGGTTCGGAGGGTAAGGTAGCCGGTAAACTTACTTTTGCTCAAGGCGTAACATCCCGGTCTCTGGTTGGCAACGCACCATTATCACCTTTGCTGTCTCTAGGCGACAGGAATTTCTTACCATCAGGAAATCCGTCTGCTACATTATATTCTAATATGTCTAAGAACTTCCCATGAGAGTATGGTATAATAATACCTTATTAAATGAATACTTACATATATTATTATCTTTAATAACCAGTTTTTACGGGACTATAAAGGGGTTTACAAGACTATAAAAATCTATGTATGAAATATATTTGTATGAAAATCTATTTTATACTGAGTAAATCGGGGATAAACAGCTAGTCTGATATATTTTGACAGGTCTACAACAGACAATATAGGCTGACAAAATCTTAGAAACAAATTATTACCACACAAGTACGGGTTGAGACAGTTTGATCAATTGACATATTGGGAATCGAACAAAGCTTTCGATATCAAAGACTCGGCACTCAGTCAACTAAACGCTGTAATGGTCATTTATACCACAATGTATCACCAATAATGACTTCTATTACGTTACTAAATAACAGAACGCTCGTTACGTACGTTCAATTTAATGGTTATTAAAATTTTCTGCGAAATGAAGGTTTTTGCATCGATTATTAAAGGGTTCATTTGGGGCGCTCGTTTAATATTAAAACGCTTGTTGCTCGTAAGTTGCGGCAGTTTTCGCAATTCTTTTCTGAGTAAGTTTGTAATTACGTGTTGTTTCATTACTTTTTTACCCAGCTGCATCGTAAGGGTTATAATTTTTATCAGAGGTAATAAATGAGTTGGTTCACCTGGTTGTAACTGATCTAAAACTGTAATAATGAGGCATTACAGTTGTAGATTAGTCTCATACTTGATCACCTTTCAGAAATTAGTAAATTCTTTTTTTAAAAATTCCTAAGTCGTTTTCGCCGTTTGGTCCGGGCTTGTTTTCAGAATAAACTATCTGACTTCCTGTGCCAGTAAGGTCGTAAAAGACGAGCATAGGCTTACTAGGTGGTAGAGTTTCGCAGCGACGTGATCGGATAGGTACAACCGCTGGAAGTATTGCCATCGGCAACTGGTTTCACAATGTTGCATAAGTACCTACGAGGCAAAATATATTTTATAAAATATCTTCTAAAAGGAGACCGATGGTTTTACAGCTATTCATGATCGGCAGAGATCACTTTTTATTTAAAAAAATCGCTTTTTCTATTTTTTACCATGTTATAAATCAGCGAACAAGTAACACAACTCTTATGATGGTAAGCCACAAGAATAACATATGACCACCAATCCTGGTGATATACATACGACTACACTACTTTCCAGACTGGAATATGATACTATCGCTAAGCAGGCAATAATAGCAGGCAGGAATAGCTAAGGCAGTGTATCGCCACAAAGGCAAGTTGCCGTACAGCACTATACCACGAGCTGCCTTGCTTGTAATTACAAATTTAACTTATTATTGGTCTTTTCTGCACAGAAGACCAAGACCAACATATAGTCTCCCGGGAGACGGCCCTTGTTGCTGGCGTTGTAGGGATCAGTCCAATCCATCTAAATAATGATGTCTCGAGCACTCTGCTCGGCCCACATAGCCCGTTGAATGAATCGTGAAACACGAGGTTGGCAACACATTAGACATTCCAAAAAAAAAAAACAAAGCCCAACACGGAGAAAAATGACCTATTCTTTCATAAAATTACATGTAATACTATGTTTTTCACATGAAGTGTCATTGGTTCACATTTTTGTCAATATTTTCTTTTGTTTCAGAAATACAAAACTCTTCTAATGTGAACTAAAAATGTGAAAAGTTTGGTGACCATGGACAATGAGAACCCGGGAACCCGTGTCTGCGAGCAGGACGGGCACAGGATGAAAGAGTACGAATAGACATCCACCATGACCACGAAAATGCTGCTGTCACTACTTCTGCATTGCTTTTATGTAGCTGCTTCTATCTCTGGAGGGGGTAAGTGATTGATTCAAATAAAAATTTATGTACTTTACTTCAAAACGAAACTTGGTGTGAGTTCTTTTCTTCTTGTTGTGTAGTGTGAATGTTTGTTTTTAATTCAAACTCGTATAGAGAAGTGAAGACAAAGATATAAATTATTTTAAAAATGAACTTCTGAACCACTAGTAATATCCCACAGATATGGATGACTTGTAGTAGAAAATAGCATTGCAAAATAAAAACAGTATTAGGTATTTAAAATTAAAACATTTATAACGCATGATTTAATTTTCGGTCTTGTGTCCAAAAAGTATAAAACAGTGTCACATCCCAGCTTCTAAACGTTCAGATCGTTAAAACTACGGATCGGCTTTTAATGTGGTATCCATAAAGACAGAGTTATATAAGAGAAATATAAAACATATACCTATTTAGTAGTTTATTTATCTGTACACCAAGTCTACTTATTTCATTTATTACTTTCCTTTTACGGGTTGGCTGGAAGTAATTTTTCTTGTTAAGATAAGCTCGCCTTTTGTATTTTTTTTTTTTTTACTTTTAAGTATTTTTTTGTAATATCAGTTGTGTACAATAAAGAGTTAATCATAATAACATGCATAATACAGTAGAGAAAAGCAAGTTTCCCCGTGTTGGACCGGGCTCATTTTCAGAATAGACCATCTATCTTCCTATGCCAGGCAACTCGTAAGAGCGAGCAAAGACTTACCGTCACTAACATCGTGACATCTGACTAAGTGGTAGAGTCGCGCAGCGAATTGCCCGGATTAGTGCCACCGTCTTACCTGTTTCTGCCGCCATAATGTCAGCGCTTGTTGTTGATGTGTTCCAGTTCGGAGGGTAAGGAAGCCGATAAACTTATTTTTGCTCGAGGTCTAACATCCCGGTCTAAGATTGGCAAATCACCATTTCCACCTTTGGTGTCTCTAGGCGATGTGAATTTCTTACCATCAGGAAATCTGTCTGCTTGTTTGACTCTCAATGCCATAAAAAAATATTAAGCTCTACACCGTAAGGGGCACGACCGGGCCTGAAGATATGTATGTAGTTATTATACCATTGCTGAATGTTTAGCAGATAAAGATAGATAAATGAGGACCAATTTTTAATCCCAAACGGATTAATAATGG
>NJDD01002908.1:73795-117156 GCA_002245505.1 Calephelis nemesis
GGTTAAGAATAAAAATGCAAAGAAAAGTTATTCCAATAAAACCACATAAATAATCATAACAAAATGATAGCAGATTTGCTATCATTTTGTTATGTAATGTTTTGTTGTTTTGTATTATAATGTAACATTTTGTTAGAATAAACATAGCAAGGGAGATATTCTACATCTTCATATTTAAATCAATAACTTACTTCTGTTTGGAGTTGGTTAAAAATAAAATTTGCAATGAGAAGTTATTCCAATAAAACGACATAACAAAATGACAGTAGATCAAATTGAATATAGCAAAGAGGCTTTACTCCGTCTCCACATTTATCAAGTCCTAATCGACGCCGCTAATCCTATAACTCCAACAAAAACGACTCAAACCAAAACTCCCCAAACAGAAATCTTACTTAAAGCGCTTCCCGCATTCGAGGGAAATCGATCGGAAGAGTATTACGCCGATATTGCTGAAACCGCTGTATTTGCGAGAAACCTGCCTACTTACTTACTTTTAAATATGAAAAGTCAAACAAGTAGATAGAATTTGCATTATGTATTTTTTTATGATAATGAAAGCCAAACAAGCAGACGGATTTCCTGATGGTAAGAAATTCACGCCACCTAGAGATCAAAGGTGGTAATGGTGCGTTGCCAACCTGAGGCCGGAATCTTAGGCCTTAAGCAAAAGTAAGTATACAGGCTACCTTACCCTTCAAACAAGAACATGTCAACGACAAGCACTGACTTTATGGCGGAAGAAATAGGTACGGCGATGGTACATACCAATCCGGACCAGTCGCTGCGAAACTCTGGAGGATGTAACGATGTTAGTGACGATAAGCCTATGCTCGCCTTTTACGAGCTGCCTGGCAGAGAGGCAGATGGTCTATTCTGCAAAGGAGCCTGGATCAACACGGGGAAAATTTATTATTTCTATAGATACTAACGCAATACGTCAATAGCCAATACACAAAAGTAACAAAAGTAAACCCACTTTCTGTGCCACGTTTCATCACCACATATTCACATATCGTTAACAGTATTGGTGGCTTAAATATGATATGGGATCGATGGAAATATGATACGAAATAGATTATATGAATTATATGATCTAGGTGGTAGAGTTTTGCAGCGACTCACCCGGATTGGTACCACTGCCTTAGCCATTCCTGCCGCCATAACGTCAAGACGTATTTCGGTTTGGAGAGTAAGGTAGCCGGTAAACTTACTTTTGCTCGAGGCCTAACATCCCGGCCTCAGATTGGCAATGCACCGATACCACCTTTGGTGTCTCTACGCGGCGGGAATTTCTTACCATCAGGAAATTCGTCTCCTTGTTTGCCTTCCAATATCATAAAAAAACCCACTTTCGGTGCCAGGTTTTAATACCACATATTTACATATCGTTAACAGTACTATTGTCTTGAACATGATATGGAATCACCAGTCATATACAAGATTATATTATGACGTTGGACTCTTATAAATATAAAGTCAAACAAATAAATATGTTAGAGACTTATTTAGCTTTTTACTTTTTTATACTCGAGAGTAAATTGTTTTGGTTTTGGTAACTGCAGATACACCGTGGTCTTTATATGCTTTTACTAATATTCATTTTGTAAATATTTAAGAAATTCGTATAGTCATTTTTTTATATTCTAATTTCATAATAATTATTTCATCTGAGTTGGACTTTTATGTACAAATCCGTACTATATTAATCTTTCTACAATATTGATTTTCGTATAGATTATAATGGAAGAAATCGCATAAGGACTTATGCCTATGTAGGTACATTACAGCTCTTTATATAATATTGATAATTGGTAACTATAATTTGTGAATACGCGGAGAGTAACTTAAATAAATGAAATAAGTGTATGTCACAAATATGAAATACAAATATGTTACAAATATGCCGAATATCCACAAGAAAAAGATAGTGAGAGAAAACACTTAATTGGGAAATAATTGAAAAGTTTGATAGATGAAAAGGTACAAATGTATGTTGATGAATCGGTATTGATACGAGTATTTTAATGATAGGAAATTTTTAGCATAAAATTAACGTGAGAAAAAATGGCAGAAATGCAAATATGGCGAGATGTAGGTACCTGGAGATATGTTTTCGTGATCAAATTACTCGGGTTTTATCCGAAGGTGGTGTCAAGAATCTACGAAACGTCAAGGAGTAAAATAAATGTGGAAGAAGCTAGTCAAGTTTGCAAGAAGTAAGTATACATTTAGCACTAGATGCTCTTTGTCTACTTGTCAAACTCCTAATACAACGAGGGTTCAAGTCCTAACTTAAACGATTTTTCATGTGTTTGTAATTGTGAAAATTGCAATAATGCTTGCAATATACTAAAGCTACAGCATATAAAATGTTTTTTTTTTTTTTAATTTAAAACTTAAATCAATTAAAAATATTTTATTGAATTTGTCTGCTTTTTGACTTAACATTTATTTACACCGATTTAGCACAAGTTTTTTTTGTAAATTAAACCATCTACCTTCCTGACAGACAGCTACTGAAAGGCGAGCAAAAATCAAATGACTCATTTACAATAAGAACGCAGAAGGTAGATTGACGTGCCCGCAACTTGTCCAGGTACACTCCAGCTGCAAATCAGCGAGGCACCTATAAGATCTATTTTTGATAGGTCATGGTTATTTCTTAACATCAGTTGAGTCTTTTACTTGTTAAAAATTAACATAAAATAAAACGATTCGTTAAACCCTTCAAGTTTTAATAATTTTATTCCTCTATATCAAACAAAAAAGCGCAAAGAATTCGCCAATCATTTCAACTTTGGCACCTGTCAAAGCTATATTAGTGAGTTATTTTAATATATATCTCACGGCAAAGGAATATCACTGTAGTGCCACAAATATGACAAGTTATATAGATTTGCAAATATATTTCTCTAGACATGACAGCTGGTAATAAACTGTTGTCATTTCATGAGAAATAACGCGGTAAAAGCATTTTTCTGTATTATTTGCTTCATTTTAGGGTTATATTTTATTTGTTACTTAGGTTAGGGGTGTCAACTGTTTGAAATTAGCATTATTATTGTAAGACGCTTAAGATAAATGCTTTATTTAGACATTATTGCTATTAGATTTACCGCAAAATTGAAAATACATTTTTAGTAAATTAGCATTGACAAATTGGTAAAAATACATTAAGAACAATGACAGTAAAATATACAAAAAATCAGATATCACGTCAACAATTGTCCTAATGACACAATATACATTTATGGGCACGCAATGGCATTATTATTAAATTAAAAAAAATAAGTAACGATTTCAATGAAACAAAATTTCATGAAGGATTTTTCACAGCTTTCAATTAAATAACATAAAACATGTTTTCTATAGCTTTTACCTAAAAGTAGTTTACAACCCTAATATAGAACCCATCCATATCCTAACATATGAAGTTTATGGGCCATGATATGACATTGCTATGATCTCTATGACGAAAAAATAACACATATAATGAATAATATTGTGACAAAATATCACCAGGGCGTGTAAATGATAAGCTGGCATAAGTAAATTTATTCAATATCTAGATGTAACATAACTTCAACCGAAATCTCATAATCCAACGAAACTATTTCCAAGCTTTAATAAAGATATGAAAATAATAGTGTACCTGGCTAAATATTTTAAAATCTAAACATGTATTTGCTTTGTTGACTAAAGAACAGACTGAAAACCACTAAAAATACTTCGAATGTTTAGTACTAGAATAATATTTCCATAAATTGCACAATTAAAGTATAATTATTCGTGTTTTAAAAATAAACAGTTACAATAACATAAATTAACTTTGGTATGTCTTTAGCTTTTATTACGGGGCAAAATATTACAGAGTTTTTTTTTTAAATAACTCTTTCATCACGCGAACTAAGTCCCGGGCAAGAGCTAGTATTTCATAATATTTGTAAAATTTCTACCATCGAACTGATCCAGACTCCTTTGAATATTTAACAAGAGATGAGCTTATAATATTATTTATTGTTACTAACGCAGTAGCTTATCCGAATTAGGCATCACCGTCTTACCTGCCGCCGTAACGTTGACGTAAACTTATTTTTGCGAAAACAAACGTCAAACCTCTGGTTGAAGCGCAGCATCAACATTTTTGGTTAATTTAGGTGGGAAATAGATGAATTTTGTTCAGTGAAAGTGCACAAATGAAATAATCACGAAGAAATTAGTGTTTCATCTATTTTCTTGCAGACATCAAATCTCACTAGATGAGCTTCAGTATCGAAGCCACCGCTTTACTCAAGACCCTGACCTGACATGACTTTATACATAGTGACTAATAACTGTTTATAAATTAATAATAACTAACTTGACATTGGCAAAGTAAGTCGTGAAAAACGGTCGTAGCCATATTTATAAAAGAAGAAGATCATTTTTGGTATATACATATACGGCACAGGTATATCCAATTAGCAGTTATCTGATTCCTAAAATTTAACTCATTGACTTCTGCCTGTTAACATAATAAAAAAAACAAACAAAAAATATTACGTTGTTACCATAAAAAATAATTTAATATTCTGTGTATTCGAGTGTTATACAATAAACGGTCGTCTAGATAAAAAGCTAATCCCAGAAGTGGCTCCCGATCTTTATTTATCCTCGTTCTTAAATTGGCTTTGGGGAATTAGGTTTCTTATGGCAATGGACGCGCTTTCCCATTTATTGTGTACCCGTTCTATTTAGTTTAAAATACTCTCTCTATTGTCCCTATTTCTATTTAGTTTCTCCATTTTGTTTTTAGTTTTTCAATTATTTGGATAAAATTGCGAGGCTTTTGTTGTTTTATAGAAAATAGAAAAAATCTGCATGACATTATATTTTGTGAATCAAAACAATAAAAACGGAAACATCAATGTAGCACACTGTTTCACCTTTTTTATCTAACTAGTGGTCGCCAATTGGTCGAAATCCGACCATAACACATTTTAATATCTCATTGATAAGAACGCTATCTTCACTTCTCAAGACAAACTACTTGGTTTCCAAACTTTTTAGTGCACCATGTGTGATCTTTTATCGTTATCATTAATAGGTATATTTGTATGTGTGTGTCAAATGCATGGTAGTGTGGTTAATGTTTTAGTTATTAATTTAATGTACTTTATAAGCATTATTATTGAAAAATATTAGCATTCTGCACTTCTCCTACACATAAACTTTAAGTGTGCCAAATTGTGTGCTCTTGCATACGCGCAATTTTCTTAAAAAGGGGTCCAAAGTTTTTGCATCACGTTTTAATATATAGATTTCATATATTTTTATTTTATATGACTTTATAACAGTAAAACTTCAAAAAACCGACTTCGACTTTAACAAGTAGGTTAATCTACGCACATATAGAATGAATATTTCCTCGATATCCCTGGGATTCCCTTATTAGATCTAGACTTGGGAGCATTGGAAACTCCTAAGAGTCGAACATGTAGCCTTTTTATTAGTCGCTTAAATATGTACAAACTGGGTGTGAAGATACTAAACTTTACTCTTTTTACCAACCAAGCCCGAACACGGGGTAAACCTTCCAGTACTATGAAAAATATTTATTTTAAAGCAAAAGCTATTTACTTTATACCTATTTACCGATACATTTAAGTGAGATATATTACGGGCATTCCCGACAAGGAAAATATTCTGCAAGCGTTACAAAGTGCGTTCGTCCCTTAACTTCACACGTCATTAGGTCTGTGTAGTGGCGACATTAAAAGCCTTCAGCCATTACGTAATCCTGCGTATACTTACAACTTTGTTTCTGTTTTATATTTGCTAACCTGGCTACTTGTGGACGAGAAAGTAATGGCTTATTTGCAAAACTAGGATGGGCAGGCAGATAATATTTTGTTTTTATAAGTATATTTTGTAACAAAAAAACTGGCTGTCAAAATTGACGTGCAAACAGGAATGGCAATGATACGCTTCAAACGTAAGGTTATTACAAACTTTGTTGTATAAGTTAATAGATGAGCGTTTTGGCGCCATCGTGAATGAAGATGGTCGTATTTTTTTCATTATTATTGAATTTCGTGTTTATATTGAGTGAAATTAGTCAATTTAGGAATAAAGACAATTTTGTTTAGTGAACAAATGAAATAATCAAAAAGAAGATAGCGTATCGTCTATTTCCTCGCTGCCGTAAAATCTCACTAGATGAGCTTGAGTAACGAAGACACCGCTTTACTCAAGACCCTGACTTGACATGACTTTGTACAAAGTGACTAATGGCTGTAAGAATTAACTAGCTTGACATTGGTTAAATAAGTAGTGAAAAACGATCGAAAGCCATATTTATAAAAGAAGAAGAAGAAGTTAAAAGATATTGGTCTATAGCATAGCAATGTCAACATTATAAAGGCATAAAAATATGGATCTTCACACATACATCTCTAAAAGAGATAAAAGGAACACTGTCACCGACGAAAAGCCCTAGGTACTACTTAGTCCCACGCGACAACCCTATCTTATAAATATCCATTCCCGAGCAAAATTGTATATTTTGGAAAAATAAGAATACGCATTTCGAGTTACATAACCCGAGAACCGAAACGGATACTTCATGTAGTCAATACCATACCAGAGCATAGAGGCGTAAATTCTTAAAACGGTTCGTTTTAGGTAGATTTTTGTTTATTTTAATTGCTTTTGAAAGATGATGTTTATTGTCTTTATCCCAAGGTTTACTTTAAAATCAATCTACCTGGATTTGTGTACTCACCACTCGTGTTTTCAATCTTGCTTAGGACAGATAAACCGGCGCCTTAAAGACCCTTAAAGTTTGATTATGTTTGAGGTCGGTTTAGGGACTGCGGTTTAGGGTTGGCGACGATATTCAATAAATCTAATTTTGTTAATCAAGAATCCTTCAGCTATATTAATTTTAGGTAGTGGGACTATAATATTTTAATTAATGGTGTGACAATGTAATTTAATAATGAATCTTTAGGTTTAAGTTCCAAGTAGGAATTCCATTCTTGAAAGATTTTTTTTATGTTAAAGGAAGGCAAACAAGCAGACGGATTTCCTGATGGTAAGAAATTCACGCCGCCTAGAGACACCAAAGATGGCAATGGTGCGTTGCCAACCTGAGGTCAGGATGTTAGGCCTCGAGCAAAAGTAAGTTTACCGGCTACCTTACCCTCCGAACCGGAACACGTCATGACGTTATGGCGGCAGGTTTAGGTTAGGCGGTGGTACCAATCCGGGCGAGTCGCTGCGAAACTCTTCCACCTAGTCAGATGTCACGGTGTTAGTGATGATAAGCCTATGCTCGCCTTTTACAAGCTGCCTGGCAAGAAAGGCAGATGATCTATTCTGCAAAGGAGCCCGGGCCAACCCGGGGATATTCATATACACTTGTATTTTTCACAATACATTTTTATTTTTTAATTTTTAAAGTTTGTCTAACCGGTTTCGCTATACAAGCATCATCAGGTTTATATAGTCCTGGAATTATAGTAAAGGGTTTAAATTTATAATAATTGTAAGCGCTAGGTGGAAGTTTGGTTGATGTTAGTTTGGTTGGTTATTGTGTTTAGGTATTGCCTTAAATAATACGTACTGATATATTTTTTAAACAACAACATTTGCTGCTCTTTTCTACATTTAAGTAAACTAATTCGAGTATTTTTTTCATAGTCAGAATTTGGAAACAAATGAATGCAACGTAGAGCGCAAGTTGTTAAAAGATATGTATAGTCAATAATTTGGTGTCATGAAAAAAGTATGATAGCAGTTTTTTCTAAATTATTGAATTTCGTGTAATATTATTTATTGAATAGAATTTAATTTTGGGGGCACTTCATAAAATTTTATTTAGCTACGAGTGTATTGCAAAAACGAAGTATTTGGGAAGAAGTTAGTATATCGTGTATTATTTCGTTCTAAATGAGATTGAGTAAGAAGGCCATCGTTTTACTCAAGACCCAACATATCTCTCTATGTCAAATAATTACTGATTTTGAATAATTTAATCCCTATTTTGTTAAATTGTAACTTGTGCAAACTTAAACTTGTTTAATGGCAGATTTCAATGATAATTCCAAGTATTAACAAAAGTAGTTTATGTTTCTTTTAACTGCTATTCTGCAGTATTGTAAAAGGTTAAGATATAGGGCTAATCATATGATGATAAGATTGGTATTGATTAAAATTTCGATTCGTTGTTTAAATTTCCTGTTAAGAGCTTACTATATTTAAACACAAGCGTATAAAACGTGTTTTCGATATTTTCATAAAGGTTATCCTTGACACACTTAATGAAAATATGAAATAAAACAACGATAAAAATTAGCTACAGTGAAATTTCTTAAAACTTTTTTTCGTTTTATGTAGGTTAGAAGTACGATTCTAGTAAAATTTAATATGATAATAGTTTATCGGCTTTGCTCATTATTGTATCCTTTGGGCTCTTATGTTTATAATAATATGATTCGTAATTAAACATTAATATTTACCTATTATTATCAATTAACTTTGCATAAAAAGAACAAAATAGGACGAGCATTTTATTTCGTTAATAAAATAAAGGAATTAATAAAAAACATACGTGAAAAATCTTTTCTTAAACATTTGTCACAATTGATCGTTTTTTTTTTAAAAACATTTACTTATAAATGTTTTTAAAGAAAACGGATTTTTTATTTGTTGGATATAAGTTTTGGTTTCGTCTGATATAATTATAGTGTTTTAGTAATTTTGTAAAATAATGCCGTAACCGTAAAACAAAAAAAAACTTTTCCAAATGACAACCCTATCTCTAGTGACACTTCTTGGTCATCCGTAAAGGAATTTCTGCCATACGCATATGAGATAAAGTCGACCTTCCGCTACATGAATTTCATGGATAGTTTTTCGATTACTGAACGTTTACGTTTGAGATTTTGGATTTAATAGCGGGCCGGGTATATCGGTGGTTTTGTTTGAATAAGTATTAATGGCTTCAGGTCGGCTGTTTGTCCAATTTTCAGTGCGGAAAGCTATTTTGTCGCTTCGATCAACTTTTTGCTTATTCACTACGTTTAACTTTGACCGGGTTTTATTGAAGTTTTAGATATAGATGAGTTTTAAAGTTTCTTCCTAACACGTGTAGGTATTTTGAATCACAGGAATTTTTAACAATTTAGGCTGTTAAAGAATAATACAACTATACAGGCAGAGACTCATGTAATACATAATAATCGAGTATAATGTAATATGCTTTGCGGTGGGTGTGGTTTGCTTTTGTTGACATTAAGTCCGAGGTTTGATTCCCGGTCCAACAATTCAAAATATATTTTTTCAAAGAATTTCTGTCTTTATAAAACAACGTTGCCCGTGTTTGGAGAAGTGTCCTGATGGCAATAGGTTTGGCGCTATTTTGGGACCTACGTACTTTCGGTAATCCGTGAGTGCCGTGGTTCATTTTCTTTCATCTTCAGGGATGTGGGTATAAATATACTAACATTTTCTCATTTCTTAATCTACTTTTCCGTATTTTTATAATCTCTTAAAATTTTGATAAAAATGAAATCTAAAATAAATAATTCTTAAAAAGGTTACACTAAATTTTAGGTACTCATTTAAGGCTGGTCTCTCACTTAAGTATAATAAATTTATATTTAAAAAAAATCAAACTATCAAACAGCAAGTGAACAGAAATGACTAATGTAAACAGAAATAGGTTTTAAAAAATAATTTTTCACATTATATATGTAGCAAAACCGAAACAAAAATAAAATGTAAACTTCAAATATGAAACTCAAATCGATTTACCATACAATCAAGTTGGCGATGATTTCATTTGCAAAACAAATTGAATCCATACATAAAATCAGAAACAAATGTTATGTTATTTCCTTGAAATAGAAAAAAACTTGTCTTCGATGAACAAGATTGATGAAAGTGTCGCACAGTTATTTGCCGAGCAGAACTGCTGTAGCCTTTAATCAATCATAGAAAGAGTTCGGTGTGTACCCAATTTTATATTCGTTTGAATAAAATCGTTTGCAGTATTCTACGTTATTGTTACATTTTGGGATACGGCCATAAATAGGTATATTTGATATACTTGTTACGGTTCAAGTGTCCTTAGTGTTGTGTGGAAGATATCATTAATTTTGCGATAAGGCTGCTTTTCTATGTCATTTAGGTTTTTTTATTGTATTTGATACACTGGTAAAAGTTAAACCTACATTCAGAGATGTCAATTATTTTTTACTTGTTCATTAAGTTGATATTTTTTATACAACATTGTTATTTAACGATACATCAAATGTTAATTGACATCTTTGTGTGCAACTGAAAACGGTCATATTGTATTGGACTGTACAAATACTTATGATAAAACATTTTTTTTAAAAGGTAAGCTTAACTTAGTTAAGTAACCTTAACAAGTGTTTCTTCTTTAAAAATATGAATGATTGGAAGTTTTAAGTACAAAGCGCCGCCTACCGGAATGCTAGACCGCAGAAATATAGGAAATACATATTTCAGGCATAAAGTAAATGCAATGTATAGATATGTAGTTCGACAACAAATATTCTACCAGTCCTAGGCGTTGCGATGTAAATTGGTCTGGCCTATAAAGTGACTGTGCCAAATATTTCGACATCGTGTATGCGCATAACTTTACCTGCTTTATGGATGTTACCAGTGTGTGAGATCAGTTATTCTAAAATACACACTTTATTAAAAGACTGAGCAAATCCTACCACACTTACCTACTCCAAAATAAAACACACTTACGTTTCTCCCGAGTCCGAAATAAAACATTGTTTTGCAATTCGGCTTTTTTATATATTTAGACTCAAAACTTTTAATTAAAAAAAAGTACCTTCACGCCCATATCCGCGAAGAGGTAGGCAAAGGCACAACCAGGGCACCCACGACTAGCCAAAGATACTATGTCCAATAATGTGATAGGTGGCAAGCCTATCGCCAACCGGGCACATTTCCAATCCCGACCAAACATTTTTTTTACTAGAAAATTGGAAAAAATCCAATTTTATTTTTGTTGGCCGACCCGGGATTCGAACCCGAGACCTCACGCAGTCAAGTCCAACACCCGGACCGCTAGACCACAGAGGCGAAACTTTTAATACATTTGATTTACTTTAAATATTAAATTTAAAACTCAATTACTGTGTAAACTACTTTTGTAATTCTTTATTTTAGAAAAGTGCTTTTTAGATGAAGCAATTGAGATCGAGATATGACAAAGTGTGAGATATCACAGGCAATTAGTAAAAGTCTGTTATTATAACTAAGTAATATTTATTGTTATACACTAAGTGAGTTATAAGTTTCTCTTAAGTAGTATTACGAAAAAACACCTATCACATTGTGGGACTTAGTGTCTTCGGCTAGTCGTGGGTGCCCTGGTTGTGCCTCTTCCTACCCCTTCGGAGATATGGACGCGAAGATACTTACTTCAGATTTCAAAATCAGCCAGACCGACAGACTTTCTCATTTCTAGTATTAAATATGGATTGCTATTAAATACCAAAGAAAGTCGCTTTACAAAGTTTAAGTATTTTCTTTGTTATGTAACTTTCTAAGGATTTACAGTTGAATTCATATTTACGATTGGGATATTTTTGTGAATGTCAAAAACTCTTTCCGGAGTCATTTACTATGATTATTCCTCTAAAGGAGGAAATCTTCAAAAGATATTCTCAAAGCATACTCAAGAAGCTGCCTTAACTTGAAACTGATTGCGGGATTTTTGTCCGTAAACCGCTTCTGCTATACTGGGATACATTTATTTTTTAGCTATTTATAAGTGTATCAAGGTCTGCCTCTAGGTAAGGTCTATTTATAAGTCTATCAAGGTGTACCTCTGCCTACGTCTTCACGGGAATGGGCGTGAAGATCACGCCCATTCCCGTGAAGACGTAGGCAGAGGTACAACAAGGCCACCTACGGCTAGCCAACGACACAAAATTCCACGATGTGATAACTGGCAAGCCTTATCACACATCCGATCTCTGGCGACATTTTTTTTATTAAGAAAATTTGGGAATCGAACCTGTCCTTCAGAAAGTATAATCAAACTTCTGGACCGCTATTTTATTTTTTATTATTTATAATGCAGTTTTCATTTCAAAAACGAACGTTATCATATCTAAGCACATAGGTACTGAAACTGAAATAAAAAGCCAGTATAAAAATTTGAAAGGGCATGTCATCGTCGGTTCGATTATGTTTAAAGAATGGTAGATTCTCTATCTTTCATAGAGAATACAGATATACAATGTGAATCGGGACGGATGGAGGTACCCGATTATTCTAATTTCATACCTATCAGTGCGCCATTTTTTTTAAACTTCTTGGTGTTAAAAATGAAAATGTTATACATTTGCATTTTAAATAACTATATTGAGATTTTTGAAGACAGCTTTGATACTACTAATATTATAAATGCGAAAGTTTGTGTTTATTTGTCACTTCTTCACGTAAAAACTACAACACCGATTTTTATGAAATTTGACACACTTATAGGGTTTTATCACAAAAAAATTATCCTGTGGGACCATAATCACGCGGGTAACGCCACGGGCAAAAGCTAGTTGGAAGTAATCTTCAAGCGGGTTAAGCTGCAAGGGTACTAATAGTTTAATAACTACATGAAATACAGTGCAACTTAATACTAATATTCCTGTTATAATAATACTAATGCACGTGCTATTGTCAGCATAATGCTCTCAGCATACAAATTTCAATGCATATGCGGCAACAGCTCCTCGCAACACCTGATGCGGAACCATCTAAGCTTTTTATTAAATTGCTCTCCTCTCATGAATTTCCGCACGTGATTTTCTTTTTAAATATTCACGACGATAGTCGGTAGCAGGTGCTTTTATTCGTTTTAACCAGCGATGTTAAACTCTTCCTGAAATTCACTTAACCTCAGAGTATGTGTTAGTATAGATGGCGTTCATAAACTTTATCCAAAAGATTCCAGAAAAATATTGCATTAAGATTTATGTAAGGCAAAAATGTAAAATAGCACACGCAGTTTTTAAAGTTCCAGAATCCACAGAAAATGTTTTTTTTCTCATCAATTTCCTGTCGTTTTGGTTTTCAGGTAGATATGTTAAGACCATTATTACAACATACCTATCTTTAATAGGATTCAGTTAGTTACTACAACATTTAAGTTTACTTAGTACAAAAAAAAATAATACATTGTTTAAAAAGGAACTGTTTTAAAAATATCGTTATTTTTGAGGTGTAATAAACACAGAAAAAAAGAAAAGCACAAATCACACAAAAAATCACATTACACAGAAAAGCTACTAGCATTATTTATAGCTTGTTTTCATAATCAAAAAAATAACTTTTTTTTGTTTTTTTTTTTGAATTAACGGACTCTAAAATTAATTTCTCAATTCAACTGTATGTTTTCATTTTTTTGTATGTTTGTTACGCGATTACACGTCCAATAACCGACAGGTTTTGATGGTTCTTTTTTTTTGAAACATGGAAAATGGTTCCCACATAAATATTTAATTAATTAGAAGTTTTTGAGTTATACATAATGATGTATAATTTTTTCACTTATCTTGATGACCTCATTTTCAATTTACTATCTCATGAAAAAATAAGAATTCTCAAATCACAACGTGATACCCAATGATAGTCGGAGTCGGTTTTTGCAGTGTTATTGCGCTTAATATCATATTAGTGTTAAGCATGCTAAAATAGCTTATCTGCTAATCAGGCTGAGAAAGTCCTAAAAATTACAAGTCGTTTAAATGGGTTTAGCGGTGCTTGAGTTACAAGTGTCATAACAAACCTCATTTTTTACATTACATACGACATATGAACCAAGTTATATAACATATGAACAAATGCGCTCTGTTCAATGGCATAATCTATGTGTTGAAATTGCTGAAATTTGCTTAGATAATGCAGTAGGAAACAAGCTATTTCCATAACACGGCGTTAATAGCTCAACTTTATAATCGCTTAGCTCACACACGCTGTGTATTTCATTAGACGAGGAAGTGTTAACTTATTTTAATTCTATTTCTGATATTTTTTATCAACAGACTGTCAAAAAACTCTAAGTTTCGACAAGTTACTCGTTGACCGTCCGTTTTTAATGTTTCATAAATTTAACAATCTTCCAGTTCACATTTTATGGGTCCCATAGCTGAATGGCAAAAAAACGGATCCCATAGTCATTTGTTTAAAAGCTAGATACCTTGAAAGTACTAAAATGTGTTCACCCTCCTCTAAGTTTTTAAATTCGTTTCAACGATACAATCAAACGCTTTTAAGATATTAAAATATTATGTTCATTTTCATAAACTTTAAAACTTTTCTCATTTATAATTACATTATTATATCATGATCATATAAAATTTATATAATAACTTTACTACATATTATGAAAGCAAACAGATTTCCAAGGGTCAAAAATCACTCGTTTCTGACACTAAAGACGTTAATGAAGAATTTCAATCCTGAGACAGATGTCCTTAAGGAGTAACTGACATATAGTAAAAACTATGCTGAAACACGATAATAACTAGTACTTCTTAATTGGCTGTTTTATATGTAGGTAAGCATAGCCAGTATAACATACCATTATCAATAAGCGACTTATATTTCTTACCACCAGGATATACATTTTTCCAATCTCATAAAAATCATCCGCAATAAATTTTGGACCTAATAGCAAAAAATAGAATCCCATCTCTAATCGTTCATAAAACTTCGTTGTAAAAGAATATCCTCGGTCACAAATACCACTTATATAGAATTTATCTTCTAAGGGAGATATAAATAAGGTATGGAGGGTAGGGAGGAAATTGTTAGTAAGTGCCGTAACCGCCCTCAGCCGTCCAAGTTTTACATGTACCCTCTTTTACTGTTTCCGAGTGTTCGAAGGACAGACGGACCGAATGTACATAAATCCCTGCCCTACTTCAACTTGGGCTTATTATGTGAGATCAATGTAGCATGTCATAGCCATAAGGAAGTTAGTTTCAATTTTATGTCACTTTTGGCATTAGCTGTCAACATCTAGTTCTTCTTTATTTAGGTTTTTTCATTCACGGCATTATTTTGCCGTTAGTCAAGTAGAAATTGGCATCAAATTCACAAAAATCGGGATTCAATTATAATTAGTCATAAGTCGTCAATAAGTCATTTCATGGTTTTGGGTAAAGCGGTGGCCTCACTGCTAAAGATCATGTAGTGAGATTTGGTGGTAACGAGAAAGTGCATGATAAGCTAATACTTCATGATTATATCATTTGTGCACTTTCACTAAACAAAATTGTACACAATGCCACCAAAATTGACTAATTTAACGAAATTCAATAATTTCAAAAAACTTTGACCATATTTTCTCTTGATGGCGCCACAACTCCCACATCTAGTTTGAAATTTACTTGGCAAAATCTTCTGGGTGGAGACGCTAGCTACTGATGATCGGGAGACCTGGTTTCTGCCAGATAGGTAGTTGTGGCTAGTGATTTTAANNNTTTAACTGGGGTAAAAAATAAGTGTACCAGGTATGATACAGATGTAAATCTTACAGTAAGTAAGTATCTTCACGCCCATATCCCCGAAGAGGTAGGCAGAGGCCCAACCAGGGCACCCATGACTAGGCAAAGACACTACGTTTTGCAATGTGATAGGTGGTAAGCCTATCACTAATAGGACTCATGTCCAACTTCGGGCAACGCTATTTTATTAGAAAATTGAAAATATTCATTTTCTAACTTTTTCGATGCCCGACCCGGGGATCGAACCTGGGACCTCAAGAAGTCAAGTCATAAAATGCTATTGGCCTCATTTATTGAAATATCAAACACCTCTGTGGTCAAGAGGACTGGTTTTCGTATTAATTACATTTAATTACAGATTCGATTCTCGGGTCTCGCAACTCAAATGTGTTTTTCAATTTCTAAAAAAACAAGGTTGCTCGGAATTAGATAAGGGCATCGTTGGCAATAGCTTTGCCCTTGTCACATTGTGGGAATAACTAGTATGTGTGGCTAGCTATGCGTGTAGTGGTTGTATTTTTGAGGTAGGTTTTCACGGGGATCCGTGTGTGTAAGATTTTTTTTAATGTTTATATAGGTATATTTGAATATATGGTTATGTAAAATTGATAAATAACTATAGTATATATATCACAATCATATAATTCACTTTTGTCAAATGAGATAAATATTGTTATGTAAATGTTACGAGGTGGGCAGAGAAAGAGATAGAGTTTTTATCAATAACTTAAGCCCACGCTAACTATATAATACCTTACTCTAGTGTTGCTAAAGCAGGGCAACAAATCACTTGCGTCTCAAAAAGGACATCTAAACTTAATTTCTAATGTATCTTATGTGCTTATTCTACCTTTATACATATTTATAAACTGCATTCAGTAAAATTAAGAAGTTCAGTAAAACTCATCCCTTTTTTAAAGTTCGTTAAAAACGTTTTGATTTTTAACAAAGGATTTCATATGTAAAAAGAATCACCTAGGTCAGGATTTGCATCCCCTGAAGAACAGATGGTTAGAATGGTCAGCAAGTGACGAAAGGGTTCAGGTTGAAAACTTGAGGTGATTTTTTACTTTCCTTTTAAAAAAATATTCAGTTAAAAAGACTCCAAAATAATTTTAACCTACATTATCAAAAAGTAAACCGTAAATAAATAGAAGCAATTGGATTTGGTCAGTGTGATTTTGATTACTTACAATGAGGAATATTTGTCTCAATCACATCAGCTGTCAAATAAAAAAAACATATTGAAATCGGTTCATTCGTTCAAAACTTATTATTCAAAACACAGACAGACAGCCATGCACACGCAAACCTACACATATACGTATACAGAGAGAGACACGTTAAACTTATAACACGAAATTAGCTACTTGCAACAATCACAATACCTACGCATCAGAAAATAATATTACTAAATCAAATCTCTACCCTTAACTATACATAACATTTAATATTCCAAAAACTACTTGTATTATTACAAATGTTATTTATACTAAAAAGAATACAAAAAAGTATATTTATTTTGTCCCCCAAGTTATAATAAGGCAATCAATAAAAAACCCTATTATCTTTAACCCTTCCCAGCCAATATCGGCTTCTATATTCAGAGAGATGGTATAAATTACCCCGTGTCCGACATGCTTCATAAATATGTAACACTGAGCATAAGTCCGGGCACTTGGAACACCGAATATTATGTACTGACCTTAAGAGGATAGTCTAGCTACGACAATTGTTCACACGATCTAAGTTGACATAGCATTAATTTAATTTAAATTGGCTTACACAAGAGACTTAATACCTTGTTAACGTAATAATGTCTTATTAAATATGTGTAGTCAATGTATACACCTCACTGTTAGGAAATTCGGTAGCTTGCTGTCGTCTAATCCTATAAAAACCAAAAGAAATGAAAAAAATGAAAAATAAATCCTAACCCAAAAAATAAAAAAAAAACAATACAAAAAATACATTTTCCTTTTTGCATCCAAATATGAAAATGCCTTTCTTAAATTAGAAAACTGACAAATTAATTAAGATTAAAAATACCAGCATGTTCTGTGATATTATTTATGCATTTTATTGATTAGAATTTAACCCGTATGCAAAACGTTGGCTACTAATAAAATAAAATAAATAATTAAAGCATACTTTACAAAAATAGAAGCAGTTTTGAAGTCTGTAAACTCACACATTTAAAAGGCTTAAGATTAAGAACCCTTTCTAAAATTACCAAGACATTCTTAACTTATTTACAGTTTCTGAATGGACACGAAGAACATCTTTTGCTATTATGAAATTCTTCCGTTTGTTTGCTTTACTTTCCTATAAAAAATGTCTAACCACGAGTTGAAACGTAAATGAGGTAATTGTGGCAGTAGAAATTTATTTCATAAAAATCTATTTTATGAGAATAACTTGCTAGACTATCTAGTCAAATAAATTCGATTCGAACACAACCGTGGGTACATTACGACCTATATTTGGGGTTATTATTTTGTTTTATCGTATCAATATTGTTATTGAGGTGTCGATGTGGGAGCTCCGTGTCTGAGATATATATCTATAATAAAACACTTGAAAGGGCAGCATTCTTTTATAATTCTCCACTGAGTAATAAATATTTCACGCTGTATATTCCACAACTAGCTGCTCATCGCGGTTTTGTTCCTATTGTTTTCAGTTTTTAGAAGTTCGATTTACTAAAACTTAACACTTTTGAATTAATAGTGTATGGAAATAAATAAAAAAAAATCCAGCCTCCTATTCTCAAACTAACAAACGAATAAACAATCTGTTGGAAAAAAAAACTTTGTCAATGCTAATACATGCTACTATTTACCAGGCTTTATCGTAGACACGTTAGTAGTAACGTGTATAACTGTAACGTAACGTGTATTACGTGTATACATTATAAAAATATATATTTTAAAATAAGTTACTGTACACTACGGGTTTCAAGTTCTTTTGTCTAAACATTCTTAACTACAAAAAAAAACGCCTTTGAACATTGACCGGGCACTCTATGCTTGATTTTACTCTTTTCAACGGAAGCCTCATAAGCAAGCGATAGTGAACCAAAAAAAATACCTTTGTCTAAAAGCTCTGCAAGTAAGTGCGTTCCGATCTTTATTTTAATAATGAAACATTGACGTAAGAATCTTAAACAAGCAAATCAACAAAATATAATACATATTATGACTTTTGTAATATTTTTAAAGTTCATTATTTTAACAACAAATTAGTTAATAAAAAAATTCGAAAGGCCGTATCCGTATAATGGAAACTGCAGAGATACAATGTACCCACGACTAGCCGAAGGTAATAAGTCTCACAACGTAACACTCGTAAAATAGGTAACCTATCGCTAGCCTGGCACATATCCTATCTCGATGAACGTTGTTTTTTTCACAAATTTCATTCATTCACAAATGATTGAAACCTTGATTTTTTAGTTAAACCTTATACTTTTTTTAAATGTGCCAAAAAAATAGCCTGAACTCTTCCAGAATTTAACTAACTAATGCCCGGTTCCTATATTCAAAAAACGAGTCGTTTTGATTACGGATGGTAGTATTTTGTACGCTTAGTAAGATTGCTAACAACGGTTGCTCGTTTCCGACTATTGATTCTAAACATTTTTTGAAAATATTGGTAACGCTCCGTTACTTTTGAACAAACTACGAATGGTTTAGCTGACGGATTACGACTCGTTGATTATAGGAACCGGGCATAAGACATACAAGGTCAAAAATGTGGCTTCCTTTTTTGTTAATCCACACTAATATTATAAATGCGAAAGTAACTCTGTCTGTCTGTCTGTTACCTTTTCACGCCTAAACCACCCAACCGATTTTGCTAAAAATCGGTATGTAGATAGTTTGCATTCATGAGAAGGACAAAGGCATATTATTTTTTGGAAATTCAACCCCTAAAAGGGTAAAAAAGGGGTGAGTTAGTATGAGAAAAATATTGTTATTGCACATTTTTGCATGAAACTTTGAATTAATGCTTTTTAGAACAAATGACGAAACACATATTTCAGGGTTTTTTGAAATTCACCCCCATTGGGGGTTAAAGAGGTGGAAAAGTTTGTACGAGAAAAATATTTACATTGCACATTTTTGCATGAAACTTTGAATTAATGCTTTTTATTACAAATGATGAAACACGTACTTCAGGGTTTTTCGAAATTCACCCCCATTCCCCCAATGGTAAAGGGGGTGGCTAAGTTTGTCTGGAAAATTTAATTCTATTGAAATAATTTTGCATGAAACTTTGAATTAATGCTTTTTAGAACAAATGACGAAACACGTATTTCAGGGTTTTTCGAAATTCACCCCCATTGGGGGTTAAAGGGGTGGAAAAGTTTGTATGAGAAAAATATTTTCATTGCACATTTTTGCATGAAACTTTGAATTAATGCTTTTTAATACAAATGATGAAAAACGTATATCAGAGTTTTGCGAAATTCACCCACATTGGGGGTTAAAGGGGATGGCTAAGTTTGTCTGGAAAATTTAATTCTAGTGAAATATATTGCGTGACACTGAAATATTGCTTTGCAATACAAATTATGAGATACATATCTAAGCGTTTTTTGAAAATCAACCCCTATGGGGGTTAACGGGGGTGGTACAATTTGCGTAGGAAAAATATTTAACAGTAATTTTTACAATAAGTCCATAACAATGAACCACATACTAACATTAGTTTATCATTAACGAAAAACACACAAAAAATTATGAAACACATAGCAAAATAGCAAATATTAATATCACAATCATAGCAAAATTGGTTAAAAATCCCTACTAAAATTATAAATGCGAAAGTAACTCTGTCTTTCTGTCTGTCTGTTACGCTTTCACGCCTAAACCAGTTAACCGATTTTGATGAAATTTGGTACAGAAATAGAATAGACCCTAAGGAACAACATAGGCTACTTTTTATTGCAAAAAATAGGGGAGAATGGGTAAAGAGAGGGGATGAATGTTCATATGGAAATTCGTCATTTTTAAAGCTGTAACAGTAAAACTTTGTATTTAGACACTTTATGATAAATGAAAGAACATAGGCTACTTTTTATAGCAAAAATGGGTGAGAATGAGTAAAAAGAGGGGATGACTGTTCATATGTATATTCGTCATTTTTAAAGCTGTAACAGTGAAACTTTGTCTTTAGACACTTTATGATGAACGAAAGAACATAGGCTACTTTTTATCACTAAAAATGAGGGAGAATGGGTAGAAAGAGGTGATGAATGTTCGTATGGAAAATCGTTTTTTTGTTTGAAAGGGTATATTTCAGAGGTGGTCCCATGGTCACCAGGTCAGGATCTGATGATAAAATCCTGGGTAAAAACGAGGGAAACTCTAAAAAAATGTTGGCAAGAATAGTGTTTTTGTGGATTATGATCACTTGCTAGCATTCGACAATGGTCACTCCATACACAGACTCAACAGACTTGCGGAATAGGCTGACCGTTAAGTATCTTTGAGGGACTTGGAGATATTTACACAGACGCAAGGGAGAAGATCAGCTAGCGCTCAGCGTCAAGCTCAAAGTAGAATCATTTTCAGAAGGTTTAATAGGAATGTTTTTGTTAATGCAGGATTCTATTATGACCACACGTTACAGTATAAAAATACTCCTTTGATTTTAATTGGCATTGTGATCCCTTAAAATTCAAAGATGAAACGCAGAGTTGTGCTAATGGTAACGTATTATTACTTAGCTTGGTGAACCAGCTGAGCTGCTAAAGTCTCCTTTATTGTGCAATTCTAATGAATCTCGAAGATTTTTAAGCAATATGCGCAAAAGCAATAATTGTTTTCAAATGACGTCGTTTAGAGTAGGTAGACACATCATTATGCTAGGACATTTTTCTGTCTAAGGTCAAATTTATCGCAGAATTTGTTCAAACTAATATTAAAAGGCTGAAGAGTTTAATTTTGTTGCTACAATTTCTAAATATGTGAGTTTCTGAAGATATCCCCGAAAGGTTAGTTCGGCCTAACTGTACAACCAGAGCGCTCACGACTAGCTAAAGACATTAAATCCAATTTGGTAGATGACAATTTCTAAATGTGAGTTTCTGAAGATATCCCCGAAGTTCTGCCTAACTGCACAACCAGAGCGCTCACGACTAGCCGAAGACATTAAGTCCATTTTGGTAGATGACAATCCTGTAGCCAACCGGGCACTTATCCAATCCCGGGCAAGTGGCAACGTTACTGTTAGGTAGAAAATTGAAACTTCACAATTTCTATTTGTGTTTTTTTGTTGCTCGGACCGGAGATCAAACCCAAGATTTCAAGAAGTCATTCCGAAGACGCACGGTTAGACCTCAGAGACGATATGTATATTTCTAAAATTTCGAAAAAAAATCTGTTAGAGGTTTCCATAACTTGCTATAAAGTTTAATTTCACAGGATTTGCCAAAGTGCAGATAAAACTGTAAACACAATAACGTATTCCTACTATTTATCTGAGGCGAAATTAGAAAAGAGAAAGTGTATGTTCAGTTTTAACGGCAAAATTGCTGAATTGATTTTAATATTTACAAAAAAATAGATGAAACTTTGGATAGCGATATAGGCTACATTTTATCTTAAAATTTTAACAAGCAGTGTTGGAGAGCTAAATATCAAATTAGTAGACTACGCGGGCGAAGCCGCGGGTAACAGCTAGTCTCTATATACATATGAATAATTTACATATGAATGAATCCCCATTTCGGAGTGATGTAATGACCACACAAAACGGGGTTTCCATTTCCTGTGGTTATCATATTGCGCCCAAACGGAAGGATAGATTTTGCTAATTATTTGTTTGTTGTTAGTTATTTTTATGAGAAGGTATTCATTAAAAGAAAAACCGAGACTATTGCAGGGAAAATGTAAAATACAATGTTTTAATCCAGAAAAACCGTTAGTAACTTTTAATGCCAAGCGATAGGAAGTTTTCTGGATCTATTTTTTTTAGCTTATGATATTGCTAGGCAAACAAGAAGATGGATTTCCTGATGGTAAGAAATTCACGCCGCCTAGAGATACCAAAGGTGCGTTGCTAACCTGAGGCGGGGATATTAGGCCAAGAGCAAAATAAGTTTACCGGCTACATTACCCTTAGAACCGGAAGGCGACAACAGCAGGCATTGACGTTATGGCGGAAGGAATAGGTAAAACAGTGCTTATCCGGACGAGTCGCTGCGAAACTCTACCACCAGTTATCACGGTGAACGCTTATGCTCGCCTTTTACGACCTGTGTGGCAGAAAGGCAGTTGGTCTATTCTGCAAAGAAGCCCGGACCAACACGGGGAAAATCTGCTTGCATTATGATAAAAATGAATTTAACACAGTTAACTTTTCATTTAAACTTACATGATGCAATACAATAACCAAATGTTCAAATCTAGTTGCAAAATTAAATGTGAAACGCCGGTTTCACAAATGAAATGGTTTTCATACTCTATTTCACATTTCTATGGATTGTATATAATTGTGTTTGGGCACAGGATATATTCGGCCGATTCACATTCAAATTCTAATAATTGTAACGCTTATCCACAATTGTTATCATGAAAATAAGTTGTCAGATAAATCTAATGTTATTTTACTTTATTACATCCATTTAGTTTGCTGATACGATTTCAATGTTTTTGAAGTAAAAATTTCTTTAGCGACGTTGCGCACTTTTTTGGAATGGGTAATGGGATGGGAAAAATGGGAAAACTTCTAAACTCGCGTCAGGACACGTGACCTGATCGAAAATTCGTAAGACGGTGCAGGGCACTTCCTCGAATGTTCGCGTTGTCATGTTTGTGTCCGATAGCGCAATAAATGAATATTGTACAGTATCACATAAATAATAGTACTTTCATACTGATAATTAAAGCAATTTGTGCAAAATTATTCTCTAACCATTCTAAAATATTAAAAATGCACAACGTTAAACGTTACTGTTCAAGTTTTCACTTCTGCCAGCACTCCCCATGTCGTCGTTTTTTCATGTATATACTGACGGTAAAAGACAGCTTATTGACACCAAATATGTTAAAGGTGTGTTGTTCTCCATAGGTCAGGATGAAAGTCCTTTTCTGCAAGTCTACCGAATACCCTACCTTTCAGATTGGAACACGATAGAGTCATTATGTTATATCGGTATAGTGGCAGGAATAGGTGAGACAGTTGATCCCTACAATGGCATGTCTCTGCACAGTACTGTACCACCAGTGAAAATTGATGCAATTTATGTTATTTTTACTAGCCAATCCGGCGGACTTCGTATCGCTTGACATTAACAGTTACTAGCAGTTTGTGTAAATTAAAGCATTTCTTTCCCATTTTTAATCCCCGACGCAATAAATGGGATGTTACAAGTTTCACGTGTCTGTCTGTATGTCTGCCTGTCTGTCGCATCATAGCTTCCGAACGGATGCAGTGATTTTAATTTAGTTTTTTTGTGTTAAAGTGTGATTATTCTTAGACATTTTTAATATAAAATAGTTGAGCCGTTTAAAAATGGGGAGATTAAACAAATAACTGCAAATATACTCGGAATTTCTGAAGGTTTTTTTAGGTTAGGTTAGTTACATTTTTAATTTAATTTTTTAACTCTGCAAATGGACACTTTCTTTTCATAAGGCAATGACTAAAACAACAAAAAATTACTAGCAAAATTGGTCTATCTATTGATATGTTAAAATTACGATAACAACTAAAAGGCCAGTGTTGTTACAAAATACATCTATTGGCTTCTTAATGTCAAGGTCTTGTCAGAATCAATGAAAGAGGAGCTGCCAACTAAAGTGTGCGCCAGATAAGTCAACGAGGGAAAGAGAGTGCTGCTAATGTTACCAACCGTATAAACGTATTTGTGTTATTGATATGTCTTACAACTAACGTTTAACGCTATCTAGTTAAAATAATTTTTATTTTAATACTATCTGCTTCGACAGACGTTGTCCTATCCTAATAATGAATATGTATTGATTTAATTTTTCATTTGTAGGGTACACCTGATAATGACTAACACAAAAAACATAAGTTTTTTTTTAATAAGTTCATAATTCATAAGTTTTTATTGGAAGGTAAATAAGCAGACGAATTTCCTGATGGTAAGAAATTCACGCCAATCTGAGGCCATGATGTTAGGCCTCGTGCAACTTTCTTTTGCTCGAGGCCTAACACCTTTGGTGTCTCTAGGCGGCGGGAATGTTTGCCTTCCAATATCATAAAAAAAGGTCAACCTGAGTCTAGACGCTAGCTGATAATAGGATGAAACATGTTCTTAAGTCTATTAGAAAATTTTTACTAATCTTGGATTAAATATTTTTTTGTATTTTTAGAGATATATAATTATAAAATATTTTTTCATCAATTGTTTAAAAAAAAGAAAATTTTACCCTGACCTAATATATTGCGTATAAAATGTACAGAAGTTGGGTTTTTCTGTTATAACCCGGGCCTGCCAAGCATTACCGAGTATGCTGAGTTTCACTTGATTGGTTAATAGAAAAAATATAATAAGTCGACGGTCAACACATAGGTTGTTTTATTACGAACGCTTTCATATAATTCAGCCTTCAAAAAAAGTAATAAAATTTTCTGTCCTTGATTTTTTGTTAACAACTCATTTTTAACATTTACTAAATTTATTATAAATTGTATTTTATTATATTATTATCAGCTCCGTGTAGATCCTGTTAGGTTCGGATCTTCTACTATATAACGAGCACATTTTATATTTCAAGAAACGTTTCAAAAGTGGAATCTTCTTAGTGCGATTTAAGGGGCATGCCGCGGTAAGACAAGTATTGCAAAAGGCCGGATTTCTCCACTCGATGCGACCGCAGCTTTTGACAGTTTGACCTGTGTTGCCAATAGAATAAAATATGCAACCTTGTAAATACTCTTGCTGTGGTTTTGGAGTATTCCGAATTTAATGATGCAAAAACATGAGTTGCGCATTAAAATTTTACTGAAGTACAAATACCTACCTAATATATTTACTATTCGCTCATAATTATATACAACTTACATTTATCTATAGTTTTAAGTAATAATTTGTAATAAATGCCTATAACAGTTACACTTTTTTTAAACAGCGAATATGTTCGATTATATTATGTGATTATAAGGCACATACGAGTATAATAGTTGTCTATACCTGGAGATTAGTAATAATTTTAAAAAAGGAAAATTTGTTTCTTTTTTGTTTCTTAACGATGAATAAAAATATGTGAGAACAGAGTAATAATTTTACAAGTACAAACTAAGATCTTACTAGAAAAGGCTTTTGGCTAATATTGTCAAAGTGATTACCTTAATTACCATATATTATAGCATAATTCATACTAATTGCATATCTGCCCAACTGACTAGTTTAAATTTTATGGATAACAGTATATTTAGAAGCAATATTAGCGGTTTCATCAAAAATGATTTAGATTAAATAATGAGAAACTTCTGATGTTAAACAAGTCTTACGTAACGTTAAGAGCGCATTTTATATCTAGACATGACATGTGGAAATTTAGCACTCGTTAAGAACACGGGTACTACGAAATGAATTTAGGCATAAGCCGGAATTCTTCACTCGAGACGACCCTTTGACAGTTTGACCTGTGTTGCCAATAGAATAAAGATGAAGCATCGTAAAAATCTAAGCTGTAGTTTTGCGAGACCCGGGATTTATGTATGTAATATAGATAGATACGTGAAATAACATATTATAAACTTACCAATGCTTTATATCTTTATTTTCAAATTTACACTTCAAATATCAATTCTTTTTTTTCAGAGAGATGATAATTAACTTTTTGTCAAACCTTTAGTTACAACAAATATAATTAATACATTATTAACATTATAGTGTAAAACATAATGAATCGACGTTACAAATCTTTTAAGAAAAACTATCCCCCTCTTCAATTAGTCATAGCATCACGTTTAAACAAATAGACCAATTTTAGAAAAAAACATTTTTTTTTGTTTTGGCGGTCATTGCCAAGATGAACCTTTCATACAAAAAAAATCAATAGTCATAGTTTGGTC
Source organism: Calephelis nemesis (assembly GCA_002245505.1). Classification (NCBI taxonomy): domain Eukaryota; kingdom Metazoa; phylum Arthropoda; class Insecta; order Lepidoptera; family Riodinidae; genus Calephelis; species Calephelis nemesis. The sequence goes on from NJDD01002908.1 coordinate 100,402, forward strand.
AAGACGACGTCTCAGTCGGATGTCAGCTAACACTTAAACATAAGTATATTTCATTTATACTTAATTGTAGACAAATAATTATTACGAACTATAAAATTACTCTTCTAAATGTATGTTCCAAAAAATTTATATTATATACACTGTATTTAATCAACTTTAAGTTGCATAATGTAAGAATCCATGTCAAATTCTTAGTATTTTAAAAACTATTTATAAATACACACATTAAGAGAACATTTTACATTTCAAGGAAATAACTTCAAGAGGAAACTTCTTAGCGCGAGTCAAGAGGCGTAGCGCGGTAAGACAAGTGTGATGAAAAGCCGGGATTCTCCACTCGAAGCGACCGCAGCCTTTGACAGTTCAACCTGTGTTGCCAATAAAATAAAATATGCAACCTCGTAAACACCCTTGCTGTGGCTTTCGCGGATCCCGGGATTTACTTATAAAACATAGCAACGTGCCATTTTGCCGAGTGAATAAAGGTTTTATTATATTACGTGCGCATTTTATGTTAAAAAGTCTTAACATATTATGTTTGTAACGGTTAAAATGTATAGACTCTGTAATAGACTCTATCTCTCCTTCTGTGTGTGTGTGCATTGTGTGTATGTGTTTGTGTGTGTGTGTGTGTGTGTGTGTGTGTGTGTGTGTGTGGGTGGGTGTGTGTGTGNNNNTGTGTGTGCGTGCGTGCGTGCGTGTATGTGTGTGTGTGTGGTATATGTGTGTGTGTGGTATATGTGTGTGTGTGTGTGTGGTATGTGTACAATTGTAAGATCTTAATGACTATATACTAATACATACCAATCTTAACTATATATACTAATCTTAATTGACTATTTGTAAACGTCGAGAATTAATAACGCTGTGTATACTTTTTCAGCAGCATCATTTGACTCCTTCCCCCAGATTCCAAAATTCATTATTTGAGTTGTAGAGCGCGGCACACGATCGTGATTTACATTTAAATGGCCTCTTCCTACTTGTGCCTTTTGTCATATTGACTTTTAGTAAAATCTTTTACGCATTAGGCTGTTAATGCTCAATCTGTTGATATTAGAAAATCTAAAGTGTCATGTAAACGTCAGCTTGAAAATAACTATTCTATAGATAGCAAATAAGTAAATAGCTCTTCTGGTGGCAAAAGACAGGACTAGCGCTACCGTGAAGGTTCTCTCTTCTCTATCGTTTCTCTCATCAGAGTGATCGAGGTCGTCTATTAGTCTAGTCGTGGCGTTTATGGTTGTAAGACTAAGAACTCACGCCACGGTTGGTACCTGCACCCGAGGTGGTTGCGGGCCCACATGTTCTGTATAATGTAGATTTTTATGCAAAAAGTAAGAGTACATTTCAAAACGCGTTTTGCGGTTTCCGCGGCGTGGTACAATTGCACAAATTTGCGGGCGATGATTTCGACCGAGACGGCTATGTGACCGCACAAATTAGCGGTCTTGTTAGTTTTGAAATAAATCTCAGTTCCGCCACCACTGCGGGTGCGGGTAAAAACCGCTCCGTGAGTTCTTAAACTGAATGTCTATGGGTTAAAGTAAAAGTTATAATTTTGTGGTCTATTCGTGAAGTTGCTTGCAAAATAATGCTGAGTTGACGCTTTCACCAAATTTATAAATCATTTAGATCTTTTAGCCTGATAATTTTTGGTAGCTTAATTTTTTGGCATTTAGTGCGCAAAAAAGAGTTATACCGGAGTTTTGTTATATCAAGTATCGGTACATTAACACGAGAACTGCATTAAACACAAACATTACCAGGAATGAAAATATTTTATTTTACAAAAACATGAATTTAATACTAAGCGCCTTGTTATGTAAAACTTTAGAATTTAACAGGGATTTGATAAAGTCAATGAGATATCATTAAATGTTTGTGGTTTTAATGATAGTATTATAAAAGTAAAGCAGCTTAATGACTCCAATACGCCAGTAAAATTAAAACAAAACATTAGCGCGGTATAAACCGTTTAATTTTCAGCGGGACGCTGCAGGCAATTGGCCGTTATTTCATATTATGGACGTGCTACATGAGGCAATTAAAGTGGAAATAAATTCATATCTAAACTGCAAAATATTATGCAAAATATCATAACTCACTCTTGCATCCGCAAGCGATTATAACACATATATCAAAAGCAAAGCAGACAAAGTCGTACGAATCGATCCTGAAATTTTAAAACACATGGGAATTTTATCAGAACACATTCATTGATTCGTGTGAATGTTTAAATACCCCAATTAATGGATAAGGATCGTTAATATTAATTCGGGGGATGCAATCTGTTTGGCGGAGTAATTCCGTTAATAAATAACGAGGAATTACCTGACACCTGCATTAATTAATTACTTGGAATATTAAAAGAGTGCGCCATCTTTGTTTTAATTCCTGTGGCCGGAATCACTATGGATGGTTAAATTCAATGTAATTATTCTCTTTGAAATTGCATTTTCTCCGCATTTCGTATTTAATCACGAAATCACTGTAAGCTCTCTTCTGTCCACTAAATGTTTCCCTGTCTACATTTCAGCGTTTACCGTGTGGAAGAGCCTTTATTTATTTCTTATTTTTAACACGATTTCAGCAAATGCATCACTCCTTTTGTGTAAATTTTCTGTAAAAGTTTTTATCGTGTAACATTTTTTGAAGTATTATTTGTTTCGTGGAAGAGAACTTGCAGCAACGCCAACGGCGTTCCCAGCGCTATCTTTAATAATAAAAGATAAAATTGTTTGCAAACCAGCATTATTTTGTAAAGAACTTCCGATAAGCTTTTTATTCTACATTGAGATCTAATATTATATTACAATGATTTTCATTTTTAAAAAAATTGAAAAAAGTAGGATATTACAAATATGACGGAAGGTTAAAGGTAGTGGGTTAATTTTCTAGTAAGATTGTATTTTATTTTTTCTAGAATATTCCAAAACATGAAGTAGCTTCACGCCCATATCACAGTAAAGGTAGGCCAGAGACACAACCAGGGCACCCACGACTAGTCGAAGACACTAAGTGTGATAGATGGCCTATATCTAATCCCGAGCAACATATTTTATTATAAAAAGTATTTTCACGCCCATATCCCCGAAGAGGTAGGCAGAGGCACAACCAGGGCACCCACGACTAGCCGAAGACACTAAGTCCCACAATGTGATAGGTGACAAGCCTGTCGCTAACATTTTTTATTATAAAATCGTAAAAACCAGATTTTTTTGTTGTTGTTCGGAATTGTATTGTTGTTGAGAATGCAACCTGGAAGCTCTTTTAATCAAGTCTAGCACTTGGACCTTTATACCAAAGAGACGTATCCTTAACATAATTTCGAGTTATTAAAAATGTTATATTGAAAGTTAGTAAAACTGCATAAAATAAGTGCAGTTTTAATTTCATGTCGCCTTAATAAGCAAATTAGAGTATTAAGTATAGGTAACTAAAAAATCGTTGAATTAATCGGCACAAAATATCTACAAAACATATCGACATATCTAAAAAAAGATAAAAGTGTTAAAGTTTAAAAAATAGACAATTGTTTATGGTCATCCAAGTAAAAAAATTAAAATGTCTTACGGCCGCACTTAGAGACGACAACTATTTTTGTACACAGTTATTAAGTCGATATTATTTAAAAAAATTTGTTTTAACGTTATCACTCAGAGCCGTCAAATATCTTTTAATCTACTTCTTACATATTTGATCATATTTTTAATTCAAAATTGTGTGTGCCGTCAAAGTAAAATTAAATAAATAATGTCAAAATCTAGCAAAATATGAATCTTATGTATGTTACAAAGAGTTTAACGTGTAACATGTCTTAATCTGGAAGAGGAACCTTTCCAATTACACAAGACACTCTTGAGATATTTAACGAAGCTCACCTACTCAAGCGTTTCTACAACAATCTAGCATTTAACGTGTCTAAGCATATATTATTCTTCAAATGAACATTCTGATTTACTTTCTTGGTATTAAGTATCTATTTATCTTACAAGTTCGTAATTTCTAAGCATTTTATTAGTTTGCTATCAAAACTTACAGTTTTAAATCAATTTCCAGATTTGGATTGAAATAGATCCCTAGTACAGTCGTCAGATTTTTGTTTTACATGATTTTTACAGCGTGTAGTTGTAGTTGTTTAGATAATAATTTTGTGGAGGGAGGAAATGTTCAACCAATCTTTACATCGCTTTTTAGTTTTTCCATCATCTATAAAAATGCCTCTTAATTGAGTTAAGACTTACTGTTTTTTTTCTAATACTACTGGTATCATTTGTATCTATTTCTAACTGATTTAATTTTGAATCTTTACAATGGCGACTTTATTTTTTATAATGACTAAAATAAAACTGTAGCACAATTTTAACTCTTGAAATTTTAGAAAAAATCACACTATGAGCACAAAAATAATTTTATTTGTGGTTTTAGTTATTAATCGATTTTATAATATTAACTTTTTATAAGCAAGCAAATAGTTTAGTAGGTATTTTTCGATTTCTCTTTAACCTAGAATCGAACCTAAAGAAATATTCTTTAATTAATATTCGAAAATATTTCAATTGCATTCAATTGAATAAAGATATATTTTTTTAGTCAACGTGACAAAAAAATAAATTGAACAAGAAAACATGGTTTCATCAGAAAAAGCGCTTGATCGAAATCGGAAACTGAATGCATGTTACGTCAGAAATTAATTGCATTTCTAAACAACGCTGGATCAGCGCTTCGAGAGCAGAGCTAGCACTCATCGGGAATGGGAGCTGGCGTGACGTCACGTGGTGACGTCAATTATCGCTGTTACATAGCCGTTTGGTCACGTCACATAATGGTTACATCAACGTGACGAGATGTGGTATTTGTCACTTTACGCATTTGTACTGAACAAACCACATTGATTTCATTTCAAAGTAGTTACATTACTTACTTGTTTGCATTCCTATAAAACACATCATTAGAGATGAGCGACGCTTTTTATTTTCTTGTTTTTGATATCGAAAGGCAAACAAGCAGAAGGATTTCTTGGTGGGAAGAAATTCATGTCGTTAGAGACGTCAAAGGTGATAATAAGCTCTGGCAAACTAACCTGACATTCTGAATGTTAGGCCTCGAGCAAAAATAAGTTAGTAAGGTAGCCCTTATTTTTCGAACCGGATTACCTCAACGGCAGGCGTTGGTGATACCAATCCAGACGAGTCGCTGCGAAACTCTACCATCTAGTCAGTTGTCACTGTGTTAGTACCGGTAAGCCTAGTATGCTCACCTTTAAAGAGTTGTCTGGCAGGCAAGCCAGTTGGTCTATTCTGCAAAAGACCCCGGACTAACATGGGGAAAACATGACTTACAAGGTGACAATTAATTTCGTGTGGTTGATATTTTCCTTCGTGGGCGCTTGACAAAACTTTCGAATATTCATATTCTTAAATAAAAATAATTTATAAATATACTAGCTGTTCGCGCTGGCTTCGCCTGTTTATGAAATTTACATTTAAACCTTTCTCTTCAATCACTTTATCTACTAAAAAAACCCGCATCAAAATCCATTGTGTAGTTTTAAAGATTTAAGCATACAAAGGAACATAGGGACAGAGGAAGCGACTTTGTTTTATACTATGTAGTAATATCATTGCAACAAACATTGAATACATAAATGAGAGCCTGACTACAATAAAAAAATTCTACGGACAATATCTTACAACACTAAACACGTTTTGTCTCTTTCTATTACAATGGGTAAAAGAATATGGCCGCTATCTTAAATTTAGTTTATTGGGTGTGCAAAAATATTTATCTATTCCTTACTTTTTTATAACTATGTAAGAAATCGTAAAAAGGTTTACAAAATGCAATTGGGTAGTCCCAAAAATTTGAGAATAAAACTTACGAACTGATGGACGGACATGTCAATTTCGTTATTCGTCGTTTGTCTCTATTTGGTTATAAATGAGATCAAAATTTAAAATCTTCAAAAAATAATGTCACATGTTTTTTTTAAGTTCATTATAAACATTTCCATGTGTACAAACATGATAGAATTTTCTCCGTCGTGCCCTTGTAACCTAATAATCCCTAAAGCGGAACGTATGGCACACAGATCAAAAGAATAAACATACTTTAGCTTCTTTGTTACGAGTTTATTTCATTTAAATCCTTTCAGATACTTAGATGCTTAGTAAAAATCTTTTCTTAACGAAAACAAAATTATATATAGCAAAACTATATATAGAATAAGTAATAAACATAGGTGCAGGTGACTAAAAAGGGGAAATAGAATAAATTTCTAGTATTTTTAGAATTTATCGCCTCTTTGGTCAAGTGGTCCGGCTTCACACTTGACTTCTTAAGTAAATGAGTATTTGAGGTACAATCCCCGAGTCGGGCAATGAAAAAAATTAGAAAATGTATATTTTCAATATATAAAGTTACCGTTGCCCGGGATTGGATTTGTGCCCGGTTGGCGATAGGCTTCCCACCTATCACATTGTGGGACCTAGTGTCTTCGGCTAGTCGTGGGTGCCCAGGTTGTGCCTCTGGCTACCTATTCGAGGATGTGGGCGTGAAGATACTTACTTACTTTTTTATTATCCAATAATTGAAACCTTACTCAAGTTACTAGTTATGGAATAAACTTGAAAGGATTTAATGTAACATTATCCATATTACTCTTTATTATACTTTTTTGCATTTTTATTAAGTCGCTTTATTTAATTTTACAGTTTTTTTCTACAGTATATGTGATTGTATACATTAATTTATACAGAAAAAAGTAATAAAAATAATGAAAGAATAAATAAAACGTTCGCTACATGGTTCACTTTATTGTAACATCTTACATTTCTCAAACATTAAAACCATGTTTATGTTAGCTTAACGTTTCGGAAGAGGTAAGCCTCCTTATACATAAATAGATTTCGCAGGATAAGTGTTAAATAAGAGCATTATTATTCCAGTCTCATATTACTAATAAAGATTACTATCATCTTCTTGTATCTATTTATAAGCAGCGTATATTTATAAATAGTAGAAACTCTGCTGCTTTTCTTAAAATTCCAAAAAAAAAATTATGTTACAGCAGTAACGTCGCTGCAAAAGTTCGACGAAAATATGAATTTTTATAAAAATCGAAACCTTAAAATAAAATTTCCAAAGGTTAACACAAAATATGGACTTACCTACCAACCAACATTTGCTCCCACAGCCTAAATTCAAACCAAATCAAAGAAAATATTGACTTTAGAAACAAGAATGGAACTAAAAATAAATTTAAAAAAAAGGAACAAATGTAGTCTTCCAAAAAATAGCCGCTCCTTTTATTTAAATTTTATTCGAATATTTTCCTTTCTCCAATCATAGTATTATTTTAAATTGTAACTCTGACCTATTTAAACATTCTGACAGACCAATTTATTTAACCACCATCTGAACAATTGCGATAATAAACTGTATAAAAATACAGACAAATTAGTGAGATATAAAAAAATATCGCTTTTGTCACTGTTATCAAGCTGCATTAATTTATAGCTGTCTATTTAATGACATTGGGAGAAAGAGAAGACAAATTCACACTATCTATACTTCTTGTCTCGTCCGTTCTTGTGTTTGTGGAAATATGCTTTGTCTGTAAACAAAAAAGTTGATAAGGTCGTTTCGCCAAAATAAGGCTAGTTTCACAAGCGTGTAAAGCTGGAAACAAATTATCGTATGTGGCTAACAAACACGGTTGATAGTCGCGACTTACAGGGTACCTAGACAGACGTTTGGACGTCTAAAATATATATGTCACGCTGTATGTTTATGTCATCCGTAACCGTCCACGGGCGGCATGTGCATACTTATTAGTCGCCGCTATAAGCCGCGTCCGTAAACCGCGACTGATAATATATTAACACTTTAGGTGTTCATTATCTAGCCTACTCTTCAAAATTGCTATAAAAAATTGAAGGCAAGAGTATTAATCGAATTGTAAAATTTAAATATCTATTGTATACTAGTAGTATACAGCAAATCTATAGCAAAGTTTTTGTACCAGCTCGATCAGATTGAAATACCCTTCTGACTAAATTCTGCAGTCATATCCTCAGTACTTAAATTGTCACAATCCAGACCAGGCCATAACGAATCTACCTGAAACAGTTAGTGATAAAGATAACCTTTCATAAAAGACAACCTTTGTTTTTAATTTCGCGTTTTTAGATCAATGTAACAGAATTTAAGTTTTAAGCCCCGATGACGCTTTACAAAGCGAAACCGGTAGATTATTATATTAATGTATTAAAATTAAAAAAAAATCTTTTAATTTTATAGTGTAGCTTGTATGTTTCTGACGCACAGTTTCCTGATGATGAAAATATGTCACCTATTTTTTTATGTGAATGGTCAGCGAACAAGCTTACGAATGTCCGGATGATGAGAGACAACTGTGGCCTGTAGAAAGCTGCGTCGTATGTCGTATGCATCGTTGTCCTGCAGCCGGGATTTTATGCTTATTGTGCAAGTCTACTTGTTACTCCACCCTACAGATCGAAATATAACATAGTAATTATGGTGGCATAAAAAGGTAAAGCACGGATCCCTACCTTGCAAGTTGCTGCACAGTGCACAGCACTCTACTACCAGTAATCTATAAGTATCTTCACGCCCATATCCCCGAAGAGTTAGGCAGAGACACAACCAGGGCACCCACGACTAGCCGAAGATACTATGTCCCACAATGTGATAGGTGGCAAGCCTATCGCCAACCGGGCACATATCCTATCCCGAGCAACATCTCTTTTTATTAGAAAATCGGAAAAACCCAATTTTCTTTCTGTTGCCCGACCCGGGATTCGAACCCGGGACCTCATTCATTCAAGTCCAACAACTGAACCGCTAGATCACAGAGGCGATTACCAGTAATCTTGTTAATAATTACCTATATTTTAGCCTGTGCTTCCTTAGCTTTGCTTCTCTGCTAGGCAGCTCGCAAGAAACCTGCCTGTTACAGAAGCCGATACCCTATGTAGCAGACATAGACCGCTAAGAAGAACAAATTGTATTAATACTTTGCCCGGATTTAACAAATTCAGTATAAGTTGGGCTGCTACCCAAACTAGAACGCAACAATGGTAAGTACAGATGTTATACATAGTAGCAAGAAAATAGTAGTGTACTTACCATGAGCTTACAGCTGAATTTGCCAGCGTCTGCGTAAATTATTTGCATGAAAACTTTGAACAGCACCTTAACTGGTAACTAAGAGAACTAAATTTCAGTTCAAAGAGGCTCTAGATTTCGAAACGTGAATTATCGAACATACTCTATAGCAACTCATGGTAAAAGCAATGCTTCAATCTCAAATATCTAATGCCCTGCCACCCACTACTTTTTGTTAATATTATAGTAACCTCAGTAAAGGTAAATACAAGTAGTTAATTGGAGTCCTTGATCCATGTTTAATTTTTGGCATTACCTGTTATTAATAAACATCAGTCTGATAAATTTCAATTAAAAATAAATGTTAACTAACTGGTTTGATGTTTGTTTTAGGTAAACATTTGATATCAAAATTAAATTCAAACATGGGAAAGGTTGCGACAGAAATGATTTGGTAGTCAATACAATTGACCCGTGTTGTCACATATTTTAAACGGCGAAAAAACCTCACCTCTTAAGGAATGTTTATCCTACGCTTAGAGACTAAAAAGAGACTTTCTTCAACCACTGAAGGCTCAAATCTTGGAGTTTTTTTTTCAATCCGTTTTTTTCGATTACGTCACATGTCATACAAGTTTACATTTAAATCATCGGCCAAAATTTATTTAACATTAAAGCGCGTTTTAAATATCATTGCAATGTTTTAATATTTTTTCCATAAATATGACCACCTCGTTAGTTGCGGGGCTAACATTTACGCCTAGCTTCACCAACTAATCCCGAAGCCCGGGATCGATTCTCGGAAGGGGGCAGGTATTTAAGAACCCCGAGGTGGTTCTGGCTGTTTATATTTTTTTATTATGGTATCTATTTTTGTATTTATATGTATTACAATACTTAAACCCATAATACAAGAATATACATAAATAAATGAATAGTACATAAATATTTTGTACAAGTCACACAAATTGAATCTAACCCCAAAGTAAGCAAATTATATGCTTGTATTATGGGTGTTAGTAAACGATTCTAATACATAGAAATACTTAAATAGATACCAGAGTAAATTTAATTCAATAAACACCCAGACCCGGAAATGCAGACATCTGAATGTTTGTCACATAATTGCCTGCCCCCGTCCGGAATTGGTTGTTGCTTACTTTAAGTTTACATTTAACTTGGGTCAATTTTCAAGCGATATTTATTTATTACTCTTATTTCAAAATTGTCTCATAGGAACGGGTTATAATGTCACCAAACTGCAATATGCGATTGCCGTCGGTGGGAGTCAGCTAAATCAGAAAATATAGTTGTTTACTTTATATTGGTGCGTTTTGTATTTTGCGTCGGATAAAAATAGTAATTTCCATCAGGTGAATTATGTACTAACTTGAACTATAGCACTATAGTTCAAGATGACACGTAACTCACCTACTCACATACTTCATAAGATCCCGCGTTCAAAACCCTAATCAGGCAACAAAGTCTTTTTTTTATTTTATCATAAAAATAACATTGCCCGAGATTGATAAGTGTCCAGTTGGCAATCGGTTATGCACCTATACAATTGTGGGTTAGTTAAGGTATCCCGCTTGCACCTCTGCTTACCTTTTCTAGGATACAAGTGTAAAGATTTGTGTTAAATTACTTTTGAATTGGAACACTTTGCTCTCAGTAACTAAACAAGAATGTTGAAGATGATCAAGTGGATTCTAAACTACCATCAATGATGATACCATCAATGAGGCACATGATGCCTCTTAACTTATTCAAAAATTCTTATTTCTTCACGAAGATGATTACACTACATTGCAAGATAATAAATAACGATGATTAGTGTAGTAATACAAACAAAGAATATAGAGTTTGTGTGTTTCGAATTACTTCGTCTATAGTAATAAAACTAAAACTTACTGGAATTCATGATTTTCATATTTCCTTAAATCTGCCTCAACAATGTGATTAAAACTCTTTTTTGAGATTATTTACAAAGAGTATCATCCGTATATTTAAGATTTAACAAATCAAACTGATATTAGTTTTTACATATAGATAATTAAATATTTTAGCCGATGTGGTCAAGACGTTCGACAGAGTCTGGCACCTCGGCCTTATCAATAATGCCAAGTGCCACACTAACTAGTACTCATCATACGAGACTACTAGTAGAATCACAAAATTTAAATGTAATGTTGACGATACTTTGTATTAAATTAGGCTTCACGAGGCGGGTGTTCCGCAAGGCACGGTACTTTCACCTATCCTCTATACGAAAGACGTATCTTGGCTACCGAGAGTCTGTGTAGTATTATTCGCCGACTACAAAGCACTGTATACCTCTCACTGTATTAGAAACTAAGACATTGGTGTAGTAGTTATTCCTAGCCAAATAAATAACGACGTTTCAGGCTGAGCATTCTGCTGACCCATAATTTGGTTAAGGTGTTAGAGCTTCGAGGTTGGCAGAAAATTACTCTTTTTTTTAAGAAAATAGGGTTGGATAAAATTTGTAAAAAGTAAAATCAAATAAACACAATACGCTGACAACATTATACAAGCCGACATACCATATTCGAGCACAACGTGAAACCATAATAATCTTCATTATTTATTCCACAACATATTAAATTTTCCGGCAGTTCATTAAAATTTGGCCCGAATCCAGGAAAAGATATTGGACATTTGGGCTTAGCTCAACTCATTTATACGTGCACGAATACAGTTTTGACTTCTGACTTGATTAATTAAAAGTTTTCCGCGGGTATATAATTATGTTCTTTGAAAGTTTCTGCTTCGACGGTGCTGCGGACTTTGTACAGTTAAAATACAGAATTCTATGCTTTAATTAGCACTAATTAAATGTTTGGCCAACACTATCCGTTGGAACGTATTCACAATAGCTGAAAGTTCGTGCATATTTTATACGAAAGCTTTTAGGGTCAACTTAAAGTTCCTGCTTTGAGACAAGGGAAGTTTGCATAGGTACACGCTTACTCTGCCAGTTGGGGATTTAGGGGTTTGAACATTGATTTTCGCATCGTGTTAATAATATTCAAATCAGTATTTAATATACCACTAAAATTATGTAACCACTTTCTGTACATTAAATATTTAAAATAACCGTAAAACTAAACATATTCAATAACTCACGTCAAACTTATACGAGTAAGACCCTTTTCCCGCAGGGAATTAAAACTAGATAAAACTGGCAATATTTTTTTCTTAAAAAATCTTCTTAATTTTAGGAAGTTGTTATTATCTTTCAAATAGCAAAAACAAATAGTTAGTTTCCGTAATACATTCAGATAACAAGTGATAACAGTCATACAATATAAAAATATAATACAACATAAAAATAATACAACATAAAAATTCGTCTGCACGTTGGTTATCTATGAAATGATGAAATGTTTAATTGTTAAATTATTAACAAGTATCTCTACACATTTAACCTCGAAAATGTAGTCAAAGTACTACCAGGGCCTACGCGATTACTGAAAACTACTAAAATCACTTATTTGAAAAGTGGGATAAATATCCGAAAAAATATCCAACCGTATAAATATCCAATTTCGGAAAGTTATTTTTTATAAGAATATTGAAAAAACACATTGATATTATTTTAGATCTAATAGACAAACAACCAACAAGAGACAAAATTTGCGATTTTTTTTTCTTATTTTTCAAAGTTTAATTTCAATTGAAACAGCTACATAAAATCAGAGAAGAAAGTGACAGTATTACACAAAGATCACAAACACCTCAGATACAAAGCCCTCACAAGAGCAAAACGTCGCAAACAATACGGGACATTAGTACAAACTTTGTACCCCGTCTGTCAGCCTTCATACGAGATGGGGGTGACCTGAATATCACGCAACCTATTTTCATCTTTAATAGCAGGTGCTAAGCTTCATATTCGAGTGACATTGTCATTGTAATTTGCATGCATAGGAAATATCAATCGAGACGCCACCGGATCCGGTCGGGCCTGATGTTCTGATGGGCTGTTTACTTGAAACAGGTATATGTGATAATTATTCCACAAATGTAGGTCAAAATTTTGGCTACTTTCTGGTTTATTGTAGATTTTGTAATTATTTTTTTTGCATTGGATGTAACCCGCGAAAACTTCCGTTTGTTAGTTATTTAACAAATACCCATTTAGGCATCTGGATATGATACTAAAATTAGACATTTTTAATGACGCCCGAGAAAACCATATGATGTTATTAAAAACCATCTCAATCACATCAGCTTTAAAGTTTCTGGATCATAAATTTGTAGCAAATCTGTTGTTTCGTCGGTGGTTAAAAAGTTGTTTATGTCAATCTCAAGTCTTTTGTGTCAAAACAAAAAAAAATCACGACATTGCCCTTTTATGAAATTAAAATAGAAAAAAAACACCTCTAGTATATAGATACTAGCTGTGACCGTGACTTCATTCTTGTCAAATTCAATAAAAAATATTTAGTAATAAAGTATAATTTATTACACCAGCTACCTTTTTTTTAATTTAATGTTTTAAAAGGGTTTTGTTCATAGACATGTTAATCCCATCGTAACCGATCACACTTTTGTTCCTTATATTACAATAAAAAGAATGTAAAGATACAAAAATTTAATACTCAAAAATAATTATTGTACTATACCTAAATGATATTGGTTGGCTAGTTGACAAAATTTTTGCCGATTTTGTGAATTGCCTGAAAGTGATAAACCCGTTAACATCGGTTCCGTCGGTTTAGAGATTAGCCAAAACAAACAGACAGTTAGACGAAAATAGTAAAGAAACATTTTTTCATTTATTTGTACATATATAGTACTAGCTGATGGTATCGATAAAACGTTATACTCGCCTTTATTTAGATTGATATTATTCTGGAACCCCAAAGCCAATACATATGCATTGTGATTAAACATGGCATCAAGGACACTTGGACTAATGAAATGCTCCTAACAAAATCCCAATATAACAAAAATAAACGATTTATTCTGTACTAACTTATACGTACACGGGTTGAAGTGACTTTTCGTGGTTAGTGATGGAAATGCTTTTTTTATACTTCTGAAAATTTTCTCCTCCTCTCCTTCTCGTTCTCCGGTATCATTAATGTTTGCCAGGGTTATTAATCACTATTACACAAAAAGTGAAAACCCGTTCATTAGTTTTTGCCTGAAAAGTGAACCGACAAACCTGCAAACGTTTAAATAGACCTCGTTTTGTAACCCAATTTTGAACACGTGCTGATGTGACTTTTCGTGGTTAGTGATGGAAGCGAAAGATTGTCCAGAAGTAAAAGGTATCCTTAATGTTGGCCCAGGTTATTAATTAATATTACACAAATTTTTTTTGAAAACCTGTTAAGTCGTTTTTGCGTGAAAAGTGAACCGACAAACCTGCAAACGTTTAAATAGACCTCGTTTTGTAACCCAAAACTTTACACACGTGCTGATGTGACTTTTCGTGGTTAGTGAAGGAAGTAAAAGATTTTCCAGAAGTAAAAGGTATCCTTAATGTTGGCCCGGGCTTATATTAACAATTAAACAAAATTTAAAGAAAACCCGTTTGGTAATTTTTGCGTCAAAAGTGGACTAATAAACCTGATCTACTTGTTTTAATTGACCTTAGTTTGGGTTACATTACGATAATTGTTGTTTAAAAGTATTTCATGTAAGTACGGATTAAGTTTTATTGTCGCCCTAAGTCTATTGTTTAAAAAAAAAATATGTACCCCTACTCCACGTGAAATTTAACAGAAACTCTAAAATAAAAGTAGTCTAAATTACTCCTTATTACATCAGCTACGTGCCAGTGAAAGTTGCGTTAACGTAGATTTAGCCGTTTCCAAGATAAGCAGGAACAAACAGACAGCCAGACAGCCAAACAAACAAACATTGTAAAGAAAAAATATTATGGTATATGTAACGTATATATATTCATACGCTTTTGTAAAAAGCGGTTATTTTAATTTTACAAAAAGACACTTCAATTTCATTTATTTAGTATAGACAATCTATAGCTACATTCTCCTATTAAAAGCAACAAATATTTTCGCGGCTGTATCTCTGATCTGGTGAACAGAGGTACAACCAAGACAGTTTTAGTCCTACATTGTGATGGGAGGTAAAGCAGCTGCCAAATTTTTACTCGACTTGTGAATCGAACCCGAGACTACACGTAATCAATGCCAACACCGTACCACAAGTCCGTAGAAGCAATATACATTACTAATACGTTAATGTAAAAGTTGCTTATGACAGCGAAACCGGTAGGCTATGTAATAATAAAAATATAATAAATTATAAGTGATACGTAAAACAGTACAAGTGTTTCTTCATTTAAAATATGAATATTTGGAAGTTTTACCAAGTGCCGACGATGGAAAATATCAAATATAAAGTTTACATGTGAAGAAAAGTACATACTATTTTTTATAGATAATTCACTTATTGAAATCGAAGTCTATCTTTTGCTGTGTCTGTGATGTGTGATTCCTACAGAAAAAAACCGTATGTATTTTTGCCTACCAACTTTATGAAAAAAGTACGAAACTTAAAAAGCACATATGTCTATCTGCATGTATAAAAATCTTAAGTAATATTTAAATAACACAGCAATTTAATGAAATGTACCACAATTCCAACAACGCATTGCAGTGATCTATTTTACCGGACAATACAGATTCAGTGTTCGGGAATATTGAATATAAAAATGATACATTATAACTATCCGGTGTTACGGGATTGAGGGCACGATTGCACATGTATTGATTCACTTGGATATTGTACTCTTTAAAGAACAAAAATGAAACACGAACTCCTTAAAGAATAGAGGAAAGATTTTATTTATATTTTTTATGGCAAAAGACAGGAACAAGCACGCGGCCTTCTGATGGTAACAGGTAACCACAGCCTATACAACATTGATATTGTAGAGGCGTCACTGTCCTGTAGACCTACCTGCTACCCTACAATCAGAACCGAAATATGGCTAGGAATAGGTAAAGCTGTGGTTCCTTACCCGGGCAAGTTTCTGAACAGCATTCTTCCAACATTCGTTTTGTTATTAGTCCGTTTCGTCTTTGCTTGCCTTTTACAAGCTGCCAGGCAAGACGGAAAAGGTTCTTTTTTATGCAAAGGACATGGACCAATATGGGGGCAACTATAATAACCATAATGTACGTAATATATGTCAACATGTATGCATATAGCATAATAACTATAATACTCATAGTACATAGAAACTTTTTAGAATCTATACTTGCTATCGTCGGCACTTGGTGGAATTCCATTATATATACACGTTGTTTGGAGTTAACACTTGTACTTATCCATTGTATACTTTATTTAACACTTTCTGTTACTTTCTAGCCAACCGGTTTCACTGTTTACAGCATCATCAAGGCTTGAAACCGGTTGGCTAGAAAGTAACAGAAAGTGTTAAATAAAGTATACAGTGGATAAGTACAAGTGTTAACTCCAAACAACGTGTATAGAAACTTTTTAGCCTGGATAAGATATATGATGGCATAATTATCTAATAATACATATTATATGGTCATATCAAATTAGTGATCGAAATTTGGCCCGGATATAACATATAAATCTTAAAAAATTACA
>NJDD01002908.1:124089-174985 GCA_002245505.1 Calephelis nemesis
ACATCACCCCTCGTTTTCTGTCGGGGGTTACAAAATAAGTGACAGTACGTACACAATTAGTATTGTAACAGTTTGCCTTCATTTCCTTCCAAAAAAACAAAGTATACAAAGTCTCTGTAATCAATGTCTGGCTAATACCAATAATAACATGGAGTGGTTCTGCCCTGGCGGCTGTGGGCGGGCGGGAAACCTTTAGATGTAATTACTGCGTCCACAGCGCCCGATATACAGATTTATTGACTTTGTACCCGCCACTCTGGGTATTAATTAAAATAATAAACTTTCCGTTCTAACTCAGTTTTAAGCAAACATGGAGGAGTATATACTAATTTTCAACAGACAAAAAAGGTCCTCAATTCAAGTTTGTTTTTAAATAGGAAAAAATTGGGTCATTTCAACCTTTTTTTTACTTTTTTAACTCATAAGTTTATACATTTATGCATACATAATATCTTCACGATAAATTTCGTTGGTAGTAGGCAGAGTGTAATGCCATTTGTCACAATCCTTGAAGTTGCTTAGTATTAATCACAAGCCGGTTCTGGTCACTCTAGACAATGCCTTGATAAAACCTGAGCGATTTTGTCGAGAAATGTCAACCTAGGTTGTATCTATAGAAATGTACCAACATAGAAATATAGAAGGCAATCTACCAAGCACCTACATTCACATTTGCATACTCTGTTTTATCAATCTTTCACGTGTCAGTTTTCGCACATGACTGAAGCATCAGAGCATGCCCTTTCCGCCCGCATACACGCACCACCGCCTTACCTATTCCTCCCGCGAAATGACAATGCTCGTTATTGTCGTGTTTCGGTTGGAGGGTAGGGTAGCCGGTTTACTTACTTACGCAGGAGGCTGACCATCCTAGCCTCAGGATGACAACGCACCATTAGGTACCACATTTGATGTCTATAGGCGACGGCATTTCTTACCATCAGGAAATCCGTCTGCTTGTTGTCTCCCTATAACATAAAAAAAATCCTTTATCCGTAATTTCTAAATTGATTTCAAAATTATTTTTTATGTTACATTAATTAAATTACTTATTTTTGCTACCTATTTGATAGGTAGCAACCTACCACACTTTCGAAGCGGTCTTTTTGCACTAAATCTGGTCCTAACAATAGAATCATAAGGAAATCGAGGAAAGTATCTTTTGAAACATAACTTTTTTAAATTCTCAATAAGCGCCGTTCCATTAAAATTCCGAAGTAATCATATTTTTATTGCATTACTTTAAAACAGCTTGAAGCACGCTAAAAATATTTAATTTAAATGACAGAACTATCTTGACGTTTTGATCTTATGGCAAGTATCTCAGCAACAAGAAAATAATTTAACTAATTAAACTAGTGGTCGCCCGTTGGTCGAAATTCGATCATAATAAATTTTAATATCTTGTTGATAAGAACGCCATCTTCATTTCTCAAGACCAACTACTTTGTTTTCAAAATTTTTAGTGCGCCATCTGTGATCTTTTATCGTTTTTATTTGCATGGTAGTGAGGGTTATGTATTGTAGAGGTTGCATTACAATGCAAACTCTACAGGCTGTTTAAAAAGTATTTTTGAATTTTAAAAAATATAAAGAACGCAGAATTAGAATTACATTTTCAATTGATGATCGAGAACGTATCAAATAACATGTAAAAGGAAATAAAAATAATATATATAAAAATATTCTTTTAATAATTAAATAACACGTCACCGTGTTACAATTGGTGGAGGCGCCGTAGTATTTTTTATAAAAAAAAATGGAAGAAACGAAAATGGTACAAGATAATGAAAAATTCGAAGGATTGGGTGATTTCAAAGAATTTAGAAAAAAAATTGAATACTTCTTCATATTAAAGAAATATGAAGACGAAGAAAAGAAAGCATTGCTTCCCTCATTCCTAGCGGGAAATGCTTTACGAATTTTTAATATTTTCGAAATTGAAAATGAGCAATACTCGTATAAAGACTTGATGGAGGCTTTATCACAAGAATTTAGCAGTAAAATAAACTACGTAGAACTATTTTATAATAGAAAGCAAAATTATGAAGAGGACATAATAGAATTTTATTATAATGTAATGGAATTGGCAGCAAAAGCCAAAATAACAGACGATGAGATTATAATCAATAAATTTAGAAAGGACTCTGACATATTTTACAGAAGGAAACTAGCGCTTTCAATCATCAAAACAACGAAAGATTTAAAACAAATTTTAATACAAATAAAAAAATGTGAAAATACACCAGTTCCAACAATCCCCCAAACAAAATATACCAGCTATCCATCGCCGAGGAATTTTGAACATAAATTTGCGGATGGACATTCAAATAGAAGTAAAGAAATTGGATCTAATGCACAATGGTCAAAATACCACAATCAAGTGGGTCCATGGTCTACACAGGCTCGGAAAAATTATCAACAAGTTTACACACCCCAACAAAAAGGTATTTCTAAGTATGGATTGGAAAAAAGTCAACAGCAGTGGAAGCATAGGAAAGTATTGGTGTATTCAAATGAATTTTAATCTTGTCAATTTCATAATTGTAAATAAGTTGAGGCAAGCTAGATTGAAAATGATGTATGAAAGGAGGGTTAGATTTTTTTCTTCGGGGGTTTTTGGTCTAATCAAGTTTTAGGGATTAAATTTCCCTGAAACTAAACCTACAGTGAGGTTCTTCTTTCAACATCAATTTTGTATTAATTTGTTCTCCCCCATAGGTAAGGTTAGAAAAAATTATTTCTATCTGATAGAAATAATTTCTTTAAAGAAGGCGCGAGCATATGTAGAGGTTGCATTACAATGCAAACTCTACTGGCTGTTTAAAAAGTATTTTTGAATTTTAAAAAAGATAAAGAACGCAGAATTAGAATTACATTTTCAATTGATGATCGAGAACGTATCAAATAACATGTAAAAGGAAATAAAAATAATATATATAAAAATATTCTTTTAATAATTAAATAACACGTCCCCGTGTTACAGTATTATTTATTTATTGAATGTACTTTATAAGCAATATTAAATATAAACTATAATATAATGTGTCTACGCAATTTTTGTAAAAAGGGGTCCAAAGTTTTGGCATCACGTATTAATATATAGATTCATTTTTTCTTGAGCGTTCCTCAAGTATTTTTTTGTAAAACAAAGATGATGAGCATTGTATATCTATCTTTTTCAAGGAATATATACTTAAATCTAAATATAATCATAACCCCCCGGTTTTTACTATTTTAGAGTATCTGACAATAAAAATATGTTGACAATTTTCACATAAATGTTTTTTGTATTTTTTACATTATAGTCGGTGACCACCATCATACTAATTAGGTACAGAATCACTTTGTTTTGTCCTTTTAGCTGAAAGTTCATTTTCCACGTGTATTTCCTAAGTGAATACAAATAACATTCGTCGAGTGAAAACTTTAAATTTAAAATTTCGCAATTTAAAATGTTGCGAAATTAAATTGTAAACTTTGCTGATACAATATTGACTAGTTTAAACTTTCCAGCCGTCAATTAAAATCTATAGAAATGCAAACATCGTTTTGTAACGATAAAACTAGTGAGTTCTCTCGATACAAGAGATAACATGGATACCTGGTTTGAATGCCAGAAATACTCGACTTTATTTAAAGTTGGCTGAATGTTCAATTGCAAGGAAACAGATAGCCAGGATAAAAGCCCTCTTTTGTAAAGATGAAATAATGAGAGAGCTTAAAGACGTCAAATAGACATTGTCGCTTTATAGCTGAAAGTAAAACTTTTACTGTTTTTCCTTTCAATTTTCTGGGTCTAAAGAGGGGAGTATTTCCCGTACAATTGAGTGTACCAGAAAAATTAAATAAGTCCTCATTTATGTCATATCAGTTTAACATGAAGAATGGTTGGCAAAGAATACAAAAAGAATAATTTTCTGTGTATTTTTCTATAATGGTCTAATTTTCCCAGTGTTTGTCCAGGCTCCTTTGCAGAAAACACCATCTGCCTTCCTACCACGCAGCTCGTAAAAGGTGAGAATAGGTTTGCGTCACTAACGCTAACATGTGAGTAGGTGGCAGAGTTTCGATTCGCCGGGATTGGTATCACCGCGTTACTTATTCCCGCCGCCATAACATCGACGCTTGCCGTAGACGTGTTCCGGTTCGAAGAAAATAAAAATAGGGTAAACTTAATTTTGCTCGAGGCCAGCACCAAGTCAAGGTACGGTCTCCGAGAAGACAGTCCTTATTGCTGGCGTTGTAGGGAACATTCCAATCCATCTTAATAATGATGTCTCAGGCTGAGCACTCTGCTCGGCCCACAAAGCCTGGTGAAGTTGTAAAAGCTGTGAGGTTGGCAACACATTAATCATTTTCCAAAAAAAAACTTAACCGAGTATGGATCTACCGCCTTACCTATTCCTATCACCATGACTTTGTCATGTTTCAGTCCGCAGGCCAAAGTAGACAATAGCGCACGTATAATATCTATGTTGTCTTAAGGGCCACTGATGTCTCCTAGAGTCGTGTGCTTATTCGATGAAATCTCATGTAAAAAAATTGTAAAAGCTAACGAACAGGTGGCTATCTTCATAGCAACAAACCTAATCGTCGCCCATAACCACCATAGATTATACTCGTGCGTTGTTAAAAGCGGGATATTTGACCGCATATGCAAGTCTAGCGGTTACCTTTCCCCACCTCCAGCATCGGACACAATAATTGTAACACAATTGTGTCCGATTGTAACACAATTGTGTACGATTGTAACACAATTATGTACAATTGGTAACAATTTATTTTTAATAAGATTTCTTTTACCGATTATTTACTTATTTTTGATTTACCGACTACGAAAAATTAATTGGTTATGTGACCGACATCTAAATTTTTTTAAATGGGTTTATCGCAATTTAACTGCGCTTAAATTATAGGATTGTAATACGAATAAACAGACAACCTGTCTGCAAAAATTTAATGTAAGAAATTGACGCAAGCTAAAAACACGGAACTAAACTAAAACTATAGAAAGTATTAGAAAGACGCTATAAATTCCTAATATTATGCTTAAATAATTTTGAGACAGAGTAGCTATTGTTTTTTTGTCTAGCTTTGTTCTTTCGAACTACAAATCGAAATTAGCTTTTGCAATCGACATCACCATGCATAAGAAAATATGTACATATTTTGTCAGAATCATAAAAAAGCTACAACTTCAACTGCGATAACACTGCGATATTAATTGAATTTACAATTTAACTTTGAATGGTAGCGTCATTGGCATGTGCATGTATTGTCAAATTGTGTAATAGATTAAAGATTTAAAATTGTTGTAATAGAATATAAATTTTACAATTTTATGTCGAATCTGACGTTATGTTTACATATTCCTAATCGAATCAGTCGTCATGTGCTTCTGTCTGGTTGTGTCTTAAACTGTGCGATAAAAATGTATATTCCGAATTATTTTCAATAATGATTCTTTGTGAAAGAATACAAACCAAAATTTTTACATTAAAAATGGCGACATGTGTACATATTCTCAAACTATGCGATAAAAAGTACATTCTGAATTCCTTTCAATAATGATTCGTTGTAAAGGAATACGTACGAGCGGCACGGCTGGCTGCTCTTAACGGCGCACCCATCAAACTTTACGACACACTGTTTGTAAACATGGCTTTATGACACACACACTCTGTTCTTACGGAAATATATTAGACTTCATGTTCTTAGCTTAACATTTGATGTGCTAGATTAAAAAAATAGAGTTTTGGCGTCATCGTTAAAGATGATGGTCCTAGTTTTTTCGTAATTATTGATTCCCTGTGGTGATCCAGGCTCCTGTGCAGAATAGATTATCTGACTTCTTGCCAGGCAGTTCGTAAAAGGCGAGCATAGGCTTAACGTCACTAACACCGTGACATCCAACTAGGTGGTAGGGTTTCGCAGTGACTCAAAGCCTAACATACCGGCCTCAAGTTGGCAACGCACCATTCCACCTTTGGTGTCTCTAGGTGGCGTGAATTTCTTTACTTCAGGAAATCCGTCTACTTGTTTGCCTTCCATTATCATAAAAAAATCTATAAATTATGAGTAAAATTAGTTTGGTAAAATAAGCCTTAATTTTGTTAATTTCGCGTAAACAGCGTAATAGTTGTGGCAAATAATCCTTCAAATGACAGAGAATGTAATTAATTAATGTTTGTCAGCCTTTCTTCTGTGCCGTCATCACGGCAGAATAATTCGATATCGATATTACCAATTCCTTCATGCTGCTGTGTCTGCTTACCATCTAGTTATGACTGACTCTGCTCGAATATTCCAGAAAATTACAACAATTGGGTTGCCACATACCGGTGTCACAAATCACTAGAATTCTTTTACTACTTATAATTGAGATTACTATAAATTGAAGTTTATGTCTAAGGTTTTCATCAATTTAATTTACCCTTGAACCTACAAAAGAATCTTTTGTCAAAATGTGTCGCAACTTTAGCAAACTTAAGTAACAATAATAAACGCTTAGCTGTAAAGAATATAAAAGCTGAAATATGAAGCCAATATCATGTTTTCTAAAGAAGTAAACAATTTACACCAAAGTTATAAGTCAATTTAGTACAAAAGCGTTTGTACGTACACAATACTAATTGGATTCTAAGCATCGTGAGGCCATTGTGGTGTCACCCGTTTTGTTAGCGTTTACGCTGCGTCAGCAACGCTGAGTGTGATCGGAAATTAATTATGACGAGGATTTATAGAATAACACCCTTGAGCCTCGACGCGCTAAAAGTCATTGTTTTACGTGACTTTTTAAATAATCCGCAGATTTATTTTATATCAAAGCGAAAGTTACATTTTTTCAAAAGGTGGAGCAGTAAAATGTACTTACTTTTTAAGTATTACTTGTATACGTAAGAAGTAAGGTAAATACATACTTCTACTTCCTTACCTACTTATTCGTGGCTATGTAATGTGTAAACTCATCGAAACTTACTAGTTTTATTGCATGATGGAAAAATCTTAAATATTATGCTTTAAAAAATGATAAAAAAACACACATTTTGGAAAGATTTAACTAAAATATTTTCTCAGACTTAAAAAAGTTCCACCGTGTTTAGATGTTTTCTCGTCTTTTACACTTTAATGAAAAGAAATGTATTTCGTTGTCCATACAAAGATCTCTTAATAATCATAATAAAGGTAATTAAAAAAGTTATACTGTGTTGTGTTTAAATAACTCGTCTTTTACACTCTAAAGGAGTGAAATTTCTTTTATGTAAATGATTGTTTTTTTGAAAAAACATAATAAGTAGTAATATGTAGAAAAGTTACACCACATTATGTCAAATTACATCGTCTATTGCACTTTAAAAACGTTTTTTTTCGATGTTTTTTAAGTATAATAGGTTGTTTAAAAACATATCTACTAACTAGTAATATTAAGAAAAATTATACCGTGTTATGTGTTCAATTACCTTGTCTATTACATTTTAAATGAATGAAATTTTTTTAAAGTTTAAGAAAGGAGCCTCCCTTAAAATCATAACACTAATATTAAGAAAATTTTCACATTGGTAAACGCACAATTATGTTATCTCATCTATGATACTTACAACAACGAAATGTCTTCCAATGTACGTAAAAAGGATCTCCTAAAAATGTAAAGAAATATTTAGAAAAATTCCACTGTGATTGAGTCTAGGTACGTTTACATCGTCTATTACACCGTAACTGCCAATATTAATAACATATCTACAGATAAGGATAGGCCTAATAGAGTTTTGTTGGTAAGATATTTTATTAATGATTGAAAAATAACAGTGGTTATCTGGCAACTCATCTCAAATAGCACGATCTCTTATCTAAGATAGGTTATATTGGAATAATATTTTTCCAATGTTCAAGAAAGATATTAAAAAAAATATAAAACAGATATTTAGAAATAATATACCGTTTTTGTGTCCTTTTGCCTCGTCTATTTACTTTCTAAAGGTATGAATTTTCATCGATTTAATGAAATATTCTCTTAAAAACATATATACATTCATGTCTATATCCATGCAGGTATGTAGGTATATATTTTTTAAAAGACTATTTCATTACATAGATGAAAATTCAGAGATCTTTTCAGAAAAGAGATCCTTTTATATGTATAATCCTTTCATATAAATACATACCCATACCCATTTAGAAAAGTGTAATTTATCTAAATATCAGATAATATATACTTAAAGAAAATGATTTTAGTTTATAAAAATATCGATGCCCACAATTGCCAAATGTTTCTGATTCTGATTATGTTGTGCTTCTATTACTCTCAAGTAATGAAATGTCTTTAATGTATATAAAAAGTTTTGTTAAAAACATAATATCAATGTTAAATCGCCTCTGTGGTCTAGCGGTCAGGTGTTAGAATTAACTTCATAGGTCGTGCAATAAATATAAAATGTAAATTTAAAATTTTCTAATAAAAATAGCGTTGTCCGGTATTGAATATGTGCACGGGATAGGCTTTTTATCTATCACTTTGTGGGAGTATCAACTTATAGTGGGTGTACTAGTTGTACCTACGTGTGGGTATGTAACCTTTACAAGCACACTCAAAAGAATGAAATGTTTTCAGTTTACATGTAGAAATCATAATAAAAATATTTAGAAAAGTTCCGCCGTCCTATGTGTCCAATCATACTATTCCTCGATTATTACACTCAAGGGAACGAAATGTCTTCAATATACATTAAGGGATCTCTTAAAAAATATAATAGAAATGTTTAGAAAAGTTCCAACGTATTATGTGTCCAATTATATTACCTCGTCTATTACACTCAAAGGAATATTTACGAGGTAATGCTAGACCATTACAATTTATAGAAGATTATTGCCTAAAGAATACTTATTTTATGTTCCCATCTCTGTAATGGCTCCAATAATCTCCCGAATCATGAAGTCCATAAACTCGTTTATAGTCCTACTTTCGTATTGCTATAATAAATTATCTGCTAAGATTTAAGGAACTCTTTTTCTTTTATGAACTAGAAGAAATAATCTTGAAAGTAATTAGTGTGACATTATCTTGAGGTATAATACAGTGAGCAGCATACGGCTCTTACAATGATTAGTTAAGGGTCCATGTATGCTAAAATACGTCAGCAGCTGCATGATGTTTTTTTTCATACAAAGCAATCATGGATCTTGGTGACAAAAATACACAAAATTAACATGAATGTGCTTTATAAGACTAGTGTTTCCAAAACACGATTCATTTCACTTTGCTTGCTAGAAAAAAATCAAAAAGTTAACCCTTTTTTGAAAGCAAAATTTCAACTGTCTACTTCAATTATGAAAATATCGACACCAGATTTAACATAAACGTAGATAAGTACTATACCTAAAAGATAAGTGTTTCAGTTTTCATACTTTTTTTCGAATTACTTTAATAGTGTCAAAATAGTGATTTTTCGCAAAAGACGTTTACTTTAGAGCGCAATATATCATAGTAATCATGGAACGGTGGAGTGCGGCGATTGGCTGTTCTGGGTGACTAAGTATGGGGCCTTAATAGTTAGATTTTATGACTAGGGTGTTAGTGTAGGCTAAGGTCTTATGTGGAAATGACCAAAACTGGGTGGTATATTTGTGTCGACCAGCATTGCCTTAAATATTTTTTCTTCCATAGTGTCAGTGTTTGTCCAGTCTGGCTTGGTAAGGTAAATTTACTTACGCAAGGTTGATGGCGGTGGATAGTGTCTATTGGTGGCGTGTATTTCTGTAGAGTGTATCCATCAGAAAATTTGTCTACCTGTTTACCTTTTCATCTCATAATAATAGTACATAAATAACTATACTCATTAAGTATTCAGTCGCTAGCCCACATATTTACAACACAAATAAACATGGTGACATACATAAAATCCGTTAAATATGTTAGAGTTAAAGTGACGTTGCTTTATTTTCGAGTTATTTTCAGCAAGCCCTTAGTTGACACACATAATGTAAGAATGTATTACAAATAACCAGTCCGCCATTTTGAGTGTTCCGCCATCTTGTTAGCTTCTTAGCCGCCATTAGAATGTAAATACCTTGAGGGATACAAAAGTTATACACATTACAAATGTGAATCTTATCTGCGATGATGATTAAATGATCGATGAACTCATTAAGTAGGTGCTCAGAACTGTGTATCTATAGGACAACTACCAGCGTTAACGGTAAACAACGAAATTAAAAATTTCGCCACAGGATCATAGTAACTTCAGAATGTATGTACGTATTATGAACAGGAACTGCTCGTTTACAGGGACGAGTTTGAAGTCAGACACACGTGTCGGATGCAGAGAGATACAGATATACAAAATGAAAAATATCAACAAAAACACAAAGGGCACAGGAAGCTTATGACATTGTAAAGCAATTCGCTAAAAGCATCACACCAGAGACGAAATTTTAAAATATTAGTTTTTTTTAAATGTTCATTATTTAGAAAGGCATGTGACTCGATCACAACGTGTGGCTAGTTGAATTAGAAATTGAAGTGGATGAAAATTAGATTATACCGATTTTTTTTGGTTTATTTTGAATTTGGAAAAAAAAAAAATTTAAAAACACCGTCGCTGATTTGGATAATTTGGTTTAAAAATGTTTACGTAAACTCAAAAATAAAATAAAATTGAGCTGCAAAGAAAATAATAAAAATAATTTATTTTACATACTGTTATTAGTTGTCAGTGTCAAGCGATACAATGTTTAAAATTATGTCAAACTTTTGCAAATTCCTCTTATAAATTGTTGTAAATGTAAATTCTTGATTCTGATATTTTTATAAACATGTACCCTTTTTCTACAAAAACAAACTTAAACGCTAGTTGAACACGCTTTTTACTTTTTTTCCAATAACATGCTGACACGTTTTCAACGTATAGCTTATTAATGGTTGGATGTCTATTTTAAGGTGTTTAGCTAAACAGGTGACTAAATATTTAATATTGCTAGTGGTCGCATAGTGGTTGAAGTTAACCATACTAAATTATAATTATACGTTATTCCATACAAATTATTAAAATGTAATGTTCAAACATTATTAAGGTTCTTTTTTTAATTGTAAAAAACGCCATCTTGTTTATCAAGACCAACAATTTGGCTTCAAACATTGTAAATATACTTAGTTTGAGTGCCAACTGTGATCGTTAATCATTATCAATATTTTAGTTGTCAAATAGACGATAGTATATGTATTGTTTTATTCATTGTTTTAATGTACTTTGTGAGCATTATTGTTGAAAAAAAAATAGCGTTCTGCACTTCTCCTATAAATAAATCATAAGTGTGCCAAATTGCATACTCTTTCGTCTTTGCAATTTTCGTAAAAAGGGGTCCAACGGTTTTATTTCACGTATTAATTCTTTATTGTACAGAAGTGAAATAGCACAAATAGCAAAACATGTAGGAAAAAATGGCTTAGTCGATAAATGCCTAATTTTTGAAATGCCTAGCGTTCTGAAAATACTTATTTGGAAAATGACTAATTCGTAAAAGGACTAATTCTTAAAATGACATATTGGCAAAAAGACTATTTCTTAAAATGGCTAATTTGTACAGTATGGCGAGCATATCTAGTGGAAAGGCTGGTATTATTTTACAAATAAATACATACATATCTTCACGCCAAGTCCCTTACTAGCTAAGCAGAGAGTATCGAGTACTGATGTCACAATCCTAGTGCAGACTAGCCCAGCTTCCTCCACATTCATTCCTTGTGGTTAACTAAACTTTAAGTCAAAAAAAGATACAGTTAAATTTTGTTTAAAAGGTCTTCAAAAAGGAAGATGTTAACATTTTGATTTTTTTGTGCTTTATGAAAACGTGCCGTCAGTTAGTAATCGTAATCCAAGGTATCCATTACAATGTGATACAAAATATAATATCAATTTAATTTCACTCTTATCTAATCTAATCATGTTTATTAATAAGACGGATACAGACTAAAATTACATAGATATAATAATACAATTTCACTAACTAGTACAGTTGAGTATGTCAGAAAGATCATGAAAGTAGGATAAATGCGGTCGAAATGAGAGCACTACGGAAAGTCTGTGGTGTAACGCTCGCTGACCGCATTCGTAACAGTGAGATCCGAGAAAAAGTGGGATTGAAAGAAAGTGTTGGTGTTAAAGTGCGAAAGGGCATGCTCCGCTGGTTCGGTCATGTGCAAAGAATGACAGATGAAAGATTGACAAAGCAGATGTACAATGCGAATGTGGATGGATGTAGATACCCGGGGAAACCAAGGCTGACATTTCACGATCAGATCAATCGGATATTATCCGAGGGTGGTGTCAAGAGTCTCCGAAACCGACGTGTTTGTATGAAAAGGGTAATGAATATGAAGGAAGCAAGACAGGTTTGTCAGGATCGTGAGATCTGGCACTCGATACTCTCTGCCTACCCCGTAAGGGACTTGGCGTGAATATATGTATGTATATGTATGTACTAACTAGTACAAATATGTTAATTTTATTTTCACCCTTAAAGTTATTCAATTAGAATTTCTATGTACACAATAAAAAAGCAGGTAAACTACGAAAACTAAAGCAAGTTAACCTAATAAATATGAATATAACATAAAAAATATGAATATAAAAACACATTATCTACCTAACAAAAATAAATCCTAATCCTATACAATCAAAAATCATTAACAATTAGCGAAATACGAGTACTAACAACTAAAAAATGCAGTTAAAGAAACTCCTCATTTTCGGAGCCAGTCGTTCTATCATAAATTCTCCAGAAGAATGTATCAGGCCGATAACAATGATCAAAAACGAAAAACGTTCACGTCAATTATCCGACCACTCCAGCCATCAGCTCGCTGAATATCAATCCGTTTGTGATGTTCATTGTCGGGAGCCATCAGCATGACACGGACAATTTGGGAACGGCACACGAGACAGCTGACACGGCCGGCCACGACTAATCGACAGATGTTCATATTGGGGACAAATGTCTGAACCAATTGTTTAGTGTTTCTGAATATGACATGTATCACCAATGATATTTGCGGCCAACTTTCTTCGAACTATGAAATAGACCTCCATTTTTTCATGCAACTTCCCACTATTATTGCAAGCCTGACAATTTGAGGTCTTGGGTTCGATTCCAGGGTAGAACTACTTAAATTGTGTTTTGATCTGTTAAGTGTATCACTATCGTTGTCGATAGATTTTCCACCTATAGCATTGTGGTGCTTAAGCACCTTCGGCTAATCATGGATGCGACTAGCTCCAAATTTATATTTCTTTTGCGCTTGTGGATATCACTGCACTTCTAGACGAATGAAGAGATGTTTTTGAAAAAATGTGTGTGTTCAAGGGGATTCACAAATGGTTTAGATTCACAATTTGGTCCACTGGAAATTTTTTATTTGATTAATATTTTATTTGGAAGTAGTCGCTGATTTTGGAAAGTTATACATTGGATCTGGCGGACTGCGCTACTACCGGTGCATCATCGGCTACTACATAATATTTTATGTAATAGCTGTTCATGTCAAGCGATACGAAGTTTGCTAAAACGGCTAGTATCTACGTGATACAAGAGATGTTTCTATTGATGGCATATGTTTATGATGTATGATGAATTGTGACACTTTCATCGTTATCATTATATACCTTGAAGTAGGCAGATACTGTCTTATTAATACACATAGAGTAAAGTAATCCAAGGTATAAGTTGACAACAAAGTTTTTGTAACACATTTTGTATTACAATTTCCTAGTTTATAAATTTGTCTATCTGCCTAGTATAGGTAAACAATAAATTATTGACATATCGATTGGTCTATAAACGATTGCATTTACATTATTCGAAAAATTAATTTTCTTTACTTATAAAATAGTATGTCCTGACTGACTGATTCATCATCGCCGATCAAAAACTGTTGAGTTTCAGCCATGAAATTTGGTGAGTAAGGCCATTTTATTGAGTAGACATCTACTAAGGACGAAATTTTGAAAAATCTACCCCTAGGGGGTATAATAGGGGTTGAAAGTTTGTACATAAGACCGTCATTTTTAAAGTACTCGTAAGAAATATGAAACTTTATTTTTGGACTACTTACTAAAAAATTATGGATACGCATTTAAGCGTTGACTGGAAATTCTACTTCTAAGAGTGTGAAATAGGCGTTAAAAGTTTGTATGAAAATCATTATTAATCGGCTTTAATGAGTAAATTTATTAACTGTCATGGGAGCAAAGCCCCGGGTAATAGCAAGTAGAATATAACAATCTAAAACATTCAAATATACTACTACTTCTACTACTACGTACTACTAGTAAACTAACTCGAAACATCCACTTTGTAACTCGAAAATTCACACATGTATTACTCCTAAGGGTATAAATTTATACGATGAATACTTCTCCAGAGAAAGCCCTTAAAATAAAAAGCAACCGCTTGATGAAAATTGTATCTCTACTGCCTAAACCACGCGATACTTAAAATAAATTTACTCACATTATCACAGTGTTTATGGATACTAAAATGCGGTAGATTTTACGCTCCCTGAATTCACTGTTGATTGTTATTCACGTGCAAATAATAAAATGGAATATGCCCTTTTCTGATTTTTAGCTGAGCCAAAAAAGGAGATTATCGATACGCCATGATTGTCTCTACCTGTTCAGAAAGGGTGTTTTACGCGCGTAGTCACTCGCGCGTAAACATATGTTCGTTCGCAATATACTTGTGGTACATTAATAAATAATAAACATTTACGGACACGTACACAAATTAAATCTTACTCCAAAATAAGCAAATTATTTGACATGGGTGTTAGTCAACGATTCTAATACATAAATAGATATTAGAATAATTTTAATTAATACCTAGGCCGGAAAATACAGACAACTAAATTTACATCATACAAATGCCTACCCCTGTCGTAATTGAACCCGAATCTCGTGGTAAGTGAATCAAGATGTAGTTGAGTGTCCGCTATGCCCTAGATCAACGAGACGGACAAAAAAATCCTTAATCTTGATTTCGTGCAAATTAGAATTTGGAATCGTATATGTCATTATAGGTACTCTTGAATACAATACTAGCGGATCATTAACATTTGGCTAGTTCGACCGCCTCGTTGGTCGAATGGCTAACGTACTCGCCTAACCGCAACGTTCGGTTTCGATTTCCAACGGGGGCAGGCATTTGTGTGATGAATATTAAGATGTCTACATTTCCGGGTCTGGGTGTTTATTAAATTTATTCTGGTATCTATTTAAGTATTTCTGTGCATTAGTATCGCTATCACCCATCCGATAAATAATCAATTGTTTTTAGTAACTTAATGTCAAAAAAGTAAATTTATTTTGCTTAAGAGTAACTAAAATTACTTATGCGATTTTAATTTCTAATATTGAATCGAATAAAGGATCGAGGTTCAAGAGTAACTCTACATGTCGCAATATACATATCTACGTTGAGTATTTCGCGCGTAAAACGCCTGTTTTAGATAGAGTTTTTATCATGTAATGTATCCAAGCGCAGTAAAACTACAAAAATCGAGTCCAATTTTATTAATGTGTCAAACTTTAGCAGGTACTAATAGTTTGTATGGTTTAAAGTACTTTAGTTTTTGCTGTTTTTTTTTGTTAATAAGAACCTTCTCTTAACAGTAACTAACAAAACAAAAAAAGAATAAGCAAAATTACACCATCCGTTCAAGTGTGATGCCATCGCTTCACCACGCGAAATGGAATTGTGGGCAATTATATATATATATATATATATATATATAGACTAGCTAATCCAGCGAACTTCGTTCCACCTGTTCAGTTTGTAAGGAAAAACGTAAAATCTTGTTTTTCTTGGTTTTCTAACAGCCAAACGGGCTAAAAAGTTCCCTATATCCTTCTCTAGGTTTTCTATCGATTTTCAGCCAAATCGGTTTAGTTGTTTTTGAATTATAAATATTGTTACTAATACGATTTTAATCTAGATATATAGATGAAGGAACAGCTCTAAATCATGACCCACTTACAAAATAAAAGCCATAAAAAATAAAACACAAGTATCAGAAAAAAAACACTTCATAAAATCAACCTCCATGTAAGTTAAAACCTCCTTTGTGGAGTCAGTTAAAATCCTAAATATCGCTGCCGTAAATATCTAATATAAAGCAAGACTCTTTTAATTTCCAATATTGCACACTGAAAATACCTCGCTATATTAAAAGACTCATCAATTTCGATAAAATTACACCATGTACATGAAATTGAAACCCTGTTAAAGCACTATAACCCGTGTCAAAATGTGATAAGGTTGAAATTGCCGTGCACGTATCTGAAAGCTTTGCGACAGGTAAGTTGCACGCGCCATTTTAAGTGCATCCATTTTTCTACCAAACGCTCTTAACGATATGCTGACGTACAGAACAAGCTCTTTATTATTGTGCAACGTGGAATTGAAAAGATTTAGCAGATTTTTATTGTGGAACTAACTTTACTACATTGTATTTCATGGAACTTTTAGGTTTAAACAGGAACTGGAAAGTATAAGCTTAACAACCTTGTGTAACATAGTGTCGGTGGATTTGATATTAGTGTTTTAATTTTTCCCTGTCATCGTAAGTCTGGGTAAAATGTTACACTCGTAAAATAATTACTAACGTCAACTATAATTTTTGGTAACTGTGTTACTTTATTTATTTTATTTCATTTTTATGATATTGGAAGGCAAACCAGCAGACGGATTTGCTGATGGTGAGAAATTCATGCCGCTAGAGACACCAAAGAAGGTAACGGTGCGTTGCCAACCTGAGTCCGGGATGTTAGGCCTCGAGCAAAAATAAAGTTATCCTCTGAACTGGAACACGTCAACAGCAAGTGTTGGCGTTTTGGCAGCAGGAATAGATGAGACGGTGGCGGGTGGTACCAATCCGGGCGACTCGCTGGTTACCAGTCTACCACTTGGTTACAGGTGCATTGCTGTCTAGTGGTCAGGATGCAAGTCTAAGGTCTACCATAGCTGTAACATATATGGTGTATATAGGCCACGACTATCTCTTATCAGGAGATCTGTGTACATGTTCGCTGACCTCTCTCATAAAAAAATTTAATAATTCGAAAATGTATATCTAAATAAATACTGCTAAAACTGAAACTCATATAAATCTATTGCTAATTCGAAAGTTTTTGTAAAAAGTTTTTGTAAAGTTTTTGTATGTTTGTGTTAGTATGTTTATATAGTCGCCTCTTAGATGAATCTTTAATTTAAAATTATTTAGTCTTGTCATATTCCTATTCCTATTCTGTGGTGTAGCTGTCCGGCGTCGGACTTGATTTCTTGAGGCCCATGGTTCGATCAATACGGACGACAAAAAAAAGAAAATGCGTATTTCCAATTTAACGTACATACATATCTTCACGCCAAGTCCCTTAGGGGGCAGGCAGAGAGTATCGAGAGCCAGACCTCACGATCCTGACCTGTCTGGCTTCCTTCACATTCATTACCCTTTTCATACAAAAACGCCTGTTTCGGAGACTCTTGGCACCACCCTCGGATAATATCTCCTTAACCTTAGTCAACCTTAGTCTCCCCGGATACCTATATTGACAGTATTTCCAATTTTCTAATAAAAATAACGTTGTCCGTGATTGAATATGTGCCCGTTTGGCTATAACTCTTGCCACCTATAACACATTGTGGGACTTTAGTGTCTTCAGCTAGTCCTGGGTACCCTGGTTGTTCTTCTGCCTACCTCTTCGGGGATATGGTCGTAAAGATACATAGGGTTTGTTAACTAAATAACTCTAGTACGCGGACATAACATCGGGCAACGTCTAGTATACAAAAAAATATAATGAAGTAGCTACCTATATAACAATTTATTTATAAGAGTTTTGAACATCGTTATGAGAAATCGAAGAACAAAATTTTGATCACTTCCACAAGACTGATTTATCCATTTCAAATACAGTAAAATACTGCGATAACAATTCAACAATTTATTACTTTTGAAAGTTTCCAATTGTTGAGACTGGTTTCAATTTCTATGAAATACCTCGGTTTATAATTTTGGTTAAATTAAAAATATCACTTTATGATTATACAATAATAAATAGAGCTAGCTGAGCCGACAGATGTTGTCCTGCCCTAATTATAAATATATTTTTTTACGTTATGATAATTTTTATTTATTTATTTTATTTAATTCTTTATTGTACACAATTTATGACTTAAAATATGGACAGTGATAAACAGAAATGCACAAAAGGTGGGCTTATCTCTAGGTCTACAGATTTCTTCCAGCCAACCCTAAAATATAGAATCTGTCATGAAACAGTAGGAGGCATCATGCACAATAAATAAATAACCTAAACATAGAAACAATATATAAAAAAACTCAATAATGACATACCTTAAAACAATGTAACTAATATAAATAAGAAACCTGATAATCACAAATCGTTATGCAAGTGTCAAGTAATACTCTTTCAAACGTTTTTTGAAGATGGGCAGGGAAGTGCTATCTAGAATTTTTCTTACTATAACTAAAATAATAATAAAAGTATGAACAAAATTAGTCCATCCATTTACTGCCCACGTGCTTCTGCCCACCCCAGGTCGGCAGAAGCCCAACTAGGGCACCCACGACTAGCCAAAGATACTTTGTAAGTCCCACAATAAGAAAGGTGGTTAGCCAGTACCGCCAACCGGGCACAACGTTATTTTTATTAAAAAATTTAAAGTACTCATTTTCTTTTTTATATTTAGAGTTTATTCATTCCTGTACTACCGCCCCTATTTCTAATAACATTAACATTTTAGGATAGGTAAGCTGCTATAATTGCACAGTAAGCCTACAACTCCGGCTATGAGACAACCACGGTCCTATAACGTCTTTAGTGTCTACAGTCTACGGTTATCTCTTACCGTGTGCTCGTATGTTGTCTTGTAGCTTAAAAAATCTCTAAGTGAGCCTACCCTGTTTGCGACGACGGGCGCGAATTATCAAATAGTAGAATCACCTTTGTGATTGGATTGGGGTGACTGAGACTAAGAACTCACGGAGCAGTTTTTACCCGCGACCGCGGCGGTAGTGGAACTGTAGTTTTATTTCAAAATGCACGAGACCGATAATTTGTGCAGTCACGCTGGCGGGCGACCGGTGCCGCAGGAACCGTAAGCAACTGCGGGCGCTGCAGGTGTAAAACGCGTCGTGAAATGTTCTTTTAATTTTGGCATATAAATCTACATTCTACAGACGCAGGTCTACAATCGCCACGGACATGGTTTCGTAGTCTCAGACGGAAGCCTAGAGCGACCCGATTGAGCGATACAGTATGTGTAATTTTCAAACGCTCGCTTGCCGTGCCCGCCTTATACTCTAGTCACTGCGCGTTCAGTGTGAGCAATGGCTTGCATATATTTCGTTCATATTCGCGGTGTTTAGTTAAGTGTTTAAGTTATTTTAAAGTCATATCTTTTAGTCAGATGTAGGATGTATTTTATAAAAATCAGTGCAGGCGTTTTGAAGTTCATCTCGAAAAAACACATTCACTGAGCTAATATTAACTAATAGATTTATAGTATCCGAAGATTGGCGTAATTGATCTTTGACGAGACAAGCGGCGTGTATTTCTTGCCATAAAAAATCTATATGTCCGTTTAACTTACTATCCCATAAATACAGTCAAGTCATTTAGCTCTAGTACAAAAACTGAAAATAGCAGCTCTCAGATTAAATTCGATTGAATTTAGCGCAGCAGTTTCAAATATACATTGGAACAAAAGGTCAGCGTCATAAGCAATTATGTGCATTTAGAAAGAATGCAGATTTGGTCCAGGCTCCTTTGCCAGAAATACCTATCAGGCAGCTCGTAAAAGGTGAGCATAATATGCTTACCCTTACTAACACCGTGATATATGACTAGGTATTAGAGTTTCGCACCGACTTACTGGGATTGGTGTGACCACCGACTTCATGATGCATTCCAGTTCGTAGGGTAAGGTAGCCGGGAAACTTACTTCTGCTCGAGGCTTACAGGTTGGCAACGCATCATAACCACCTGGTGTCACTAGGCGGTGTGAATTTCTTACCATCAGGAAATCCGCAGACGGTTCATCTTTGCCTTCCAATATCATAAAAAAATATTTGGATTCTAATTTAAAAACATCACGTGAAATCTGATAAAACGGTTCTATTAATAGATATTTATATTATATTCATATTACAAAATCGTAAAAATACGTCGTCTGTAAATAGACAACATTCCAGAAAAAAGCTTTAAGATAATTTATTGAAAAAGACCCAAAATATTTTTGTAATTCTTATCTGTTAATAAATCACGTCAAACCTTCTGGAACAACATTGAATAAGTTTAGTAAAACAAAACACGGAAATTTACATAAAATCTACGAAATGTTTTATTAAAATCGATCAAGTATGAACGTCTTCTTCTGTCTATATATCTATGTCTTAACCACTTGAGCGTCCACGTAACTGCAGCTACGTAAAAATTTGTAGTGTCGTGTCCAAGTAACCATAGTAACTTAGCCGACTGATACTGATAAAATCGGTTGTATGCTAAGGTTACACGATAAAGTTGTATAAAGCTGCTACTAGATGACTCTTTATTCAATGCGCTTTAGTATTTCAGCGTCATTGGCTGTTATGTATGTAAACATGTATCTTCATTACTTGTGGTCATCGCATCACGCCTGAATGGATGAACTAATTTTTCAATTGTGTGTTGTGTTGGTTATTCTCAGAAGAAGGTTCTTATAAAAAGCAGAATCAGGAATATTTTCCTGATTCTGCTATTGCAATAAAAATGGGAAAAACAATGCTTTAATTCATACAAACTATTAGTAGCTCTTAATGTCGAGCAATACAAAGTTTGCCGGGTTTGGTTGTACATTTATATATAAGAGCGGTAATCATCATAGGAGTTGAAGACTTATGTAATACATAACCCTAATACCTCCCGTACTCAACCATCCACAGGGAAACAATATACAAGGAACGTATAGTGTCCAACTGATCACAATCCCTTTGACTACATCCGTTTGTAACAGAACTATGTTATCTCACTGCAAAGGCCCTCTTTCATTAAGTAAAAGCCTTCATATATTATACAATTATGGACATAACTCCACTACACTTTAAATTAAGAATACTTTGTATGAAATATACTCCGAAATGTAATTTCAAAGCTGAGAGGTTTCTTTTATACTTATTATAATGGAAGGTAATTTAAGCAAGTATATTAAAGCCTTTTCATGTCACTATGCTATTTGGTTACACTAATATGTTTAACTATGTAAGATGGTAGATGATTTGAATTTTTCGTTATTACGAAGTTCTTATGACACAAATCGAAATAATATTGAACAAACCCACTCAGAAAATAAGACAGCATCAAACTGAAGTCTAATACCAACACTAAGTGTTTATCAATGAAGCAAAGGGTTTCAGTATCAACCGCCGCGTTCATCTAAAAGTTAGCGTACACGCCTTACTCTGTTAAAGGCGATAATTGGATTCGAATCGCGACAGCAAAAGGCCTTTAGGGTATAGATATTAGTACTTCTAGGTCAGACTGTTTATTAAATTTATAATAA
Organism: Calephelis nemesis; assembly: GCA_002245505.1. Lineage (NCBI taxonomy): Eukaryota > Metazoa > Arthropoda > Insecta > Lepidoptera > Riodinidae > Calephelis > Calephelis nemesis. The sequence continues at coordinate 145,705 of NJDD01002908.1, forward strand.
TATCTGTTCCTAGATATTTAACTATGTTTCGGAAGCCTACGTCAAGTAGTATTTCGAAACGTAACTAACTTTTATTCCTCATATATTATAATTGATTCACAGTATGGTAGGTTAATGTCACAAGCATTTAGGTGTTAAATAAATTAGAAATAGTGAAGGTCCAAGAATGGAGCATTGGGGTTCACTTTTAATTTAAAGCATCTTCACGCCCATATCCCTACAGAGGTAGCCAGAGGCACAACCAGGGCACCCACAACTAGCCGAAGACAATAAGTCCCACGATGTGATAGGTGTCAAGCCTATCGCCAACCGGGCACATTTTCAATCCCAACCAACATTTTTTTTATTAGAAAATTGGAAAAATCCAATTTTCTTTTTTGTTGGCCGACCCGGGATTCGAACCCAGGACCTCATGCAGTCAAGTCCAATACCCGTACCGCTAGACCACAGAGGCGACAATTTAATTATTAATTATTTAATTTACAACTTAAAATATCACCTATTATTAGGCTCCGACAGAAAACGAAAGGCGTTTAAAGTTTTACGTGATTGTGCGTGTGTGTACGTTGGTATGTGGCATCTTAACTTTTCAACGGAGGGACTGATTTCGATGTCGATGATTTTGTTCGAAAGCTGACATGTTCGAGATGGTCCTTAACTATATACCTGTAGGTTTGTCTAATTTCATTAAACATTTTTAACTTTAGGATAAGAATTGCTAGTTTTGATAGATTCCGCAAATATTTTTTGAAATAATCAACTGATCAATTTCGATTCCACTATTTCAGTGAAATCGAAACTGAGTTTTTTTTGTTGCATCCAGGAATATATTGATGTTTCTTTTTGTTATCAAGTATTAGCATATTAGTAATAGTATATGTATAGATTCAATATTTACATTATTTAATTGCATCAGGCGTTACTTTGCGGAAACCTATCTATAAAATAAGGCTTCTTCTAAGTCTGCTGTAGAAGAAGCCTTATTTTGGTATTCTCGCGGAACTCGTTTACCATGAAAACGTCCGTTAGGCTTGTCACATGCGAAGGAAGTGACAATTTTTTGTAGAGTTACATGTCTCAAGACTTATCGCCACAAAAGATACTTGGATTCTGCGAAATTATGAAAAAAGCTTATCCTACACTTTACTATCAACATCATATTTCCGTCATCTTTGAATCACGCATTATTTCTAAAATAATTGTAAGTAAGAAGAATCTTTTTTTAAAAAAAACCTAAGTTGACAAAGTATGTTATTGTTTTAAATGTTTTGTGTGTAGTAAAAACTTACTAACTTAACTTATTAGTTACACAAAATGTTTAGAGCTAACAAGAGAAAGCGGACGACTATAGTTTAATTTTATAATATTCGTACAAAAACAACCATTCGTAAGCAAAACGACTTATTTTTTGAATATAAGAATCGGTCTAAGTGAAATAAATTCTTCCAAGAAAGTATCAAGAATATATAATAAATAAATAAATATCCCAGGACAAGTTACAGAAATTGAATCTAACCCCAAAGTAAACAAATTATATGCTTGTGTTGTGGGTGTTAGTCAACGATACTAATACATGGGAATACTTAAATAGATACCAGAATAAATTTCATAAACACCCAGACCCGGAAATGCAGACATCTAAATATTCATCACGCAAATGCCTGCCCCCGTAGGGAATCGAACCCGAGCCTCGCACTTGGTCGGTGTAATTAGGCGTGTACGCTAGCCACTCGCCAATTATTTATTTATTTATTATCTATTTATTGTGTATTTCGTAACGGACAATAACAATAGGCAAAGATTTAGTGTTAAATTTTACGTCACCAATGGAACTTCGTGTCCGGAGTCACTGAAAATGTTACAGAAGGCTTACGATGAATCGACTTTATAAAAAAACTCGTGCTTATGAGTGGTACAAAACGTTCAAAAACGTTCAGATGAGCTAAAAGATTTGCCTCTCCCTGAAAGGTCATCAACGTCAGAAACTGAAGTCAACATCGCAAAAGTGAAGACGTGACTGAAAATCCCCCAAAACCTTGGAGTCTTCTAACTGAACCGAAACCGAAAAGTCAACGCCGAACTCGTACAGAAGTCGAAGTCATAGTTAGGGTTTTCTTTGAGTAGTTATTGAGGTATTGTGCACTTGGGATTCTTGCCGGAAGGTCCACGGTAAATAAGGAATATTATTTGAGCAGCAAAACTGCAAATTCGATTAAAAAGACCAGAATTAAGGTAAATAAGGAACATTATTTGAGCATTATGCGACGCTTCAAACAACAAATTTGATGAAAAAGACCAGATTTTAGAAATAAAATTCTTAGATTTTGCAATTATTTGCCTTCGCACAAGGCCATTATTGTAAACGAATTTTTGATCAATCACTTAACAAAAATCGAGCAACCACCACATTCACCAAATATGGCTCCAACCGACTTCTTTCTTTTTCCTAAACTCAAATTACCATTTTTTGGCACCCGTTTTCAGTCGATAGAAGACATAAAAGAGAATTTGCGACGGGAACTGAACTAAATTCCGGAAACAGTGTTAAAAAATTGTTTTGGTGATTGGATTATTTGTTACCGTAATGTTTCTGAAGAAGTTTCTATACTTCTTACCGTCGGTGCTTGATAGAATTCCATTCTTGAAACAATTTATTCAAAACACTTGTACTTTCCACAATATATTTTAATATATAAGAGTTATTATAAAGCCCTGATGATGCTTGTATAGCGAAATCGGTTGGCTAAACTTTAAAAATAAAAAAATATATTGTGTGGAAAGTACAACTGTTTTGAATAAATTGTGTCTGAAGAAGAACACTTTAAAGATAATAAAATACATTTTGATGAATAACAAATAGACTATGTATCGATCTTTTTCCGGTACTTTCTTGACAGAGTAGTATCATAAGTGAAACGTTGTTTAATCTAACTATTGGATTTTATTAGTCATTCATTCTATAAACAGTATGTAGAGTTACACCAAAAGCAGTAAAACTCACACCCAACTCGCAATCAGCACAAGTTAATCACAGGTAATGTTAAAAGTGATTAAATTAATTACCCAACTGTGCAGTGCTCGTTAATCTGGGCATAACACATACAAATTTATTTAAAAGCTAATGACGTAGCTATAAACCAAATGACAGGTTTTATTTATAACATGTGACTTTTGTTTATCAAGTGTGACTAAAAGTGAGCTTTATAATATATTTTTTGTATATTTGTTATGCAATCACTCGACTAATAGACAGCTGATTTTAATTATTGTTTTTAAAAATATAGAATATGACTTCGAGGAGGTCCTGTATTTATTGTGATCAGAGTAGGGGTTTTTGATTTATACTTAAACATGCATACATTTTTGCTTTTGTTGGTGACCTCGTTACTGATGTGACGTGGTAATGAAATAGTTCATAATTTACTTGACTATTTATTTTATTAGAGTAAATTTATTAGTATAGCAACGAATTTGCTTTTTTTACTTTAACTGCAGGCAGATACTCTCTTACTTTACACATTTTGGAAACAAATACTAGATTTTGATACTAATTTTCTGGTAATAAACAGGCAAAAAGACTAACTGTGTAGAGCTTAGTCATTCTGTCAAAGCTAAAACATTTTTAGTGTATGGATTTAACTATAAGGAAAATAGGAAACTTCTGTGAATTTCTGATTGTCATGACAATGGCAGTTAATGAAAAAGTTTTGTACTAGTTAAGATAGGTCACAAGGATGAAAAGGCTATGGAACTTGCATGTTTGCTTTGGAAATTTCTTCTTATAGAACTTTTACCCATTCACAGAGTATAAAATTTAAATTATAAATACAAAGCTGGCGTAACATTTCTACAGTTACAATTTGTAAAAGTTCCAAGGTGCTAGTCAAAGACGTGACTTCTATTCCACGTGACTTGCTTTTCTTTCGATGTTGCATCCATACTAATATTACAAATGCGTAAGTCTGTCTGTTGCGCTTTCACGACTAAACTACTGTATTGATTTTAATCAAATTTGATGTCCACATATTTCAAGATTTATATTTATATTATAAGCATTTTTTTAAATAAAATAAAACTACATAAGCCCAGTTGTTATACATAGGTCCCCTACCATAGGCATATAAAGTTTGTTTGAAAATCTATCCGACGCTAACGAAGTTTCCTAAAAACATCTAGTACTTTTTAATTTAAGTAAAGTTTGTAGAAGTTAGTAAATTTATATGCATTGATATAAGCTTAACTTAAAAATACCCTAGTCGTTCGTAACAATCTTGAAAGTATGCTCTAAAAAGATTCAGATTTTATGAAACGGCCAGGGTCTGGTTTATGGATCTCGGGTTGTAAATAAACACTGTGACTATTCAGTAAACGTGAGATGAATATTTATTTTCTAGGCTCTGAAGTTATTTGATAACAGAATATCAACACTCAACATATCAATGTAAGATCTTAAGACCTTTTCCAATAAAACTGCGACCTTGCAGAGCGTGGCAAATAGAAATCGATTGAGCTTCCCTAGTGGGCCATTGTTCTCAGCAGTATATTTCCTTTCATCCATGGTCTGCAAACATGATGAACTGAGACTACTCCTGAAGTTTTAGTACATGTAATAAAAAACTAGATGGCGCTGTAGTACAAAATAATAAATAAAAAAAAGGAAATCACTGCAAATAACAAAAAGTATTTTACGGATAATCTACAACAAAAGAGATGATATTTTGTATACTCGGAAAAAACTAATGATATTTTATTTTTTTATTTAAATGAGCTAGACACTGAACAAGCTCACGATTCTTCTGGTGGTAGTAGATAACTTTAGCATATTACCTACTGTAAATAGTATCGGTGCACCACTCTCCTGTGGAGAAAGTGCTAGGACTAACTGCCCTATTTTCCAGATCTAAACATTGACGAGTCCTATTGGGTTAATCCTTGAACGGCATTTAGAATCAGAATCAGAAAAACTTTATCGTATGGACCATACAAATGGTACGTGTGTGCTACGACATCTTAACATACTACTATATATCATACTATATATCATCATATACTATATAATCATCGGTATCGCAGCTTCACATTGAATAGATTCAGCAAAAGAAATTCAGAGGGCTTGGCTTTTTTTCAAAATTAATCATAGCCGTATAAAGTAGAATCAAAAATGAGTATTACAATCTATTTTTACATACTCTTAGATAAAAAGTTTAACAAGTTACATTATGATTTGCATTACGAGATTGAAGCGGCTATTTTCAAGGACATCTTCTTAATACTCAGACTTTGTAATAACTTTTCTTACACAATTTCGTGACAATACTTTTTTAAACTAATTTTACGGTATATTCTTAGGTAACTTATTATACAGACGTGTACATTGACCCACAGTACAGTAAATCATTTTACTTTGGTAATTTTACTTTGGTGTTAGGTTATTTTTATTTCTCCTATTAACATCGTGAACATATTTTTTTGTAAGCATACCATCTATACACTCTTTGACCATCATCATATTTGTATTTAAATGTTCGTCTCTTTCGAGCCACGAAGCAGGTATTCAGCAGATGTTCTATCCAAAACAGATTCTACGAAAACGATTCATTTTAATTTTCTTGTTATTAGCGACTTCACTTGTTCAATTATTTCAATATATTGAGAAAACCAACATCTATTCATCTTCATTTCAAAATTAGTAGTTACAAAGTTGGACTGAATGATTAGCTCGCCCACAATTCCGGTGATGTTGTAACAGCTGTAAGGTTAGCAAAATATTTACCATTCAACAAATAAAGGGTTATAAATGTTTTATGATGCCCCCAATATAAATGGTAAATAAATCTGAATGGCAAAATTCATTGTTCAGGTATCAAAAATCCTACCGTCCTTACCAGAATATCACATTGCCATTATCCAGCATTCCTACCTATTTTCTACCCACGCATATTGCTAAGCGCTCTACAAACTGTGGACCCATCTAACCCACGTTCACCGCTTGAGAGTCTATCAGTCGGGTAAGCAGATAGGCTATTTTACACAGGAGACCAAACATGCATTTCAGGAACCATAAATACGTTTGAAATTGATGATAAAAACACCTAGTAATCGCTTTTCTGAGACATTTATCAAATTCAGTGAACATGTTCGTATACAGCCTCTCATTGGAAAAAGCAGTTAAAATGTATATCAGATATGCAAATACAACTGCAAGAGCGCTTTGCACATTTCGCTCAGTTCAATGCGTCTTGGCAGTATTCCCGCGAATGTTAAAGGCAAATTGCTTTTCATGAGTACATTTTGTCCAAGATAAAATATTTTGAGTCTGAATTAGCTGGATTAAAAGTTCGGTGGTATTCTAGTTCTGTTTTTCGTTCGTTAATAACAGACTCCGTTTAAGTTCTTTCAGCCAACTACTAAACAGAGGAAATTAAAAATTCGACTGTACGTTTTTTTTTTTCTATATGTAACGCGATTACTCATGATTTCATCTAGGTTGACTTTGACAATGGTAATTACTGACGCTATGACGGCTTTTTTTTCGAATGGCTTATTTGTTGCTAACCGCGAGGTTCATACAACTTCACCGGGCTATGTCGAGTTATGAGGGCATGAATGTCAATTGTTATAGAACCCAAATGCCCTGTCTTACCAAAATTTTAAGTTTAATGTTTAGTCCGAGTCCGTCCGGGCACTTTTGCAGAATAGACCATTTACCTTCCTGCCAGGCAGCTTGTAAAAGGTGAGAAAAGTCTTACCGACACTGATACCATAACATCTGACTAGGTAAAAAACCACCTAGCTATTCCTGCCACAACAACGTTAACGCTTGTCGTTGACGTGTTCCGGCGCGGAGGATGAGATAGCCGGTAGACTTACTTTCTCTTGAGGGTTAACATTCAAGCCTCAGGTTGGCAATCCACCATTACCGCCTTTAGTGTCTCTAGGTGGCGTGAATTTCTTACCACCAGGAAATCGATCTGCTTGTTTGCCTTCAAATATCATCAAAATCGGAATAACTAATTTTATTATATTACTAAAAGTTGGTATCAGTACATCCATATGCCAAAGAAAACTATTTGAAATAGAGAATGAATGTGAACCACGAGCGTCAAATATACCTTCTTCATTTGATTCTTGAATTGATAAAGTTCTTATTGTTTTCAGGTAAGTACGGCTTCCATCCAAAAACTTTCGGCGGTACGTCACATGAGTGTTTCTTCAACGTTACCTATTGTTCAACTTTCTGGAATTTCATTAAAAACTTCTGAGTCGCTTAACTCGCCCTTACAGAGAATGATACCTTCTTGATTTTTAATCGACTTTGGAAGAAGAAGGGGTTTATTTCGGTTGGATGTTTTATGTATGTTAATTATTTTATCCGTCATTTCTAAACCGGTTCTAAAAATTCTGTTAATTTAAATGGGCGTACTTTTGAGGTGGTCCTATTCCTATAATATCTGGATCTAAAAGGAAATCTAGAAAAAATACTCAATTTCTGTGTACTTAGTACTTAGTCGCCTCTGTGGTCTAACGATCCAGGTGTTGGACTTGACTTCATGAGGTCTGGGTTTCGATTCCCGGGTCGAGCAACAAAAAGAAATTGTGGTTTTACCAATTTTCTAATTAAAAAAAATTTTGATAGTGATTGTATGTGTGGCCGGTTTGCGATAGGCTTGCCACCTATCACATTGTTGGACTTAGTGTCTTCGTCTAGTCGTGGGTGCCGTGATTGTGCCTCTGCCTACCTCTTCGGAGATACGGGCGTAAAGATACGTACTAGTTAGGTGAAGTTATTGAAAACAAGGTCGGTTTGACATGTCCGGACTAATCTAACATGTCTAAAATGTTCTATCTCTCTTGTTTTTGTATCATTTGAAAAAGATAGAATGCATCTAAAATAAGATTAGTTTGTGAACAGCAGAATCATCACCATTGTATAGCTAAATAAACGTCTAACTTTTAATTGTAAGTTAAATGTTTGTGTTTTTGGGCCTGGGTGTTTATTAAATTTATTTTGGTATCTTTTATAGTATTTAAATGTATAATTATCTACATTAGTTGCTTATTTTGGGTTTGATTCCCATCTATATATTAACACGTGATACAATGAAACTTGGGACCGCTTTTTACGATAATTGCGCGGACGCAGGAAAATAAAATTAGGTACACTTATAGTTTATGTGTAGGAGAAGTGCAGAACGCTAATATTTTTCATTAATGACGCTTATAAAGAACATTAAATCAATAAATATAACATTACCCACACTATCATGCATTTGACACACACAAACAAATATATTGATGGTAACGATAAAAGATCACAGATGGCGCACAAAAAAGTTTGTAAACAAAGTAACAGTCTTGTGAAATCTTGAGAAATGAAGATAGCGTTCTTATCAACAAGATATTAAAATTTATTGTGGTCAAATTTCGACCCATGGGCGACCACTAGTATGTGTAATTTTCCCAGTGATATTGGTATATTTATTTAAAAGGGCTGCAATAACAGCTCTTGCAGAGTTAAGTAATTTGCCGATCAATGGCAGCAATCACCGGTTTTACTATTTAAAGCATCATTTACGTCTTTACAACTAAAGATAAATAAATTATGCTTTTTATGTAAAAAGTACAGTTATCGCTATTCAAAAATTGCGTATTTTATTACATACTAGCTGTTGCCCGCGGCGTTGCCTGCGTGGTTAATTGTCCAGCAGAAATATTTTTTAGGGATAAAAACTATCCTGTGTGTTAATCCAAGTTACCCACGTGTGCCAAATTTCATGAATATCGGTTTTGTTTATTTGTTACTTAAGCAGTTATGGCGATAAGGAGTTACAAACATAAAAACTTCCGCATTTATAATATTAATAGGGGTCTTATTTTCATTTTTAATATTTGAATTTTAAATATTGTTAAAAACCCAATATCAATTAAGCGCGTAATTTACTAGATAATTTACTTGACAACTCTGTAAATTTATTAAGTTATAAGACCAAAGTCAGATTACAAAGCGAATATTTCAAGTAACATCAGTCAATATTCCGCGAGGTTTCTGAAACGTTGAATCTTTGAACTTAATTTCTTCGTAAGTATTAAGTCTATTTTGGTTTGGTTATTAACTATTTCAAAATTAAAGTTCAAATTTTGAGGTAAGTATTTGAATTATTGTTTAATATAATTTGGGGCCTATGGTTGTCAAAATGTGTTTTTGCCTTTTTCGTGAAAAAGTATTAAGGAATGAAATGTTAAAAAAAATTACGTTCAAAATTAAACTTCCCGACCTCAGATTAGGAACGCACTATCTTTTGAGACGTAAATATTACATCTGTGTTTTTTTTTTCTTTTAATGTTATCCTTAATTCAATCTGTGGTCTAGCGATTCCATCTTCGTTTTAACGATCTTGGATCAGACAACAAAAAGAAAATGTGTTTTTTCTATATTATCTACTAAAAAAGTGTTGCCCGGGAATGATTATGAGCCCTTTGGGAACATACTTGCCAGGTGGCAACAAACGTAACCTATTAACGTATTACCAACGTAATAGGTATTACGTTGTGGGATTTAGTGTTTTCGGCTAGATGTCGATGACCTAGCTGTGCCTCTACTTATTTCTTCAGGGATACGGGCGTGTAGATACTTTGCTTATGCACATTATTTAATTCAATATACTCGGATAATAGGTGGGTAAAACTTACATTCAAATATCACATGTGTTGCCTCATTTGAGTAAACTCGGGTTAGACGACATGACATACTCTTACCGAAGCAACAATGCAAGGTAAACAGTTCGAATGTAAATTGTATCTGCCAGTGGCAGCTGCGACAAAAGTAGCTGGAACATTATTTTGATTTATCCGTGAGCCAGCACAATAGAGCTGTCCGAGAAACGAGATCTCCATTGGAACACGCAATTATTTCTAACAAAGAGAAAACCACCCGTAACAAATATTTGGTTTACTTCGAATGAAGAACTTAAAGGAAAAATATATCCTCTTAACGTTGTATTACTTTTATGTGTTCATTCGAATGTCCAAAAGATGGACATGCGGGTAACGTTGTGGAAAAGTTTTTAAATGAGGCGTAGAAATAATGCATTCCTTTTCAAAGCACTTTTTATTAAGTATTTTTTATTACACTTATGTACATCACACATAAGAATATTCACGCCAAGGCCTTTATAAGGTACGCAGAAAGTAACGGCACGACCCTAACAAATCTGTCTGGGTTCCTTCACGTTTATTACCATTTTTATACCACCACACCGGCTTCAGAGAGTCTTGCCATAACTCTTAGCTAAAACCCGAGATAATTCCATTCAATCCTACTCTTTCTCTTACATCGTAGTGTTACAAATGCGGTTGAAGTACCTAAACTTAGCTATCCTGTATCCCTTTCCATAATCATTTGTTTAATTAGTTTTGGTTTTCAATTACTAATTCCAAGTAGCTGATATTTAGATGTAACTCGAGAAAATATTACAAAAAGTGAACAGAATAATTGGGTTTGATAAACATAACGAAAGCTTACGAATCTCCTTATTGCAAGAAGATAACCCTGGACTGTAGATAATATGTAAGTGTGGAATACAAACGAGTTGCTGCGCTATCATTAATGCCCTTTTGAGCTATCGGGCATTAAGGTGGATGATATATTCTACATATGGACGAAAACGGGGCAAATTGGGCCTAAATCCTTGCACTTATAAAAAAAAAGAGTTCTATGAAAATAATGATGTAAGAATTAATTAATAAAAATATTTTAAAAAATGTTATCGAAGTTTCAATAACAGTGCAATTAAAATTCTGATTATATAGCAGTATTAAAAAACATAATAGTATCTTAAAACAAATTAAAAAAAAACCGAACCGGACTCGCATTGCCAAATAGCCCCTGTCTACCCAGCATGCAAACGATACTAAAAGAGATAACTGAAAGACCGGAATTGTTTAGAACGACTGAAACGTCTTACGATTATTGTTATTTTCAATACTTAAGATATTTAAACGCCGTCCAAACGTAGCTGCAGTTTCCGAATCTTGGCAATCTGTTTTTGGTCGTTATTTTTTATGAAAATCTATGCTCACTAACAAAAAGGTAAGGTTTTATGAGTAACATTAAGGGGCAACAAGAGGAATTAAGCAATAAAGATATTATTTTATGGGGCTAAAAATGTTAAACGTTAACAGGTAATTACTACATTAATGTAAAGACATTTTATTTCGTTATAAGTGTTATTTATACTAACCTCTCGATGATCAATCTTTAAATAATGTTCATTGAACGTTAAGTGTCCTTATGAATGGTTTATTTTGATTGATTGGTAATGGCTCCGATCTGTTTAGGGTCAGCGCAGACAGACCAACCAACTAAACTAGAAAATGCAATAAATATAAATGAATTATTCAACACATTTAGCATCTCTCACAAAATGTCTTTTGCGAATATAACTACAAAAAAGTACAAAATCATTTTATACAAATTCAAAATATTTTTGTTAGGTAGATATTTGCTCTTATTAGCCGGGAAGATCTAGGTTGATTACCTACGATCACACTGATCGGATTTTATCTGTGGGTGGTGTCAAAAGTATCGTGTTTGTATGAAAAAAGTTATTAAGGTGAATGAAGCTATGCAGGTCTGCAAGAATAGTGACACTCGACACTCTCTACATACACACAAAGAGATATAAGAAAGAGAGATAAGAAAATATTTGCTCATAATGTCTGTTTCGATTAACCTGATGTGATATCTGTTACTCAAGCCATTTTCAACGGAGCTTGCTCTCGTCGGTGCGAGAAATAAAAATCTTGCTCGACCATATGTGAACATTTTCTAGTACAGTCGGCAATAACCCTGAGAGTCCTTTTACAGTTTAGCATAACTTTTCTCCTACCGCGTAGCTCATAAGAGGTAACCGTCGGTTTGTGTGTAACTAAAACCTGGTCCAAAACTGGCCGTTCTTACAAATTGGTGGGTAGAATTGTCAGCTAAACCTTTTTGTAACATGCATCGTCAGCATCATCAAAAGTTGGCGTTCAGAAGTTCACAGCTCTTTTCACCGAAAAAGTCAACGTGTCAATACGTTAATTACGTCCTGAAAACATTTCAGGCATAAACTCTATTGCATACTGCTAGTGATAGTATTGTAAAATAAAAGGAACAAAAATAAACTCAAGGCAAAAACTGCCAGTTACAAGAATACCGCGCAGCATTCCATGTTAAATATATTCGATTAATGGATATTTTCTTTCCATTATTTTATAGAAACTTGTTGTTTTTTGTTTATTTTGTTTTGTTTGGAAAATAAACACTCTTAATTCTTATTAAAGTATTTCTCAAGCGATAAAATGTTGCTAAGAATCACCCAGTTGATATTAACCTTGCCAACCCGAGGCTCGTGTATTAAGCATTTTACCTTGATAAAATTTTAGACATCACTACTTTTCCGATTGGCAAAATGGAAGAAATTGATTAATAGAAGGTAAAGCAGTGGCGCAAGATACAAATCTTATGAGCTGCACGGTAAGAAAGCAGATATGCAGATATCCCCCCCCCGTGTTGGTCCGGGCTCCTTTGTAAAATAGACCATCTGCCTTCCTTGCCAGGCAGCTCGTAAAAGGCGAGCAAAGGCTCACCGTCACTAACACCGTGAATTCTGACTAGGTGGTAGAATTTAGCAGCAACTCGCCCGGACTGGTATCACCGCCTTACCTATTCCTGCCGCCATAACGTGTTCATGCTCATGACGTGTTCAGGTTCAGAGGGTAAGGTAGCCGGTAAACTTACTTTTGCTCGAGGCCTAACATCCCTGTCCCAGGTTGGCAACGCACCATTACCACCTTTGGTGTTTCTAGGTGGCGTGAATTTCTTACCATCAGGAAATCCGTCTGCTTGTTTGCCTTCCAATATCATAAAAAAAGATATAATCATCTAAAAAAGCCGTGTCTATCACAACATCAAGTTTTTCAAATTAGGAACCAATTTTCGACGGTCTATAAAATTTTCTCTGCGAGCATACTCCAAACTTGTAAGGGTAGCTTAGGCCAGTCTGGCGGTACGTATTTGAGGTAAGAAATAACTTTAAATATACAATATCAGGAGAAAACCTCAAGAGTTCATTATTTTGAGAGTTTCAAGGAAATGCATTCCGTTTTCTCCACGATCCGTAAGGTCAATGTATTGAAAACTCATAGTAGTATATGGATATTGCCCAAGTAATGTCCACTATGGGCAATGTTCGAAAAATTCAATCTCGAAAAACACTTAAGTATGGACTGTGTAGAAAATGGCGCAGTAAATTGTATACGCTGTGTAATTCTTTTTATTATTTCAACGTTTTCTTCATTTTAGATCGTAGTTTTTCCTCTTTTTTCAATTCCTTTTACATTAAATATGTAAAGAGGAGGAAAAAATTAGGAGGAAGTTCTTAATTCGATTTTATATTTTTTTATGTGTCACCTCAATTTTTTACTGGATCTACTAATCTTGATTATTTTACGTTGCCGTTGCACACCGGTGCAAATTTAGAATAAAAACAAACATTGTTTAGGTGGTGGTGTATTGAGCAGTATTGAATGTAAAGCACAATTTCCGAAACCTCAAATACAACTTTGTCTTTTCTGCAAATGTAATGAAAGACAAACTTATTTTTTCTGGTAATTTTTTTTCGCCTTGCCAAGCCTGTTTGGCACAGTTTGGCATGGCAACTAATTTTTGTCAAATTGCGGGTAAGTGTCCTACAGCCCATATCCTCGAAGAGATTGGGATACCTATGTGTATGTACAATCTAGATATCCATGATTAGCGTAACGTAATTAAGTCTCACAATGTTGTAGGTGCGACATCTATCGGAAACGAGGCATTTATCAGATCTGAAAACAATTTAAGTAACTCTATCTATCCTGAAATATAGGTATTGGGGCCTCAAACTATCAACGCTAGCAATAATAGTAGGAAGTTTTCAAAAAAAATATGGAGGTCTCTTTCGTAGTTCGAAGATAGTTGGACTTAAATATCATTGGTGATATATGTCATATTTAGAAACAACAAACAATTGGTTCAGACATTTGTCCCCAATATGAACATCTGTCAGTTTAGTCGTGGCCTGCCGTGTCAGCATTTTAACCATTTTTGAGCATTCTCAAAGATATCAAAAGAAACATAAGATACTTTTTAATGAATTAAATACGAGTGAATATTAAGCATAGCAGTTACTATATATAAAAAATGAATGGCAAAAGTTTGTGCAAAAAGGAATTCGATTAAATACCGACATTAGACTTTTGAACATATATTTAATTCTTACTTTTTCAAGGTTTTAGGTAAGTGAATTGTAGAAGAGACGGCTCAAGCCCAGTCTAGGTAAAATACTGCTTCATTTCACGTCTCTGTGGTCTTACAATTTATTGTGCATTGGAGAAATATTCACTAATTTGAGGAACTTGCGAACTTTGCCAATTAAACTGGTTTTCGATTTCAAATGTTAATGGGAAGTCACAAATAACTTTTTGTAAGTTTTATATAATGAGAACGACTTATTATTTTTTACTGGCTGCTTAAATCGGAAGGGGATGTTACATAGTATCAATCGTCGGCACTTGATGAAATCATGTGTCCTTAAATATGCTCTAGGTAGCGTAACCGATATAACCAAAATAATAAAAACAAGCCAATTGCGAGTCGTACTCGCGCAACGAGGATTTTGTACAAACATGAAGTTACATAAGTAAAAAAATATTAAAAAACGTTTTTGCTATGTGATGTTACAAAAAACATTTTTTATATATAAATTTTTAAATTTTCATTTAAATATATTTTTCCTTTATATACGTATCCCTATATGACGTCGTCTTGTACCAAATATTCTGAGTTTACGGAAAGTACCTTACCTTTTCTTTTTGTATAAATGTTTACTCGCTGTCTTACTATCACTGACATAAGGCTGATATGAATATGTGAAACGACTTTGCAGGATACTAGTCTTGCCTATTGTACTCGTGAAAGCATTCAGATATCTAAATTATCTGATTTTTTTCTTTGTGTGTGGTTGGGTGGACTTTCATGTCCCTACGCAAAAACGTGTGTTTAACATGTGTTCGTAATCAGTTACAAAAACATGCCGTCTTTGTCACTTTTCAACCGACCCCTAAAATAAGAATTCAACTGTATATTCTTGTATGTTTGTTTTTGGATGTTGGATCATGATAACATTTTGTATGTAAACAATTTTTGAATCTTGTGCTATTTTACGTAAAAAGAAACATCAAGCTGGGAAAAAAAAGTAAAAAAAAATCTTCACGCTTTCATCCTTGAAGAATGATACCATGAATATAGACAAATCTTTTGCATTTTTATGTATAAATCGAAAACCACTAGTCATAATCATGAACTGCCGTCAAAAATAATCAATATCCGCTCGTTAAATTCAAAATCAAAAAAATTAAATTCAAAAAATAAAATAAAAAATATATCAAAAATGTCAAAAAAATAAAATAAAAAAAAGACGGATTGAGATACTCCTATTCTTAGAAGTTGGTAAAAAAACACAAAGGGTACATACAAAAAACATAGACTCAACTCAGATAGGTCAAAAAAGCAACAATCCTCTTTTGCAGAATTAAAAAAGGTATGTACCATTCTCTACTAAGTTAAAATATTCCCTCAAAATTGTCTAAGGTGATGTCTTCAGCTGTTAATTTATCTAGAATCCTAGAAGACGCTCAGCAGATGCGGTCTGAAGAATTATTGTTATACAGAAAATTGCATCAATTTAAATATTATTTTATGTAAAATTTCCAGATGCAGGTGGAGCTAGGGTTACCACTTTATCCTAATACTCCTGGAATCGATATTTTTTATAATATTATGTAAAAGATTTGAAAATATTGTTGATATTATTATATATTATAAAACAAAACGATTTCCCTGTCCCTATATCCCTTTGTTTGCTTTAAAAGTGCTTGCTATCTTTAAAAGTACGCAACAGATTTTGATGCGATTTTTTACATAGATAAAGGGATAAAAGAGAAAGGTCATATATATATATATTATACCCGTGCAAAGCCGAGGCGAGCCGCTAGTAATATAATAAAATGACTATTGACCTTCTACTTCTCGGAAAGAAATATAAATAGACTTGCACATTTTTAGGCCTAACACCTCAATCACAAGTCTATAGCCCACGATTATCTTACCACCAAAAGAGCCCTGTGAATGTTCGCTGTCTTTTCGCGCAAAAATAAACTTCCTTTAAAAATATGATATTTCTCTACAATATTTGAATAAATAAACATCTTTCTTTCAAATATTGCTCTAACCCTACAACATGTTATCATGTTGTGTAGTCAAAGATACTAATATGCATAGAAAAACTTGAAGATACGGATATTAAAAAAAACACATCTTTACTCGTCACAAAAATGCCTGCTTGTCGAGAACGGTCATAAGTTTCGCCGTTAATCGGCGGTATTCTTAGGTTAATACGACTACACTTAAATTTACTAGATCGTTATAGTCTAAAAACATCAGGTGTCTTAAAAATATCAATACTTATTTATTATAACATTGTAGAATAGTGAATTTGGTGCATTTGACACATTTGAAAAAATAGGTGAATACAAATTCAACATTTTTATAATTTTTGTGTGCCTGTCTGTTTAATGACTGCGACTCACGCCGAATCTACTGAACTGAATAGTAAAGAAGTTTGGTTGGATCTTAATGTTCCAAGCGATAAATACCCTTTAACCTTATTAAATGATACTTTTTATCACACCTACTACAGGCATCCCTGTGGGAGAAGTCACCATGTAAATTACATTACTATTCATTATGCGTAGTCCAATTTCATTCCTTCTTTTTTTGTCTAACAATGTGTAATTTTCCGATTATCTCATATTTTTTTACAAATTACAAATTTTGTAGTTTAAAATTACATACATAACTAAAGTAGTACTTACTATTTAAATTATGCGTTTCGGCTATATTCGTCAAGCTTCGGAAATACGCATGTATTTTAAAGATATCTATATAGAGTTGTTATTGCACATAATTATTCGTTTTGCTTAAATTTAAATTAGGTCAACCAATTTCAAAATAAAAGTATAAATTGTAAAAAGAGTAATAAGTGTAAAGCCAAAGCGCATAATTTTAATAGCAGTATTGTACACTATAGTTTATACACCGTGTAAATGACAATGTAACGAAAAATACAAACATGGATTTTGTTGAAGATAGACATACATATGAAGTTGGAATTTTGTACCGGAAATACCATGAATGTTCTAAAAAAAAATATTTTTTTATTGATTTTACTAATATTTCATTATTACTATGTAACGCAACTTGATGTATCTTTAATATCTAATAAATATTTTTTTTCACTAAAAATAGCAATGTAATAAAAGAGCGTATTAGGTCGGCACTTACAGCGCGGCTTAATTATTACATTGTTCGCTATACATTGCGGCGGAAAAACTGCTAAATATTTAACCACTTGTTTCCGACATAAACTGTAAAAGGAATTTAAAAGTCTGATATGTTGCGATGTCAAATATAATATATTATAATGTCTACATAAACACCAAATCTGGAATGTAAATATTTGAACATACAGGTCGTAAAGTAAGCAGAGTAACATCCTTAAAATAACAAAAAATATGCTATTTAAAAACAGCATATTTATTTTATATATTATATTTTTTTTAATTTTATCACTTTTGTTGTTGTTTCTGAAACAAACCCGCAACCTAAACTATTGCTGACGACACTCTCTCCGTTGAGCTGCTGACAAAATAATAGTCCACTAACCAACTTGAGAGCTCGAGTCGTTTCCCGTCCGGGGCAAGCACCTAAAATGCTAGCGTGTAATTTGCTAGCTTTATGGCTAAATTTGATTGTTGTATGAATACTGAGAAGCTTAGTTTGCATGTTAAATTCCTTGGATATTTTTTTATTTATCTGAAGAAATTATTAAAATATAAAAACAGTAATTAAATATTTGTCCTAGATGTAAAAAACCGAGAGTTGGTAACCCTAAACTGAGCTTCATAGTTCTGAACCGCCTTGTTACGGACTCGTTTGTAGATTATTTTTCTAAAAAACGGCAACTTATTTAAATGGCGAACTTCGTTAGGTTTCGTATTAAATTAAGCTGAAAAGGATGTTTTTACAGGAATGAACTGATTTGTAAAAAGGTTTATAGTTTGGATTTATTTGAAATTATATTAATATTTAATACGTTATGTCTTTTCTTCTAAATTAACCACGGCTATAAAGAGACAGGAAAAGCCTGGTACTGAAACCTCATCGAGTTTAGGTTAGCTCGTCTGTATATGAACATGGTTTTAGCAACTAAATTTATTCATATTATAAATAAAATTGGTGTGTCGGTAATAGTAACTTTTTAATACATTCTTAAAAACGCTTATGCAGTACTTAATATACTAAAACTTTTTTTTTTATTTTTGGCTGCCTGTTTGTTCCAGCTAATCTTTTATATGGATGGACCTATGTTGACGGAACTTTTGCAACTAAATAACTTTGTTGTTATACGTGGACAAAGTTGCGACCACAGATAGTATTAAATAACAATTTTTTTTAATTTAATCAGGCGTTACTTTGCGGAAATCCATTATTATCCAATACATTAACAGTAACAATTTATATTGTTTCCTAAGTTTTTCTTTTATTCGTGTTCTGGTCGCGGAGGTGGGTGGGCGGAACGTCAGTTAGGCTTGTCACATTCTGTGTCATTTGAAGGATTATTTGCCACAACAGTTACACTGTTTACGCAGAATTGGCAAAACAAAGGCTTATTTTACATCAGTAAATAGCAAAAGCAAGAGAGCTGTTGTGGTCTTTAAAAAGAAAACGTTATTTATCTATTTGTATACGAAAATTAAGTTTTATCTAGTTTTTCCTTGGACCAATTTTGCAAATTTTTTTTTTGCGTTTTTTTAGTTAAACCTGAAGCCTAAAGAAAACCTGGGAAAACTGCGGGTAAAAATTATTATTTTATCTTATACTTAAATAATATCTATATACTTAATTAAAGTATCGCTTTAATAGGATATTACAATACTTTAATTTTTACCCTAAACAAAATGTTAGCAACGTTAAGCGATACGAAGTTCGCTGGATCGACTGGTAAATTTATGAATTTTGTTTGTTTTAAAATTTTGTTTATTGCTAGTATTTTATGAAATAAAGTATGGAACCCTCCGACTGCGAGTTCAAACTAACGTGACCAAATTTCATTTATGTAATAAAGAAGCTACATTTCGTATTGAGGTCAACTTAAGAGGCTCAAGATCCTAGCCTCAAGTACGCAGCGCACTTTTTACATTTTTGTAATATATTTCTTAGCATCTACAAACCATAATTAAGAGCCATCGTCTTGTACGCTTTATTCTAATAAACAAAATGTGGATTTTGCAAATTGAAATATAGATGATAACAAAAAAATACGTTTTAGTAAACGATTGTAAGTTTTAAAAAATCTCCCGATGGAGCTATATTTTTAAACCTTAACGGAAAACGAGAGTGTGTTATAAGTTAAATACGGTTGTGTTTGTGTGTCTGACTACATTCTGGACACATTTCTCTAAACAGGTTCGCTTTTTTGATGGGAATGAAAATGTCACCAAATTGTGAATTACGTGATAAAGAGGAAGACGTGGAAATATCTATTTATAGAATGCGTCCGTAACGCAGCCAAAAAGAGACAATTTTTAGCTTTTTTTATAATAATAATAATAAAGAGATAGGTTTGTATTAATAGTGTTTTAGCTGAGCCCTTATCGGGCGCATGTGTACTCATTCCTAAAGAAAGCGATTAGTTAAAGATATGCTAGGTTTAAGTTTTTAGTATAAGAGTGTATGAGATTGTCATCCTCACTATGTGAAAAAAATTCTATGTAAAAAATGTGAAAAATATGTGCTATTGAATAATTTCGTTGAATAATCATTATGTCAGTAACTGTACTTACAGACGTCAGCTAGAGATTAAGTTGCCGGTACTGTTCCTGTCTCAAAGACAATTTTGAAAAAGTGATGAATTTGAAATATACTTACGATTTTGCCCCTCCCCCCCAAGGTGTTTATTCGACATTTTCATGTTGGTACTATTTGTAGTTTTATAGTAAAAAAAAATATCTGCACTTAAGAAAGTCAAAACATAATTGAAAAATATATCACCGGAAAGCAGCGGAAATTTAACGAGATATAAAATAAACAAAATATTAAGTAAAGCCCATTTACTCCATTAGCAGGAGTTGGTTGGCGGCGAACCGAAAATTCATTTTTTATCTCCAAATTGAGAAGTAAAATTGATTACCTTCGAATATCGGGAAATAGATGTTCCTGTCCGCAGGGCGTCGTAATATAATTACGTTCCTTTGTCCACCTTTAGGGCATTGACTTACATCATGGACAGGAAAGGTATAGGATATAATATAAATAAGAGAAATATGATATGACTATATTTATGTGTATATAAAAGTAAAATTCCCCCATTATTCTGACCACCTCGTTGGTCGAGTGGCTAGCGTACACGCCTAACTACATCGACCAACCGCGAGGCTCGGGTTCGATTCCCGACGGGGGCAGGCATTTATGTGATGAACATTTAAATGTCTGCATTTCCGGGTCTGGGTGTTTATTAAATTTATTCTGGTATCTATTTAAGTATTTATATGTATTAGAATCGTTGACTAACACCCATAACACAAACAAATAATTTGCTTACTTCGGGGTTAGATTCAATTTGTGTAACTTGTCCAGGAATATTTATTTATTTATTTATCGCTTCTGTCAGGTGATGGACTTGATTGCATTCGGTCCCGGGTTCTCTGCTCCAGCAACTAAAAGAAAATGTGTTTTTTTCCAATTTTATATTAAAAAAGTTGCTCGGGATTGCATACGTGCCGGGTTAACGACAGGTTTGCCACCTATCATGTACCCTCCGATCCAGAACACGTCAACTGCCGTTGCACTGACGTTATGGCGACAGGAATAGGTTAGGCGAATTGCTGCGAAACTTTTCCACCTAGTAGGATGTCACGGTGCTAGTGACGGCAAGCCTATGCTTGCTTTTTACGAGCTGCTTGGCAGGAAAGCAGATGGTCTATTCTGTAAAGGAGCCCGGACCAATACGGAGCTTTACTAATTGAAGTAAGAGAAAGAAAACTTTACGAATTGAGTTTTATTATTGCGTGGATATTCGTAAACTACGACTTTTGTAAAAAAAAACCTAGATGTATATAGCTTACAACGGAAACGTTTTTAATATCGCCATCTGTTTATTATAATTCTAATTTCAATATTAAGCTCGTATTCGTTTATGGAATCATAACAAGCCTCATTATTTGAAGAGCTTTTCAAAACTCGGAAGCTTTCCGAAATACAAAAATGCTCCAGGACGTTTCAAATGGGACATAATTAATATGAGTCCTTGAACATCCTGTAGGACTCTCCAGAGATGGGACTAGATTAAGGGTTGCCTAGCAACGAACTTGGCACTGCTTAAATTGGCACAGAGTATCTTTGAGATAGAATATTTGGGTTTGACGAGTTGCTGAAATGATTTAGTTGGCATAACTTTGAGAACTTCGAAAACTTGAAGCAGGCTGATGTTGTTAAGAAATATTTTGTTTAATATTTCACTTAATTATTAATCAAGATAGACGTAATTTAAAACCCCTAAATAGACAATAAGATATATTTGAAACCAGTTTTGAATATGATTGAATATGATCCAATTTGTTTGTTACTTTTGAAAATTCTGAATTTTGAAATTGAAAAACTTTTTTGAAACTTTTTGAAAATACTTCTGTTACATATTATATATGTAAATACAACGGAATTCCATCAATTATTGACAACGAAAAAGATTTTTTTTTATTTATCAAACTTACAAGCTATTGCTTGAAGTCACTACGATTTTTGCTATAAATTTTGATGAATGGAAATCTTTACCCTAGAGCCTGACATGACTTACTGACGACTTATGACTGATCATAATTTGCCTATATAAAATTTGATGCAAATTTCTTCTTGACTAATGGCAAAATACTAGCGTGAAGGCCAAAACCTAAAGTAAGGAAAGAAAGAATTTTGATAAATCCATATCTAATACCATAAACAAGACGGTATGCGTTGGACGACCTCCCACCCGGTGGACTGATGAACTGGTCAAAGTCACAGGGTGTCGCTGGACACAAGCGGCTGGTGACCGCGACTTAAGGGCGCTCTTTGGGGAAGCCTATATCTAGCAGTGTACGTCCTCTGGCTGAAAATGATGATGGTCTGTGTGTATTTCTGTTTGCCTATCTGTTACGCTTTCATGGCTAAGCAGCTGGTTAGATTTCAATGAAATTTGATATGGAAAGAGTCATATACCCGAGTTCAAACACATGCTTATTTTTTAATATCAAGCCCTTTTTATAGCTACAAAGGAGGTAGAGAGAGATTCCCTTTAAATCGTGCACTTTGATAGTTATTTTATAGCTTTCCAATTTTATTTATACACTTAGTATCTATTATTAAATGAGTTCATAAATGCAAAAATGCATTCTAGCCCTGCAGTCGAGTAAAGTCCGCAAAGCCCGGTGAAGTTGTAAAAACCGCGAGGTTGACAACACATTAGTCATTCAAAAAAAAAATAATAGTAAAGTTCATTACACTTTGATCTTAAAAATGTTATCCATATTTCCAACAAAACAAAATAAATGTTTTAATACACAATTTTATCGCTTGAAGCGATCTCTTCTAGATATAAAAGAACAACACATTTTTCTGAGTATTTCCAGCGAATATAAATGTTCAATTCTAATAAAACGGCAATGAATCTTTTATTAATAAAATATAATGCAAGAATATGATTTTTCCATTATCATTATTTTATATATTTATTTAACACTTTATTGCACACAAAAAATAAAAATACAAGAGAAGGTAAAAATGCACAAAAGGCGAGTAAGTAGGAGTAGAAAGTCAAAATATCGTGTCATCCTCTACTGTAGACTCATCCTGATAAATGCCGTTCATTATATCTTAATAATAATAATATTTGTATGCATATAAATGTACTTATGTTTAAATAATATGAAATAATACGTCTTAGAAGTGGGTATCACGCAAAAACCTAGTATTTAAATCAAGTTTTAAAAAATAATGAGGTGATTGAGGATTTCCTCCCTTGTTGGTCCGGGCTCTTTTGCAGAATAGATACCGAATTACCTATTCCTGCCGCCATTACGTCAATGCTTGCTGTTGACATGTTCCGGTTCGGAGGGTAAGATAGCCGGTAAACGTACTTTTGCTCGAGGCCTAACATCCCGGCCTCAGGTTGGCTAATCATTACCACCTTTAGTGTCTCTAGGTGGCGTGAATTTCTTACTATCAGGAAATCCGTCTGCTTGTTTGCCTTCCAATATCATAAAAAAGATGGCAATCAGAAAAGTAAAATAAAACGGGAATAATTGGAATAAGTGTGTGTAAAAAATCGTTAAGAGCACTTTTTTATAACTAAATCCTGTTTTTAAGTAAAAGTAAAAGTTTTTAAATACCTGTAAAAACGGGTTTTGGATTTTGTGAAAGTTTCTTTGAATTTTAAAGATAGTGACGCAATTCAGTTAATTCTTGAACATTAAAAAAATAAGTAAATGGTTGGCAGTTCTATGGATGTAGTACATAACACATGATATTATTCCCAAATTTTCCAATTCAAGTATCATTTTCGAGCGAAGTCCAACAACTTGATAATTTCCCGGCTTCAATTCGTGGATCTGTAACTACATAGTATACTATATAAATTATGAATAGATAATTATAGATACTATGCATATAACATACATAACATAAATAAAATAAACAGTAAATAAGACAAAATTTCTAACCATACGTAAATAAATATATATAAATAATAAAGTCTGATAAAACAAGCATTCAATAATATAGCACTAAATGCAATTTTTAAATAGATACCCATACGTTTTCTTTTTTAATAGAATCTTATTACTCCTAATCCTAATATATACGTACTTACTACCCCTAATTCTATACCTAATCGATACAGAAAGCTAATTCCATAATCTGGATGAACCTAAAAGAAAAGAATTAGAAATAAAGTTCGAACAATGTAGAAGGATGCACAGAGTCTGAGATAAAGATGATGGCAGACGTAAATTGTTAGTTGCAGATAAAAATTGCTTGCGTCGCTGAGAAATATAGCTTATTGAAATCGAAGTTGGTTTCTGGCATTATTACTACGCTTAAAAAAAGTCAAAAGACAGCGAACAAGCACATGACTCTTGTAATAGCAAGAGGCAAACAAGAGCTGTAGTACCCATATTTAACGTGCATCCCAGTCCGGTGACCGAGATCCTTGCCCTACGCAAGTTCACCAACTACCCTCTAGAACAGCATATGACACTACTATAATGGCGGCAGCGGTAGGTAAGGCGGTAGATCACTGACCGGGCAAGCACAGCTCTTTATTTATATTTGATAATTTCCATCGTCGGCGCTTGGTAAAACTTCCAAATATTCATATTTTTAAACAAAGAAACACTTGTACTGTTTTAAGTATCACTTATAATTTACTGTTTTGTAAGCCTACCGGTTTCGCTTTTACAGCATCATCAGGGCTTCAACTTAAACTATGTAGTAGTAGTTTTTGTTGTTTAAAAATATGGCTCTTTATTTACGTATATAAAAAACTGACTTTTAATGAAATGTTTACGTAACACATACCGACGTTTGGAGAACGTTATTAAACCGCATACGACGGTTTTAACGCACGCTTGCACACAGCGAGAATTTATGTCAATTACACTATCCGGGGTCGGAAAAATGTTTGTATCATATAAATACCCAGACACGTCCTCTATGAATATCCATCTAATGTTTCGACCTCTGAAATATTCATTGAGTAACCTCTCACGTTTTTCTATATCGGTTTATATGATACCTTCTGAATATAAAAAGGAGATTTCTTTTATTTTTTCTTTTTTATGTACTTTTTGTAATAAGGATTTAGCTATTTAGCTTCTTATTAAAACAAAAAAAAAATGCCACAAGCTACCTTATAGCCAATATACAAAAATAGTTTTCTATATTTTAGAAATTAGGTCAGCCATTTAATATACCATCTAGACAACTTGCAGTTCGTATCTTACGATAAAAAATATAAAAAAAAACATTTCTTTACGATACCTACTATCGTAAAGAAATGTTTTTTTTTATATTTTTTATCGTAAGATGCTTCTTTGATAAATCACGCGTAAGGTTAGTTTTTGGAATTTTTTATTTAAGATTATTGTATATTTTTTGTAGCCGCAGTAAAAAAAAAATTAAGCATAAATGAGTTTTTATTCAAAAAAACCACAAAAAAATTAGCCGCTCTCCTAATGATTAAAGGCAATCGTGGTACGTAGGTGCGTGTCTCATGCCTGAGATATAAGAACCAATAGATAAATTTACAGGCGTCTCTACCTTACAGACCGGAATATGAGATTGTCATTATGGCAGCAGGCTATTCTTGCTGTAAGACGGTGAATCCCTACCTGATCAAGTTGTACTCTCCACAGCACTCAACCAACAGTGTTGTTTTCTGTGATTTATTTAGCCGTTGCTTGCTTTTTACAAGCTGCCAGGAAAAAGCTGATGACCTATTCTACACAGAACAAATCAACCAAAATCAAACTTTATTCATAAAAATCTTTAAGTGATAAAAAGACGTCTTTTTATTGACAGAAACACATATTTTTATTGACAGTTTATTTATTTTTTATTTCAAGTTTTTTTTAATAATATTGGAAGGCAATCAAGCAGGCGGATTTCCTGATGGTAAGAAATTCACGTCGCCTAGAGACAACAAAGGTGGTAATGGTGCTTTGCCAACCTGAGGCCGGGATGTAAGGCCTCGAGCAGTTACCGGCTACCTTACCCTCCAACCGGAACACGTCAACAGCAAGCATTAACGTTATAGCGGCAGGAATAGGTAAGGCGGTGGTACCAATCTGGGAGAGTCGCTGCGAAACTCTACCACCTAGTAAGATGTCACAGTGTTAGTGACGGTGAGCAAATGCTCGCCTTTTACGAGCTGCTTGGCAGGAAGGCAGATGATCTATTCTACAAAGAAGCCCGGTGGTTCTAGACGGTTCGTAAATACTGGTTGTAAGTATCTGTCTGAACCGTAGATTTAATCCAAATTTATTTGTAATTGGAAGATGGAAACAAAGTTTCCTTCAAGGTTATCTTTGTTGAAAGGCGTTGATAGCCTTGTTTTTTGACTCGGGTTCTAGACGGTAGTAAACACTGATTGCAAATTTTTGTTGCAAAAGAGGGCTAAATAAGCAATTTACAAATTAGGCCAAAAGTTTCACTAACGGAAAAGTTTTAAAAAATAAATTTAAAAGCGAATTATAATTATTTTTTAAAACATTATATAAACTCACAAATATATAGATTTGAAAGTATCTTCACGCCCATATCCCCGAAGAGGTAGGCAGAGGCACAACCAGGGCACCCACGACTAGCCGAAGACAATAAGTCCCACAATGTGATAGGTGGCAAGCCTATCGCCAACAGGGCACATTTCCAATCCCTACCAACATTTTTTTTTATTAGAAAATTGGAAAAACCCAATTTTATTTTTCCAGTCATTCATCCATTCTCATGCAGTCAAGTCCAACACCCGGACCGCTAGACCACAGAGGCGATATATATATAGATTTGTTTAGGAAAAATTGTGATGTACATTATACAAGAGGAATAAAACAATCTTGCTGTGCATATGTCTTGTCTCTACAGAATTTGATATTTTATGTGTGAGTTTTTGTAATAATCTTCAACAAAAAGAAAATTGGGCTATCCCAATTTTCTAATAAAAAAAAATGTTGGTAGGGATTGGAAATGTGCCCGGTTGGCGATAGGCTTGCCACCTATCACATTGTAGGACTTGGTGTCTTCGGCTGGTCGTGGGTGCCCTGGTTGTACCTCTGCCTACCTCTTCGGGGATATGGGCGTGAAGATACTTTTTTTTTTCTTCCCGAGCATAAAAACACTTCACACTTAATAAGTTTAAGAAATATAATAAATTCAAATTGTGTTGTAAGGGTTTTAACAAGATTTCAGAATATTTAGATGACAGAAATGCTTGAAAATAATTGCACCTCATACCAATCTCTATATAAGTAAATTTAATTATATATATAATAAAAGAGAAACTCGCTGAGTTGCTTGTCAGATCTTCTAAATCAATAACAACGTTCTGATCGGGAAGTAGTTTTTAGATTTGTATACACGCATCACCAAAATCTTTAAAATCCAAGTAAAATGAATATAAATTCTATTCGATTGGTTTGCATACCCCTGGACTGTAGATTTAATCCCCAACTAATGATAAGCAGTACAAAAAAAAAAGTTTTCGTCAAGATGATCTTTGTCAAAAAACGTATTATAACTGCCTAAAACGGCTTTTAATGCTTAAACGCCTTTTCATGTACAACTATTAAATAAAATGAACTTTAAAAGCGTATAGAAAATACTAGCTGTATCTAGAATCTCTCTTCAGTTATTAAATCAGTATTGTAGTTACTTGTAAGCTCCTTACGAGCTTGCTTGTTTATGGCATATACATTTCCCTATTTCCAGATTATATTCATGTTTGTTGTTCTCTATTGTTCGTCCATAAAATTCACTGCGCATCCTGGACTCTCTGGATTTATGTTTTGCTATAACAAGCTGCAATGGAGTATTTGTTTATGAGTTCCAAAATATCAGATATCCATATTTGTTTTATATGCTAAGACAGCTAACAAACACAACTCTCTTAATATTTTTTTTTATGATATTGGAAGGCAAACAAGCAGACGGATTT
The DNA here is from genome assembly GCA_002245505.1 of Calephelis nemesis. Classification (NCBI taxonomy): domain Eukaryota; kingdom Metazoa; phylum Arthropoda; class Insecta; order Lepidoptera; family Riodinidae; genus Calephelis; species Calephelis nemesis. The sequence continues at coordinate 173,583 of NJDD01002908.1, forward strand.
CCTGATGGTAAGAAATTCACGCCGCCTAGAGACACCAAAGGTGGTAATGGTGCGTTGCCAACCTGGGCCCGGGATGTTAGGCCTCGAGCAAAAGTAAGTTTACCGGCTACCTTACCCTCCAAACCGGAACACGTCATGACGTTATGGCGGCAGGAATAGGTAAGGCGGTAGTACCAATCCAGGCGAGTCGCTGCTAAACTCTATCACCTAGTCAGAATTCACGGTGCTAGTGACTTTGAGCCTTTGCTCGCCTTTTACGAGCTGCCTGACAAGGAAGGTGGATGGTCTATTCTACAAAGGAGCCCGGACCAACAAGGGGATATAGATATCTCAGATGATATAGAGGTAAAGCAGGTTCTGTAGTTGGGTGTTAGGTTAATTCAAGTCATGTCATGGTAGCTGTAGGAATAGGTAAAGCGGTTACATGCTGCAACTTCATCACCATCAGTTTTTAATAAAAACTAACTGAACCTTTGCTCACCTGTTACGAGCTACTTGATAAGGGTATTTTACGTAAAGACGCTGATTTACACTGCAATCTGTATTTTTAATTATTTTAAGATTTCTGTGCTCGTCATTGTCATGGTAGATGATAACATAGCCAGTATACTTGCACTCGTGATCTTTAATTTCCCTTAGATATCTCCGAAATGTCAGGCAAATCACTAAACACTTGGTATAGCACTTTGTCCCACAATGTGATAGGTGCGATATCTATACCAACTGGCACAAATCCAATCCCGTAGACAGTGGCAACTAGTAAAGTTTTCAACCATATGACACCATCAAGGTATCCTCGAATAGATAGGCAGAGGTACAATCAGGGTACCCATCACAAAGACATATACGTATATATCTTCACGCCCATATCCCCGAAGAGGTAGGCAGAGGTACAACCAGTACACCTACGACTAGCCGACAACACTTAGTCCCACAAAGTGATAGGTGGCCAATTTATTACCGACCAGGCACACATCCAATCATGAAAACGGTTGTAACTAGTAAACGTTTATTTATAAATACAAATGAAACTTTAAACACACGATTTTGAAGAGGAACAAATTATTTTATTAAAACGTCTCATGTTCCTAAAACAACTCGTATGTACGAGAGTTTCAATCTTGGGTAGATAAACTTTAAATTGGTCCATTACTCTGAATATTAAAGTTTACTCAGGTCTGTTTGAGTTCATATAAGCGTTTGCTACAATATGCTGTTAGAGTTCAGAATGGAAACAAGGTATTTGTTGGAGATTTATTGCATACATTAAGGGTACTTACACATTGTTTCATAATAGTTTTAACACGATTTTAAAGTGAAACTTTTATTACATCGTCTCAATTTTTTTGGTCGCTGTGTCGCATGTCGCGTGACGGTGACGTCAGAGCAGCCAAGAAAAATAT
>NJDD01002910.1:0-10609 GCA_002245505.1 Calephelis nemesis
TAATAAATAAAAAAGATAAAAAAGTTGTGAAAAAACTACAGTTATATTCCTGGCTTCGTCGGGATTCGAACCCGAGCCTCATAGGTAGTCAACAGCTTTCGGCGCGTATGCTAACCCCTTGGCTAACATGGCGGTACTACTTAATCTCTGCCTATAGGTACATAATAATGTTAGTATCTTCACGCCCATATCCCTACCAGATCACCCACGACTAGCCGAAGACACTCAGTGACACACCACAATGTGATAGGTGGCAAACCTATTGCCAACCGGGCACATATTTAATACCGAGCAACATTTTTAAAGTTGGAAAAAACACTTTTTCTTTGTGTTGACCGACCTGGGAATTGAACCCAGGATCTCATGAAGTCAACTCCAATACCTAGACCGGTAGATCACAGACAAAGATAACCCCAGAGGCGAGGCAGCGGCAACCAGGCTGCGCAGGATTAGCTCGAAAGTTACGTACCTAGCTCTACAATTTAATAGGTTGTTAATTTATCGGCAATCAGTAGGGTTACTATTGAATCTCGATACCTTTCACGCGAATTGGAAATTGGAATCCAATATTTCACTTTAGGTAGGTACTTTTGAACACAGAATTAGCGGATTATTAACATTTAAGTTACAAATTAATTCAATGAATATGATAAAATAATTTACTATTAACTAAATGGTAATAATTCGCCATCATTGTGTTCAAGAGTACCTAAAATGACATATTCGATTCCAATATCCAATAGATAATGCATGAATCGATCTTTGAGAGTAACCCTAGAGGTAAAAGGCACTTATCTAATATCGGGCAACGCTTCTTGAAAAAATTGAAATAGGTACCTACCTATCATTTTGACCGTCTCGTTGGTCGAGTGGCTAACCGAACCGATCAACGGCGAGGCTCAGGTTCGATTCCCGACGGGGGCAGGCATTTATGTGATGAACATTTAGATGTCTGCATTTCCGGGTCTGGGTGTTTATTAAATTTATTCTAGGAGGTATCTATTTAAGTATTTCTGTGTATTAGAATCGTTGAATAACACCCATAACACAACCATATACCTAGATAATTTGCTTAATTTGGGGTTAGATTCAATTTGTCAACTTGTCCAGGGATTTATTTATCACATTTTTGTGTTTGTTGACTCGGGAATTTAACTCAGGACCTCGTGTAGCCAACGTCAACGCCATATTTGATTAATTTGTTATTAAATAACAGTTAGCTGTTTAGATACACATGACTTTATTGGAACAAATAATGGATAAAAAAATAAAATTAAGGCAACAATTAACAAAACTAACAACAATAACAAAGTGATAACGAAAAGATAAAAAAATTAACAATAACAACCAAATCCGCGATTTTAACAAAGCAATGAAAAATTCAAAACTCGAATGACGCGTTTATTTCCAAAAGACGAACCGATGGTTTGCATTCCCGGCGACCGGTGCGTCCCCGTACCAAGACACTCAAACGTCAGGTGTTAGATATGATCCGACTAAATTAAATAGGTTGTTACTTTCATATAACCCGTCTATTTTTTTGTTGTTAATATGGTCAGTTTATTGTTGTCTCGAAGTAAAAGAAAATACTTGGTAAAAGATATAGACTATACCATAAACCTATGCATGGCGAATTTAATTAAAATCGATCCAGCGTCTTCGCCATAGAAGCGTAAGAGGCAGACTTTCGCATTTATACCTAATATTAGTACCTAAATACCTATTAATATAATACCTGAATGATTTGTATTTGTTTGTAATCAACAATAGATAGATAGGTAGGTACTTACCTATTTACAAGCTTATGTACCTATATAACAGTGTTTTATAATTATGGAAAGGTACCTACCTAAGTACCTGTTAAGATTTTGCATGAAAACAAGTAGGTACCTACTTGATGTAATTTATTAAAAAACACTTGTACTTTCCACAATATATTTTATTATTTTTTATTGTATTACTTGTATAGCGAAACCGGTTGGCTAAATTATAAAAATAAAAAATAATAAAATATATTGTGGAAAGTACAAGTGTTTTTTTAATAAATTACATCAAGAATGGAATTCCACCAAGCTCCGACGATAAGAAGTATAGAATCTAGGTATCTACTTACCTAGTAGACAATTACTTCCGACTCATTCTCCTACAATTTAAGCGCAGTGAAATTGCAAGTAGGTACCTACCTACTTAACAGACGAAACTGCAAGTATCTAATCGACTTCGATTGCAACAGGTACCTAAATAATTTTCTTAAAATAATCAAGTACCTATTTTCGTCAATTTCCCAGGGATTCCATCATCAGATCCAGATTTAGTGTCAAAGGATCACATCGAAAGACCTACCTACCTTCGTTCTTTCAAATATACCTACCTATATTTAAATCGGTTCTTAAATGACAGAGAAATCGATTAACAGACGTAAACAAAATATAGGAGTCAAAAATACCTCTAACCTCTTCCTTTTTTCTTTTAACGTTGAAAATTAGTCCTAAATCTCTATTACTATAAGAATGAAATTGTGTAGTTTACAGAATAAAAGCTATAAATTCGAAATAAATTACAATTTTCAAACACTTGCGCTTTAAATAAAGTCGGTTAAAAACGCGACGTTGTCAATTGAACACGCCGCGCCGCGTTGTCAATTGAATTACTTATTCGTAATTAAACGTTGCCGCACTTTTTCACAGTCCTCGATAAAATTCTATCATAAGAACTGCTTGCACGTGTTACTTAGCAACTATTTTATTTTTTATTTATTTCATATGTTTCTTTATCAAATATACCTACTTATATATTTTTAAAGTTGAATAAAGAATGGACCTGACAAACATTTTTTACTTTTAATGCTAAATAAATCTACAAAAAATCATAAGAAAAACAGTGTTTTTAGTATTTTCATATCTTAAAAGATGACTGAGATATTAACGATTAAAGTTCGTATTTGCGGCCGAAGATTTTTAAAAAAGCGGGCGGGAGATCACTAGGCGCTGACGTCACACCCTTGGTTATTCATCAATGTAAGAAAGAGTCAAGTGCTCGCTCGTACGCCGCTGCTACACTGTAAAAAACTAAACTATAAAGTTTTCTATGGTAAAATGGCAAAAAAAGACTGTATAATGCCTCAGTGCTTAAATTCAACAGTTAAAACACCCGATAAATTCTTTTTTTATGTGCCTGAGGACCCAAAACTGAGAAAAAAGTGGATGACAGCCATAAAAAGAATTGATAAAATATGACCTAAAACTTAGGCGCACTGTTGTAAAGAACATTTCGATCTATGTATATGTTGAGTTAAATTAATAAGTTTTACTAATTTATTAATTTGATAAATTAGTTAAATTAATGAATAACATGTTAATTTTTAGTTTCTTCATAGATCAAAAAGTGTTCTCGATTCCGAACCGATTTTCAAAATTTGGCCGGCGCTTTAGATGTAACTCTATATAATAAAATAATATTATATAAAATAATATAATAATATTAATGAGAAGTATGAAACTCATGGACCATGGACATGGATTTGACGTTTTTTTTAAATATAGACTACCCCGTATTGGTGCGGACTCTTTTGCAGAATAGACCATCTGCCTTCGGGTCAGGCAGCTCCTAAAAGGCGAGCGACTTATCGTCACTAACACCGTGACATCTGACTAGGTGGTAGAGTTTCACAGCGACTTGCCCGGATTGGTACCACCGTCTTACCTATTCCTTCCGCCATAAAGTCAGTGCTTGCCGTTGATGTGTTCCCGTTCGGAGGATACTTTTGCTCGTGGTCTCAGGTTGGCAACGCACCGTTACCACCTTTGGTGTCATCAGGAAATCCGGTTGCTTGTTTACCTTTCAGTGTCATAAGAATAAAAAAGACTGCCTTATAAGTCACTCAATGTAAATTAAACATTCTTAGTTCACGGATTTTATTCCGGTTTATATTTATTATTAACATACATAGGTACCTTTTTAACTTTATTCCACGTTTCCGGCCGCCGTATAATCTTGATTCTTCATGAAATGTTGTGCCACTATCAAAGTATCCACTCTTGGCAGATTGTCGGACTGCCCTTTTACAAATCCGTCTGCCATTCCACACACTATAGTTTCAATTTAATGAAGGTAATCGTATGCAAGAGATAGATTAAATTATTTCTTTCAAATACAAGCCTAAACTTGAAGACGATCGAAACAAAATGAAACAAGATGCTTGTTGTGTACTTAATCACCAAAGCAAACTACGCCGTACGGCGTGCTGCGAGCTCGGGCCGAACAAGGGTGTGACATCATAGCATGAGCGCGCGTAATCTCAGCAATTCAAAAAAGAGCTTAAACTTCTCGTCGTTATAACTTCGGAACTACTGCATGCATTTAAGTGAAATAAAAAGTAATGATAAGTACGTAATCTACGCTTCGATATTAGGTATATACGATAACAAGATTTTGACCCTTTTGTGTTCTTCATTGTAGATAGAATGAAGAGTACTTTAAACACCTACTTACATAGGACTTCGACATAAAAAAGAAAACATGCCTTGTGGCTTTATATTTATAGATGTTTTGAAGTGAAAACTTGTTGTTGTGCACTTTTGTGATGGGTCAAAAATGGTAATCTTGTTTCAGGAAGACCTGACCCTGATCGAAAATTATTATAATATTATGTTGTCGCCGCATTTCATACTGTGATTTTCGTTTCACTGACCGCTATCGGCCAATATCAATAACCTTTCTCAGATAAAATATATGGCTATTTTAGATTAGTAACCAGGCTAACACTGTTATGTTTCAATAAATAACAACACTATCTTAGCAACAAAACCCTGTTAGGCCTATAGATAGTAAATATACATATTATCCGGCCAACTGCTCGCAGCTAAAAAAAGAAAATTATCAATATTGGCCGTACGTAGGTACCTATATCGGCCGGCACGGCGGCCTCTTTGTGAGCTAGGTACCTACCTAGAATAGCTATCTCGCGAGGTGCTTGCAGGTCTCGGAACCGCTTACCCTTGCAAGGGTTTTTCAGCGGGTATTTTTGTCATTGTTTTTGAGTGACCGGTTGGAGACGAACGGCTTAACGGTTAAGCCGTTCGTGATTGCAACTCGCGCAACGCGCGATTTATATTTTTACTCGGGAAAAAACCAATTAAATGAATATATTTTTACCTACTAGGTAGTAGTACCTAGTAGGTAAAAATATATTCATTTAATTGATTTTTTAGTATAAATGTACTACCATTCAATATGTAGATATTGAATGGTACATTTATACTACTGATTAAAGCAATGTGTGCAAACAGCAAAAAATCATGTCATTCCGTAACCATTCAAAAATAACAAAAATGCACAACTTTTATGCCTATTCAAGTTTTCACTTCTGCTGCCAGTAGTTACTTCCGCAATATAAAAAGTAATACAATAATAACTCTTTTTCTTACCCCAAACGGAAAACGAGGAACACTGTTTGAAGGGCGCGCGTGTGTGTGTTTGTGTCTGTATGGCTTCGTAGCTTTTGAACGGATAGATCGATTTCGATGCGGTTTTTTATTGTTTTAAAGCGGGCGTTCATTATTTCTTAGACGCAATATATTTAGGTTTCGTCAGGGGTTCTTGGAAATTATAATTTTAGGATTATTGCTGTGTTAGTCATTATCAGGAGCAAGTTTATATAAATAAAGATAATTCAATATTTATAGCGAGGACCGCTTAACGTCTATTGGCTCGTCTAGCAATTTATAGGTACATAGTACAAAGGTATAAATACCTAGGTAGGGAATCTCTTTTTCTCTTGGTTATTCAATCATCAGATCAGTTAATTTTGTTAATTCTTTGTTTGTTATACTTGAAATTACACAAAATAAAAAATTATTAATTCAGTGCAAACGGCCCTTATTAGAAACCGAGTTCTGAATTATTTTCAAAATAGGTATCATAGTTTAGCAGGTAAGTATAATCGGCCATACTGGTTAGGGAAATACGAGCGGATTTTGTGTGTTGCCATATTTCAAAAATTTAAAACAAAAAGCCTTTGCTTCATATGTTACAAAGTAAACAGAAAAGTTGGTTAATGCTCAATTTTTACTTAGTAATGTAACTACCAAAAGAGACTTTGAATGCTGCCCTGATGAACAAAAATCTTGTATTGCAATATAATTATAATATATATTGCAGTACCAGATTAAAAATATAATTATAATATAATAATATGGACTATGACGTATTGACATAAAAATCGAGTGGCGTGTAGCAAACGCGACCTTGTTCATCATGTCACCCGCCGATATCGGGACTACCAAAGTGGGCGGCGTGTGCCAAACCATAGATAATGCCAAACGACAAACAAAGCAGTGCCCAGTAGCTCTGCATGAAAGTAAAGGGCAAAGGCGTTGTTGCGCGATACCTAGTCCATGACGCAGCATACAAAATCACTACTTTCTCCCCGTGATGGTCCGGGCTCTGCCTTTCCTCCAGGCAGCTCGTAAAAGGAGAGCGAAGGCTTACTGTCACTAACACCGTGACATCTGACTAGGTGGTAGAGTTTCGCAGCGACTCACCCGGATTGGTACCACCGCCTTACCTATTCCTGCCGCCATAACGTGTCATGACGTGTTCCGGTTGGGAGGGTAAGGTAGCCGGTAAACTTAATTTTGCCCAAGGCCTAACATCCCGGCCTCAGGTTGGCAACGCACCATTACCACTTTTGGTGTCTCTAGGCGGCGGAAATTTCTTACCATCAGAAAATCCGTCTGCTTGTTTGCCTTCCAATATCATAAAAAAAACTTAAGTAGGTATACCTACTTTTAAATTTCCTAAATTTTGCAAAAAAAAATTGTTATTTAAATACATAAATCTTTTTTTTAATAAACAGCCATTGATGGCAGGCTAGATTTTTTTAAAATATTAACTTATTTTTACGGGATTCGAACCTGTGCCTATTTTAACTCAGGCGACTGCTATAACCGTTACACCACGCGGAGATTGAAGACAGGGATAAAAATAACTATTAAAGCAAACTAACCGCAAGGCTCAGGTTCGATTCTTAATGGTTGCAAACATTTATGTGATAAACGTAAAGGTCTGTATTTTTTGTGTCTGGGTGTTTATTACACTTATATTGGTATGTATATAATATTTCTTTGTATTTAGCAAAAACCAAGGAAATATTATTAATTGGCTCTGGTATCAGTATCGATGTCTAACACCCAGAAAGTATAGAATTTGCTTATTTTGGAGCTAGCTCAATTTATGTACTTAATTTGTTCAAGGATATTAATTTATTTATTGTTAAAACTTAATATGTTGGCAAAATTCTGACCCAAATTAAGCAATAGCCTAGGTAAGCATACAAAATAATTATTCTTGTGTTGTGTTAGAGATAAGTAAATATATAATACTTAGAAATAGTTGAGTACCTACCTAAATGTTAGAATAAATTATTTAATGAATACCCAGACCCAGAAATTACTTAAGTATGTAGGTATTTATTAAACAAAATTAAACAGGTCAACGAAACAAATTAAATCTCTCAACCTGCGTTTTTAATTTAATTTGTTATTAGGCAACACATTTATCCACTAAACCATACTGACGTTAAATTAGAATACGAAAATATCTTAATAAAATATCATACTTACAAGAACTAATTTGTAATAAATGAAAAATATGAATCCTGCAACCATAATAATTATGCGCCATCTAGCTAATTAATGTGCGTTATTTCTTCAACTCTCCTACATCATATTCACCTGTCATATATATATAAATAATCTAGATGGCGATGTTTACTACTAGTTTCTGACTATCGCGCAACGCCATCTAGATTTGGTCAGAATTTCGGGGAACAACTTTAATGTATGACATTGTCAATCTATTATATTTACTAATCTCTGGTGTATCTAGATATGAGCATATAGTATAATAAAGCACTGCTAAAATAGTTAATTTATAAGTATTTTCTAAAGTATCATTAATTGAGTACTTTTTTTGTAAATTTATGGGCAAAGTTGCCATGTTTTACGGTACTTTTTAGACGAATCTACAACAATGCTGATATAAAATTTTCTTTTTTAATCATAGGGCTACCATCAGCTACCCTAACAATCAATTGTAATAAAACAAGAGTAGTTTGTATGAAAACTAAATTTAAGCGTCTTCTAAAAAAATCCCTCTAAATTTTAAGTGACATTTGTAATTTTAAGTGAAATTAGACATAAAACATGCACAACAGAATTGTAAAAACCTAAATTGAACAACTAAAATGTTTTAGATCTGTCAAGCTAAAATTTTAGTTTAGATGTGTACAGCAGAATACCAAACGTGATTTGACAACTCTAAATCTAATTTTAGGTTAGTTTAGACTAGTTTGTACCAAGCGAATCGGCACCAATATATAGACTAAAAAATGCTACTTCTAAACTGCTAACTGAGAAGGTTTTAAAAAGAAAGGAAGAGGTGCCTTCTGGCAGGTTCTTTGTTATAATAAATTTATCATTGTCAAGTGGTTTGATAACAAACAGTTCACATTGGTGAGTTCTTAGGATGATGCATACCCTGTTGAAAATATAAAACGAGTCAGCAAAGAAGCAAAATATCGTGTTGATGTAAAATTTCCCAAAATTGTTTTTTTTTTATTTTTTTATTTATTTGCTGAATGTGTGTTACAAAAGATCAAGGGGTTAAATACTATAATCGACACATGGGAGGTGTCGATTTGGCAGACACGTTAATTGCATTATATCGCACTGAAATAAGATCGGACACGTGTTATACGAGTTTTTTCTCTCAGCTTTTAGATATATGCATCAACAACGCTTGGCTTTTACGTCGGATGCATAACAAAATTACCAACACGAACAGAAAGCAGGATCGCCTAAAAGATTTTAGGTATGAAATCTACAGCGGCCTACTGAAAAGAAGTCGAAACGTTTCTGTGAAAAATATAGACGCAATTTCCGACAAAGCAAAAATAAAATAAAAATATATCTGAACGACCATGCGAAGATGTCCAGTATGACAAATATGATCATTGGCCGCAAATAATCGGATATCAGAGGTGCAAGAACTGCAAAGCTGTCCAGGCAAATACGATGTGCAAAAAAATGCGAGGTTCATCTTTGTTAAGTGAAGAATCGAAACTGTTTTCTGGAGTACCACCGCAAGCAAAAGGTTCTCTGAGTAATTATGTCATGACTATTTTGTAAAAAAATTGTTCAAGAAGGATTTATGTACTTAAATATAAGAAATTTTATTTGAAATCATTGTTATCTAGAATAATCATTTGGTATATGTTAAAAACTACCAGTAACATTCCGACTCTCTACACATAGTAATGTGTAGCATACATTCCTAAGAATGGGATCACTGCACCTGTAGAAATGTATAGCATAATAATCTTAAAAATGCGATAAACACTGTACATGTAGCAATGTACAGAAAATTATATTCATGTCACGATTATCTTATTATTTTTTTCGATGTTTTTTATAGCCCAAAGAAGCTACCTATTTACATTATTTTTGTGTTATTTTCAAGAAAATATATTTTTGTGGGTTAATAAGTTTTTCACAAAACAAACTCCTTCTAAAACTTAATCATTTTAACTAAAAGATCCTTGCGGTGGCTTTTATATAATAAAACTTGGTAAACATCTACTTCTTTTGACACCTCAAGGTCAACATGTGGCGGGAAAATTTTCGGTGAATCTCCGTCTGTTGATCAAAATTCAACAACGAACTGGTTGACATCTGTGCGGAAGCATCTACAAGAACAATTTTCTGATGAGATATTTAATGCTGATGAAACTGGACTGTCACAAATGAATGTCAGACAAAACTTTAAAATTGAAAGGTGAGAATTTTAGTGGAGGCAAGTTGTCGAAAGAAAGAAAAACTGTCATGATAGCAGCAAATATGATGACACAGAAGAAAAAATACTTGTTATCGGAGTCACTAAAACAAAGACGTTTTAGAAGTGTAAAATCGTCACCAGTCGATTATGCTCACAACCGTAGACCTCGAAAGACGTCAGAAATTTTCAAAAAATAGCTTGTAGTTCGTGAAATCGCGATTTGGTAAAGAAGAAAAAGATTCTATTGCTGGTTGATAATTGCTCAGCGCATCCAAAAATTACTGATTAAAAGTGTATTACACTTGTTTTCCTTCCACCAAATACAACAACAGTACTACAGCCAATGGACCAGAGAATAAAACGTACACTCAAAACCAATTTTAAAAAGAACCTTAAGCTAAAAATTATTACTGGTCTTGATACCAATGAAAACAACTCTTCTACAAAACTAACGGTGCTGGATGTAATCCTGATGGTTAATGGTTGGTTAATGTCACAAAGTAACTTTCACAACTGTTTCAGACATGCAGGATTCATTGAAAGTCACGACAGTTTACTCAAAGCAGCATTCAAAGTATTAGTCCCCAGGGGGGTACCACCTGCATTAGTGTTGGAGACCAATCCTTCCCTGGTGTTGGTTGTCTAATTTAGAATCCGCGAATTCTAACCAGGAAACACTAGGTGGCCCCACGTACTATGGCCGATTTGCGCGTAAAATTACATAACGCAACCGACCTCCGCTTCGTGCAGACGCCTGGTGACCACACGTTTCACA
>NJDD01002911.1:0-20979 GCA_002245505.1 Calephelis nemesis
TTTCCAACTCTTCGAAATCCATAAAATCAACCGAGTTCATTCATTTCTAGCTATTCACTATTGTGATCAAATTTAAAAGATGTTTTGAAACAAATACGACGCCATGTTTGACGTTTTGAAGTTAGTACCGAAGTTAAACTAGGGGCCGCAGTGGTCTAAATTTAGTACCATAGAAAGTCCAAGGACAAACGTCAAACCTCGTTTTGTAATAACGTTTTTAATAGTTCATGGTTTAAACCTGGTACTAAACTCGGTACTATTTTTAGACCTCGTTTTGGAATAAGGCGGTACGAGTATAACGTTTAAAATATAACCATTTATTTAAATTGACTAATCGTTAAATACATAATCTATTATGTATCTATCGTCAAATTCACGTTTTTGCTACATATAGGTAACAAAATATTATATATTATCGGTAAAAGTATCGGTGATAGAACAAGTAAATTGCTGATAGGTCAGTCAATAGTACTTTTTCGTAAAAACGCCATCTTATCGTTAGATTGTGAATAATTTAGCTATTTATAATAATAACAGGAAAAAAGTTTTACAAATAGTAAACAGACTTGGGGAGAGCAAAATTATTTTTATGATTGGAAGGCAAAAAAGTCAGATTTTCTTATGGTAAGAAATTCACGTCGCCTAGAGGACATTAAAGGTCACAAAATAATCCTACTATTTTTTTAAATGCGACAGTTTGTATGTTTGGTTGTTACTCCTTCAAGCAAAAAGTGCTGAACCGATTTTCATAAAATCTGGCACACAAATAGAGGGTAACTTGGATTAACACGTCGGATAGTTTTTACCCCGAAAAAACGTTCCTGGGGGACCACAAGCCATGCGAGCAACTCCGCGGGCAACAGCTAGTATAACATAAATGGTCAGCCTGAGTTAGGCCTCAAGCAAAATTTAGTTTACCAAATACCTTATCCTCCGAATATACGTTAACGGCAAGCATTGACATAATGTCATTACATATATTATAGATTTGCACATTATCCTTATTAATAAAACTTACGCACAAGTTGATCTGGCGTGTAAGTTTATTTTTTGTTAGCAAAAGTGAAGTTACACACTAGATCAATGAGCGCGTAACTTTTATTAATAACGAGGTTAGCGTATGAGGAGTTAATGTGCAAGTCTATAATATATGTAACGTCGTTGTGAAAATGCTTGCTGTTGACGTATTCCATTTCGGAGAATAAGGTAGTCGGTAAATTTATTTTTGCTTGAGGCCTAACTCAGGTTGGCTTAATTAGCATTTTAACATTATGTTAGTTTGAGGCCTTTAAGCGACGTAATTTCTTAATGTTTGCCTTCTTATATCATAAAAAAGTATTTAAAGTAACGGTTATGAACTATTAAATTGATCTAAACAATGAAAGGTTAAGGACTAAAGCTCTGATATTTAGTGAAACTGGTAAAAAACTTGTTACCAAGTCGCGATTAGAAAATTTCTTTTTTTAAAAGTGTGCTTGTTAGCAATCTTATCACATCTAATAGAACTTGAATAGCCTTAGATTTTAATTATAGGCCTATTATATGAACGCTATAGAAAAATATCTATATAAATGTTGTGCACCGATCCGATGGACGAGAAAAATAACGACCCATTATTATAAATGTATTCATTACGGCTCCAATATAAACGAACAAGAGACAGAAGTCATTATCGGTTTAAGATTAAAAAACAGATTGTTCCAGATATAGGCATCTAAAATGTTACAGTTCAAATTAAAAGCGTCCAGTCTAGCGGTTCAGTTGTTGGACTTGACTGCATGAGGTCCCGAGTTCGATTCCCGGGTCGTAGTTCTCTTCATTTTTTTGTTATCTGCTTTAGTTTAGCTGCAAAAAATAAAAATTAAATTTGTTTTGTAATTAATTATAAAAACTTACTAGAATTATTATGGCCCTGTACCACGCAGCGCGCGCATCACATACATATGTACTAATACTACTACATAATATGTTTTCCCCTCTACAAATCATTTGTATCATCATCTCAGCAAATTTAATTTTTATTTTTTGCAGCTAAACTAAAGCAGATAACAAAAAAATGAAAAGGAACTTTTTTGTGTAGAATTTTTTTCTCTACAACTTTTACTTGTAACTTTTTTTTCTATTTCCTACAGTTATTAAGTTATTTAAAAAAAGGCATTTTTCAACTCTTTTTTTTTCATCCCTTTCCCCTTAATTTTAATCAAAATTTCTTTCATAACATCATTATTTAAGTATTAATGAACACATTTTTACTCATTGCGCCAAAACTGGTCAGATCATGGTTTCATTTAACTTTTTACTGGAGTATCGGGCAACAAAAAAAATTGGGTTTTTCACATTTTCTAATAAAAAAAATGTTGCTCGGGATGGGAGATGTGCCCTGTTGGCGATAAGCCTGCCACCTATCACATTGTGGGATTTAGTATCTTCGGATAATCGTGGGTGCCCTGGTTGTGCCTCTGCCTACCTCTTCGGGGATATGGACGTAAAGATACTTACAAAATTTAAAACTTGTTTTACCAAATTATTTATTAATATAAGTATTTTTCCCCCTGTTAGTCCAGGCTCCTTTGCAGACCATCTGCCTTCGCCAGGCCAGGCAGCTCGTAAAAGGCGAGCCTAGCCTTACCGTCACTAACACCGTGACATCCTACTAGGTAGTAGAGTTTCGCAGCGACTCGTCCGGATTGGTACCACCTTACCTATTCCTGCCACCATAACGTCCAATGCTTGCCGTTGACGTGGTCCAATTCGGAGGGTAAGGTAGCCGATAAACTTACTTTTGCTCGAGGCCTAACATCCAGGCCTCAAGTTGGGAACGCTCCATTATCACCTTTGGTGTCTCTAGACGGCGTGAATTTCTTTCTTACCATCAGGAAATCCGTCTGCTTGTTTGCCTTCCATTATCATTAAAATAAGAAGATAGTTTTACACTCTGTTTTATTGGTGGACTACATTTTCTGACATTCACTTTAAAATGTTCCAATATTTTAACTTCTATAAATTCTTCAACATCCGTTGCGCACTTGGGTGTTTTATTTTTATTTTACTACCCTGCAATTTTTCTTTACATTTCATTGAGACTTTTCGGTATATTTTTTACTATTGGTCATGATTTGCCATCAAAATTTTTTTTGCCTTTTTGGTTAATTTGCCCCTTTCTGAGACCGGCTAAGACCAGTAGGTCATGCTGCCACGTCTTCCGTATTAATAAATTCTTTTTAATAGTGTAATAAGTCATTTTAGTCAAGTTATGTCAAGGTCTTGAGTACAGCGGTGGCCTCGTCACTAATTTATTTTTCAATATTTCATTTGTGCACTTGAACTAGACAAAATTGAATCAATCTCGATTTTAAAACGATGGCGCTAAAACTCCTGTTTTTTTTGCCTTCACAAAGGGTAAGAATTTCAAAATTATATATTGAAAAGCTGTTTAACCGCGACTTGTAAGCGTAGAATAGTTGCGATTTTCATTCCTAATCATAAGCACTTAAAAGGGTTTATTTCTATTTAAATTTAGCCTATGTTTGAATTTGGATCTTTAACTATACCTGTATCAAATTTCATCAAAATCGGTTTAGTGGCTAAGCCGTGAAAGAGCATCAGACAAATAGACTTTGGTTTTTTATTATTACATTGGTATCGATATAATGTAAATAGATGAATGTTGTCAGCGTGAAGTTGAAAAACCACACATGCTATTTTGTATAATGAAAAAAAAAGAGCTTCGGCGGGATGTGGCCTGAAATGTAGCGTTTCTGCATGGGTGCAAAATCTTTTTCTGAACGAAAGTTTTATGCCATTCAAAATCTCCGTTTGATAAATTTGATTTAAATTGTTTCAGTCATTTCAAATAATGTATAAATAACTTTTAATATCTTTGCAAATCATTTCTAAATAAAACAAAGATGTCCCTTTATTCAAATACAGCTTTTAAAATAATAACATTATTAATGAATAAGGGATTGCTTTTGATAAGGCATCATTATAAATAAAAAAGCTATTTTTCGGTTCAAATCGCAACCGCCTGTAAATTACGACTGCGCATTTCCAACAATGATATCTTTTTGTCCATTTTTTCATAAAGATATCCACAATTAAAAACGAGATATTTTAATATAAGCTACCTTATATTCTCGAATGAATAGACTATCATTTGTAACAAATGTTATTTCGCGGTATTTAGCATTAACAAAATTCAGTTAATAATCAGTATATTCTTATGTTCATGTATGAGTATGATCATAACAGTAATTATTAATTACTTAAACATGAAGGTTAATAAGTTACAATTTAGACCATTACTATTAATATTACGAACTTTGCCAACATAATACTTAATATGTATAAGGGTTTTATCATACATAGATATGTCCCTGGGTGAGAAACATATTTTAATAATGTCTATTTTATACATGAGTATTATTAAAATATTGCTACTGTGGACTAGCGGACAGACGTTGGACTAAACTTCTTGAGGTCCCTGTTTCGATTCTAGTGCCGTGCATCAAAAAAACAAAAAAAGGGATTGTGTATTTTAATTTTTTTATTAAAATTCCGTGCCCGGAATGGGATATGTGCCCGGTTGGTAATAGGCATGCCACATTGCAGGAGTCTAAGTTGGTGTCTTCGGTTAGTCGGGGGTTCTCTTTTGTGCATCTGCCTACCGCTTTGGGGATTTGGGCGTAAAGATATATTTTAATTTTATAAATATAGGTACTGTGTTTTTGATGTCCGTACTAGTTTAATAATAAAATATAATATCTAAAACCAGAAGGCTAATTGAAATTTTAGAAACTTTACAGACTTTTTTTTCTTTTTTTCTTTCCTTTACTCTTTCTTTAGGTATTGGCTTTCGCGTTAGCATTTTGCCATTAATCAAGTTGAAATTTTCATCACTTTGCAACAAATTTACCAAAATCGGGATTCAATTACAATTAGTCATAAGTCGTAAATAAGTCATGTAACGGTCTTGGGTAAAGCGAAGGCAACATTAATCAAGCTCATATAGTGAGATTTGGCGGCAACAAAGAAACACGCGTTACGCTAATGACTTTATGATTATTGCATACGTGCGCTTTTACTTAACAAAATTGTACAAAATTCCACAAAAATTGACTAATTTCACTCAACATAAACACGAAATCCAATAATTACTTAGACCATATTAAAAACAAACTTAGACCATCTTATCCCTCGATGGCGCCAAAACTATACGAACTTTAAACACAAATACAGAAAAAATCTTACACTATGTATAAAAATACAATATGTATAAAAATTACGTAATTAATTAAAATTCCTATACCGGTGTATCACAAAAAGTTCATGAATTTGCACAAAAAGTAATGTAAATTTGCAAATACCTTAATTTTGAAACTTGAAATACTTGGAAAATTTACGAAACTTGATTTTTCAATACCATTGTTGTCCAAAAACTTCCTACTTTTTATTGTAAAATGATTGACGAAATTTTTCTCCGTGGAACAGATGCGTAACCAAACTTTACTTTAGTCCGACCCACACGACGACCCGTTGGACAGAGTTTCCTCTTAGTTGATCGTTACAAAATCAGCATTAAAATATTTTTTTATGATTTATGATGGAAGACAAACAAACTGATAGATTTCCTGATGGAAAGGATAGGGTTTAGTATTGACTAACGGCCAATATTAATAATCAATCCTAATCCAAAACTTGCTGTCCAAGATTGATATTTTGATCCATTTTTATGTTATCGCTTGCCAATAAAATATCTATGGACAGGATGAATATGGCAATTAGGTATAGGATAGGCCAGCGGATACGCAGCTATCTAGATTGCTTGAAATCCATCTTTAGAGAAATATTATTAACATTGGCCGTTACTCATGATCAAAAATTAAATGTCAATATTGTATTTACTACTTGTTTTCACGACGAATTTCATCATTACAGGAGATTTTAGAATCCTAACTATTTTTTTAGAATTGTTCTGCGTATCAGAACTAAGACGTATTATATTTTTATGATATTGGAAGGCAAACAAGCAAACGGATTTCCTGATGGTAAGAAATACACGTCGCCTAGAGACACCAAAGATGGTAATGGTGCGATGCCAACCGGTATCTAAGGCCTAGATTAGATTAAAAATAAGTTCACCGGATACCTTCAGCGTCAGGGAATGGTAATGGTACTAATGTGGACGAGTCGCTGCAAAGCCTAGTAGGATGTTACGGTGTTAATGGCGGTAAGCCTATGCTCGCCATTTATGAGCTGGCTAGCAGAAAGGCAGATGATCTATTTTGCAAAGAAGCCCGGACCAATACGGGGGAAATAAATAAAGTATCTTCACGCCCATATTCGAAGAGGTAGACAGAGGCACAAACATGGCACCTACGAATTTACATTCTAAAAATTGTTGTATTAATAAATAATCTTAAAATAAATACAAAATACAGTGTGTTGTAGATTGTAACTAATTAATTAAAGTCAGTAATTTGATTAAAGCCTATTAAATATTTGCACACCACAAGTTGGTAGAATATGTTAAAACGCTTAAATAATTTTGTATCATCTTTGTAACACTCATATTCCGCAAATAAATATTTTTCTTTTCTTTTCTTTTCTTATGACTAGCCAAAGATACTTATATATAAGTCCCACAACATACGTATGTCCACACAAAATTTGACATGTGTTTGCGTTCGAGTGGCGATAGTTTTGCCATCTATCACATACCGATACTTATTGTCTTGAGCTAGAATGCCTAGTTTTTAGGTTTGCCTACCTCTTTAGGGATACAGGCCTAAAGATACTTTTTCCTTTGTGTTGTAAACAAACACTAGCAGCACGCCCCGGCTTCGCACGGGTATCAAATATACATAAAACCTTCCCATCAATCGTTTTATCTATTAAAAAAACGGCATCAAAATCTTAAGCAAAAAGATTAAAGCATATAAAAGGACAAGAGACTTTTTTTATACTATTTAATGATACGTACATAAAGATGTAGTAAATGATTATTTATACAGAGGTAAATTCTCAATCAACAAGTCTTTACAAATGATGTATTTTTTGAGTAAACAAAATTCACCGTAGAATATTGAAGCTTGGGTCGTTAAAATAGTATTATTCAGATCATTAAAACATCTTGAATTTTGATTTATATTTATCTTAGAACAAGATAATAACAATGGAATTGTAAGTCGGGTTGTTATTTATAAGTTTAAATAACGTTTAGCATTTTCATTATATACTGACTAGTAACAGGAATTTCACCCGATCGTAATGACTTCAAAAAAAAGTATTTTCGCGCCCATATCTCCGAAGTGGTAGGCAGAGGTACAACCAGGGCACCCGCGACTAGCCAAAGACACTGAGTCCCACAATGTGAAAGGTGGCAAGCCTATCGCCAACTGGGCACATATCCAGTCCCGAACAACATTTTTTTATTAGAAAATTGGAAAAACCAAATTTTTTTTGTTGCCCGACCCAGGATTCGAACCCGGGACCTCATGCAGTCAAGTCCAACAACTGAACCACAAAACCACCTCATAAAAATTGTAAAGCGGTTTAAAAACTACACAACGTGTCTGTTTACAGAAGGACTAATAGGGGTTCTAGACCTTTGTATGCTTTAGTTTTCATCCGTCTGCAGTAGATATAATACAAATATAGTAAATAGAACAACCCCCGTGTAGGTCCGGGCTACTTTACAGAATAGAGCATCTGCCTTCCTGAGCCAGGCAGTTCGTAAAAGGCGAGCATAGGCTTACAGTCACTAACACCATGACATCTGACTAGGTGGTAGAGTCTCGCAACGACTCACCCGGATTGGTACCACCGCCTTACCTATTCCTGCCGCCACAATGTCAGCGCTTGCCGTTGACGTGTTCCGGCTTAGAGGGTAAGGTAGCCGGTGAACTTACTTTTGCTCCAGGCCTAACATTTCAGCCTAAGTTTGGCAGCGCACCATTACCTACCTTTGGTGTCTCTAGGCGGCGTGAATTTCTTATCATCAGGAAATCCGTCTGCTTGTTTGCCTTCCAATATTATAAAAAAAACTTTTTTGGAAGGTGTGTTTAGAACCGTCTTCAACTTTTAGTTTTCGATGTAATAAAAACTTATTTATTCACTTGTTTTCAGATAATTAGAACCAGACATCAAATATGCAGAAACTAACGCACAGTTCCGGAACCTGGAGCAGCAACTTCTCGACCAGAGCGGTGTTGGCCATCATAGTGGCCGTCTGCTTAACCGAGTGTGTCACAGGTAGTTTTTTATGTTAGAAGAAGACAAGCAAGCAGATGGATTTGAGGTCAGAAGTACACATTGTCTATAGACGATATGAATGGATTGCTAAACTGCGGCTGGGGTGGTAATTTCTTTTGTAAGGCCCGGTTCCCACTATGCCGGAACAAAAAATAAATTAAAATTTGCGTAGACGTAATTTTGATAAGTTTTTCAAATTCAAATATTCGATTGCATCAGTGCTCCCCATTGTAGTGCTTTGTAGCTTCGGCTTTAAGATAACGATGCATGCGTAACTTCTTTGGTATCTATAGACGATTGTTACTATCAGGAGAGCCCCTGCTTTATGATCATCTGAGTGTAAATAGTCAGCTTTGTATAGTAGAGTGCTGTGTCGAAACTGGCCTACATGGTACCACCATCTTATATTTTTTGCCACAATAGCAACAGTTCTCGCTATTGTAGAGTTCTGTATCTTAATATTTCAGACATTAGACAGTCACACTCCGGTATCTACTTATCTATACTTATAAAGTGACAGGTCCTGACTGACTGATTCATCATCGCCGAGCAAAAACTGTTAAAGTTACAGCCATGAAATTTGGTAATGAATTAGGGTTGGGGATAGGGTTATTGGGTAGACATCCACTAACGACGGAACTATTTTAAGTAACGGAAAATTCTACCTTTAAGTTGGTGTCAAAGGGTTTTAAATGTTTGTATGGAATGTATGATTTAAAGGTAGAATCATGGAACTTTATTTTTAGGCTACTTATTAAAAATGAGTAGATACGTTTATAAGCGTTTCTGGAAATTCCACCCCTAAGGGTGTGAAAAAGGGGTTAAAAGTTTGTATTAACATCCTTGTTAGTGGTCTATCTTAATATATATAAATCTCATGTCACAATGTTTGTCCTCAATGGACTCCTAAACCACTTAACCGATTATAATAAAATTCGCACACCATGTGCAGTTCGATCCAACTTGAGAGATAGGATAGCTTAAATCTCAATTTATGGTAAAAAAAATTACCATCTGAGCGAAGCCGGAACGGGCAGCTAGTTGATTAATAAAAATCATTACGTTTAAAAGAGGAGTAAGTTAAACAGTTTTAAATTCAACTCCTATTTTAGTAAATATATTAACTGCCACACGAGCAAAGCCGCGGGTAACAGCTAGTTATTTCATAACTTCAAAAATACATGACGTCACTGGATACGTGACTTATAACGTCATACGCTGTAGAAATTAGTCAATAGTCAAATATTTTTATTCAACATAGGATAAGAAATATCTCTCATTGAAAGTCACAACAAATCAATAATAATTACAATTAATATTATGAAAAACTAGTGTCAACAACAATAACAAATAATATTCATTAACAAACTTGCAATTAGATAATATTATGAAAAACTAATGTCAAAAACAATAATAAAGTAACATTCATTAGCGAACAAAAAGATATAAACTTAAAAAATAACTTAAAATATATACATTTTTAAATTAATTAAAAGAAAAAAAACAACAAAATGATAATATTGTGACGAGATGTTTGGAGCCTGTAATTCGTAAAAAGGCATTAAGTATTAGGTCCAAATATCCTTGTCATCAATGTAGTCACTGATTTTGTAATATGCTTTTTCCATAAGTTTTCTCTTAATTACGCTTTTAAATTGCGTATCAGGGAGGTCTGTTATTTCCTTAGGAATTTTGTTGTAAAAACGAACACCGTTTCCTAGAAATTATTTTCTTGTAGTTTGTAATTCATCCCATCAATCATATTCTGATAATTCACATTTTCGGTCAGACACATGACATTGTTATTGCAGTCGATAAAAGTATTACTTACGTCCACCAATCAATTTAGATTCAATCATCTTTCTCCTAGCCTTGTATTTTCATCAATGACTTCTTGGTGTAATATCTATTCTATTGTAGGGTGTGTCCTGCGAATTATTTGACAGTAGGCAGTCGCTAAGGGGTTTATTTAGCAAAGTTCAACATACATCCATACATACAAATATTATACATACATACAGATATACATAAATATTTATAACGTAGGCAGAGAGTGTAGAATGCCAAATCTAACGATACTGACAAACCGGTCTGGCTTTCTTCACATTCATTACCCTTTTCATACAAACACGCCGCTTTCGGAGCGCTCTTTAACACCACCCTCGGATAATATCCGAGTGATCTGATCTTGGGATGTCAACTTAGGTCTCCCCGTGTACTTACAATATAACCATATACCTTGAACAATCCATGTACGAGGTACCGGGTACGAGTAAAATACCCACATCCATCCACATTCGCATTGCAAAGCGGTGGATCCCCGGGCAAATTGTTGCAAAGCACTCTACTTCCAGTGGTCTTCTTAGTGATGACCTACAGTTTGACCAGTGCTAACTTCTTAAAAAATTATCTTCATGCCCATATCCCCGAAGGCTTAGGCAGAGGTACAACCAGGCCACCAACGACTGGCCGAAGACACCAAGTCCCACAATGTGATAGGTGGCAAGCCTATCACCAAACGGGCACATTTCCAATTCCGAGCAACATTTTTTACTAGAAAATTGGAAAAACCCAAACTTCTTAAGTTATATTATTGTACATATATTTGTTTCTGATGTTTTTTGTATAGTAAAAAGTTGATATAATTTCTCAGCGAATTATTAATCATTTAGATACTCACACACATATCTTCACGCTAAGCCCCTTAGATATCTCATACATAGGCAAAGAATATCAAAAACCATGTTTTACAATCCTTGTATTTGTCCCTCTCTGGCCTTTTTCATACTTAGTACGCTTTTTATACAAACACGCATGTTTCGGAGACTTGTCACCACCCTCGGATAAAACCCGAGCGATATGATCTTCGATTATTAGCTTAGGTCTTTTTTTATGTGAGAAGTCGGGAAACTAGCGCATGGTTCTCCTGTTGCCAAGAGATAACCGTGGTGTACATAGACAATAGATGTTATAGGTGCGTTGCTGTCTTGTAGCTGTCTATTGTGCAAGTCTACCGGCTAGAGGACAGAGACCCTCTGCCTTTCTACCAGGCAGCTCATAAGACGCGAGCACTATTTAAAATGTAGGTCTTTTTTTTTTCTAAAAATACCACTGATGATAGAGGACTATGCAGCAATTTGACTGGATAGGGATCCGCCGCCTTACCAATTCCTGTTCCACAATCACCCTATCATGTTCCGTTTCGGAGCGTAAGGTAGTCGGTAGACTTTTACAATTGGATTAACATTTCGGCCATAAGACAGCGACGCACCCATAACATCTATGGTGTATATAGACCACGATTATCTATTACCATCAGGAGAGCCGTGTTCTTATTCGCTATTTTATCACACAAAACAAATTTGGTTTGTTATAAGGTCAAAATAGATTAGCCCATACAACCGTGACAGATTATGTCAGTTTTAGTCTTGGGCTCCTGGAAGAATGTAGACTACTGAGCCTTCACCTCCTTACAATGTCAGTGCTAATTACTCTTGTGTTCCAATCTAGGACGATAGTTACAGATAAACTTACGCTTAACACCCTATCTTCACAAAAATAATACGCCATTACCATCTTTGGTGTCTACAGATATTTAATTTCATCTGATATTATCGGGAAACCCATATCTTTTTAAAGGTGTGAAAACCCCTCAGTCTGACATAACCCACCATTTGCTAGGAAAGTGAAGCGTTATGTCAGACTACTACTGACTAAAACCGCACGATGTCCTCCCCTTTGCCAGGTAACGGGGCTGTGGGAAAGCTTTAGCTCACTTCCACTGCCTCGACAGTGCTGGATCTCGCGATCCAGCTCGCGCAGCCCCTCTCAAAAGAGGCTGCATAATGTCAGTAGTGGTGCACGGAGACACAGCGTGCACCACTTCAGGGCCTAGTGGCGACAGGCAACCCCGTACCTACCGCTACCCCATCTCGACTGTGTGGGTAAGATGGAATACCCACTCCCCTCCTCTGCAGGCTCACTTTCGTCACCCCTCTTGGGCCAAACGGGCCACCGCCCTTGACCGCTCCTCGTATGGCCCCTCTGGGCGGTGAGAGGTACTGAGGAGCCTTCCTGGTCCAATTGGTTTTGCCGGTTCCCACCTAGACCCCTGCTACTCAGCCCCCCACCACGATAAGACTTAGATCCTTAGGGGGATCGGGAAACCCATCTACTTTAACCACCATCGTTCTGTTTTAATATTCGTCTGTTTTAAACAATGTTTAAGGATATTTTTAACTCATAAAGTTATATACGAAATAAGTATTACGTTTAAGCGTGTTTATGAGTAATAGCCGGATAAACGGTCTCACAAATTACATTTGTTTATGACAGCTCATTTTTTGCCAAGTTTTATTAACATGTTTGTCGCATAATACTAGATTATAATTTGACTTTGACAGTAGATTTTTTATGATGTTGGAAGGCAAACAAGCAGTCGGAAATCCGACATCCGGCGGTAAGTACTTCACGCCGCCTCGAGACACCTAAAATGGTAATGGTAAGTTGACACAATCTGAGGCCGAGATATTAGGCCTAGAACAAAAGTAAGTAAATTTACCGGCTACCTTATCCTCTGAACTGGATGACGTTAACGGCAAGCACTGACGTTATGGCGGCAGGAATGGGTAAGGCGGTGGTACCAACCTCGCCGCTGTGAAAGTCTACCAACTAATCAGATTTCTCGGTGCTAGTGACGGCAGAAGGCATATGGCCCGTTCTGCAAAGGAGCATGGACCAACTAGGAGCCACTATTGAATAATGATGACGGAACTTTTATGTTTAAATTATACAATACTTTTTAAATTGACGCTTGTTTTGGACTTGACTTCATGATGTCCCGGAATCGATTCCCGGGTCGGGCAACTAATAGATAATATGTTTTATCAATATTCCAATAAAACCAACGCTATCTGGGGCTTGATATGTGCTCGTTTTTTTTATGATATTGGAAGGCAAACAAGTAGACGGATTTCCTGATGTTAATAAATTCACGTCGCCTAGAGACACCAAAGGTGGTAATGGTGCGTTGCCAACCTGACGCCGGGATGTTAGGCCTCGAGCAAAAGTTAGTTTACCGGCTACTTTACCCTCCGAACCGGAACACATCGTGACGTTATGGCGGCAGGAATAGATAAGGCGGTGGTACCAATCCACCTAGTCAGATGTCATGATGTTAGTGACGGTGAGCCTATGCTCGCCTTTTACGAGCTGCCTGGCAAGGAAGGCAGATGATCTATTCTACAAAAAAGCCCGGACCAACACGGGGAAACGGGGGAAGGTTGTCGATAGGTTTGTCACCTATTACATTGTGAGATTTAGTATCTTCGGATAGTCATGAGTGCCTTGATTGTACATATGTTTCTCTGCTTACCGCTTTGGGGATATGAGCGTGAAAAAAAATTTTTTTTATTCCGAATTTAGAATAAATTGTTACTCTAATTTAAATTCAAATCATTTTTTTCTACATGATAACCCAGACAAAACTTGAAAAATCTCTGAAGTAACAAACTATTGTGTATGTATATGCAGTTACATATTTCATGTTTGTTTCTTATCTTTCTGGGGTCACGCTCCACAAATCTCCGAATTTCCAGAAGTTTCGTTGTTGGACAGGTTGGAATTGATTTAACAAAACTTGGCGAAAAGTTAGTATTTATTATTAACTTTTACTTTCCTTATAGTTTCACTAACATTTTCATTTATTAAATACATTTGCACGTGGTAAAGATAGAAGCATTTAATAGTAATAGTCATTTTGAATTGGAGTTTTGGCGCATGGTGAATGAAGATGGTGATTTTTTTTTTATAATTATTGTATTTCGCGTTAATATTGAGTAAAATTAGTCAATTTTGGTGGCATTTTGAGCAATTTTGTTAAGTGAAAGTGCACAAATGAATGATCATATAGAAATTAGTGTATCGTATATTTCCTCGTTGCCGCCAAGTGTCACTAGATGAGCTAGAGCAAAGTAGCTACCGCTTTACTCAAGACCCTAAAAATATATACTGTTATGACTAATGACTTTTATAAACAATACGTATTTGACAAAACGAATTGAAAATATTTAATAAGAAAAAGATTTATTAATACGGAAGATGTGTCTGTATGGACTTCAAATCCTTCGCCTTTTCCCGACTGGGATAAAATTAAACAACAACAGCAATCACTTTGAATTATTGTTTAAGTGAGAGTTAGTTTGGCGCAACTTTCATATAAAAAATAAGTTTGCTATGTTTTTTATTCGTCTAAATCATTTGACACTAGTTGCCTATTATCTGTATACCTTTAGACTTACTTTCAAATTAAACGGGTTATGCCTATCTGTCAAATGTCATGTGTCAATTTAAGCTAAACTTCATACAAAATTCGGGTTTGCTATGTATCTATGTAAGTCCCGCCTCTTATTACGTAGTATTTATATACTCTTTGGTGAGAGTTTTGGCGCCATCGTGAATGAAGATGGTCGTATTTTTTCATAATTATTGATTTTCGTGTTTATATTGAGTGATATATATGGCACAAATACATAATAATAAATCATTATTTATCAATTTACGAAATACTACTTTATAAAGATTTATTTATCACATTGACATTAAACATACTTTACTTGAGTTAATAACTAGTTAATTTCTTCCAAGAGCACAAATATGAATAAAATCATTTAAAAATTTACCAAAATGTCTGTGTGTAATCCATGTTTATTTGAAGATATATCGAAGAAGTTAATGTATTGTTTGTAGAAAATAAAGAAAAATATAAAAACAAATTAAATTATTAATTTTTTTAAATAATTTCATTTTTATTAATTTTATGATTAACTTGTCATATTAATAAACTGATAAAAAATCCAGAAGAAATAAAATGGATCACATTTTGATAAATATAACAGGAAAGCATGTCATTTTAGTTTTTGTTAATAAAATTATTTTTTAAGTTCATATGACAATGTAAAAAAAATGAAAAATTAATTTAATTAATAATTTAAAAAAAAAACTGAAAATTAAAAAAAATAAATATAGGCGCCATTAGATAATTAAAAATTAAACAAACGCCTTTTTTCATTTTTAAAAATTTTCGTTTTTTTTAAGAGATATGACAAGTTATTTTTTTTTTCGAAAATCGAAAAAATAAAGATAGGCACCAGTAGATAATAATGCAATCAAGAAATGCATACTCCGAAATATTCCTGAGATAATTTAAATTATCAGAATCTCGTGGTGAAAATGTTTTTTGAGTATAAATTTTGAGTGGTAAGTCAAAAAGAAAATATACTTACAAGCATATTTAGTTCATTTAATTAAAATCTGGTTTCCTTTTCTTTATTTCTAATCACGTTTTTATTCGAATCAAAATGACATGTTGAATATTTTTACTTTCAAATTTCAGCTAACTTCAGACTAGTGTAAAATTTCACAAAATTCACACATTTTTGGTTTGTTTTTGAAAAATAAAAATAAAAATAAACCTTCTATTTTTGCTATCGGGACAAATTTGTGTACCTAATCTATTTTTGGTTTCTAAACATACCTAAAGAATTTTGCGAACTAACAAATAAAAAGTTTTTGTTAACTATCCGTTTTCAAACGTCTAGTTTTAGATATTTACGAGGACTATTCGGCATTTCTCATCTTTGTTTAGTATTTTTTTTTTATTTCGAATTTGACAGGGCTATAAACTATTTCAACACTTTACATTCACTCATTTTCTGCACTGGCTATTGGGCTTGAGTTGTAAGTTATATCTTTTTTTACGACAATATGAAAAGTAAAAGTATGAAATCAACAGGTTTGTTGGAATTGTCGTACTCTTTCAGTAAACACCATAAAAATTTTGCATATTATGGATTTGGATACCTTATGCTGCGATGGGTGTCTACTATAGTGAACTAAAAGAAAACACTTAAATACACACACACACACACACACACACACACACACACACACACACACACCACACACATACATATACATATCAAATTTATGACACCCTTTGTTTTCTGTCGGGCTTAAAAAAAAATCACGATGCCTGGTTGACTGAAAAAAGACTAAAAATCCCTTACGTCTACATTACATTAGTTTTATAACTTAAATAAACTTCAGAATTTAGTTTTTATTTAATTTTTTTAAGGTATTTTAATTTTATCACTTGCCCTGTGCTTTAACTAAATTTCCAATTTTCTGATAAAAAAAATGTTGCTCGGCATTGGATATGTGTCCGGTTGGGGATGGGCTTGCCACTTATCACATTGAGACAAAATGTCTTTGGCTACTCGTGTGTGCCCTGGTTGTGCCTGTGCCTACTTCTTCGGGGACATGGGAGTGAATATACTTAAATACAGCAATTTTAAAAATAAATAATTAAATTAATAAAATAATAAATTATCAAAGCGCAGTTTTCATCATATTGGTATTAAAAACTAGCATCCATTCAGAAGATATCTTGCAGTAAATACCTCACCTATCACTGACTATTTCCGAATCACAATTTACCATTCCATGACAGACTTATGACATCGAATGTCAAGTAGACGTGCACGTGACTTACTACGTAATATCCGTTTTCTGACTCTATACATATTATAGTTTCCCCAACCGAATTAAACATCATCTTTCAGTATTTTTAACTTCGTAAATATATCATATTATTTTATGTCTATCGATTCCTCATTTCTGAACTGATTTAAAAAAAAGAGAGTGTATTTCTAAGGTGGTCCCATTGTCAAAAAGCCTGGATGGAAGTACAGGAAAATCGATGAAAGTACTTAATTTTTTTTGTACATAGATGACTCACTTTTTGAAATCAAATTTGCCAGCTTTACTGCGCTTAAATTATTTTTTTCACAAAAAAGTGTTTGCGCACCCATATCCCTGAACAGAGAAGCACAACCGGGGCACCCACGACTAGCCGAAGAAGTTTCACAATTTGATAGATGGCAAGCCTATCATCAACCAGTCGCATATCCAACCCAAAATAACGTTATTTTTATTAGAAAACTAGCTGTTCCGGCGAACTTCGTTCCACCCGTTCAGTTTGTATGAGAAAAATAAAGTATTGTTTTTCCCAGTTTCCCTGAAATTTTCCCGGTTTTTCTCTTCGTATGAACCTTCTAACAATAACTAACGCTACAAAAAAAGAATCGTCCAAATCGGTTTAGTGGCTCGGAAGTTATGCACTTACCAACACATTTAGCAAGTCATTTTTATATTATAGACTAGCTGTCCCGGCGAACTTCGTTTCACCCGTTCAGTATGAGAAATAATAAAGTATTATTTTTCCCATTTTTCCTGCAACTTTCGCGGTTTTTCTTTTCGTAAGAACCTTCTCCTGATCATAAGTAATACAATAATAAAAAAGTTAGCTAAATCGGTCAAATCGTTCGGAAGTTATGCGCTTACCAACACATTTAGCGATCCATTTTTATATTATAGATTGAAAATACATATTTTGACCGGGACCTCCAGATGTCAAGTCTGACGCCGGACGACTAGATCAAAAAGTTTATGAAGTAGGTTCAAATACATTTGCATAAAGTGTTTAGATAGAAATAAAATGATGTTGGCACAGATTAAAACTTTTTATAAAAACCTAACACAGAATTTGCATTGAGATTGCTTTAAATTTGGCTGTTCGTGGTAAAGCTTTAGCGTTCTAAAACAATGAATTAATAAGTTAACGGTGCATTTTTGATACTGATGTACACATTTTAAATAGCACTTGTGCTATTTCACAATACACTTTTAGTCGCCTCTGTGAACTAGCGGTTCAGTTGTTGGACTTGACTGCATGAGGTCCCGGGTTCGAATCCCGCGTCGGGCAACAAAAAAAATGGGTTTTTCTAATTTTCTAACAGAAGAATGTTGCCCAGGATTAGAAAAGTGCCCGTTTGGGGATATCACATTGTGGGACATATGGCCGATTTCACCAAGAGCCCCTATACTTTAGGGGACCTTTTAACATTACTTACGGGTCTGTTTCCATATAAAACAGTCCCCTAAAATACGTTAAAAGTCCCCTAAAATATAGGGGCTCTTGGTGAAATCGGGCATTAGTGTCTTCAGCTAGTCGTGGGTGTCCTGGTTGTGCCTCTGCCTACCCCTTCGGGGATATGGGCGTGAAGATGCTTCTTCACTTTATTACACATAAACCAATCCGATTACCCTTCGAGCAATTAAATTAAAATAGAAGTAAATGACGTAGAGATTTGCAACATGGTAGATCAGTTGCTAAGAACACTGACAGTGTATTTGTTTCAAGTTTTAATGTTATTGGAACACAATTATTGCATTTCCAAATTATATTAAGAAATATATTATTTCCATATTAAGAAATAGAAACTATAGACACTGATGGCGATAGACGTTTCCTACAAACCTAAGGTTGGGATGACAAGCTCTTACACACTTACTATATATTAAGGCAAAATTTTGACCTCCTCATACCATAGCTAGACTAACATTAGGTAAAATTAATCACGATTGCAAATATTTGATAACTATTGGCGGAAAATTATTGACCATTAAAGGCTAGGTTTGTTGTAATTGGCAAACAAGTTTTATGACTATTTTTAACCGACTTCAAAAAAAGGAGGAGGTTATCAATTCGTAGCGATATTTTTTTTTTATGTATGTTCAGCGATCACTTTTAAACGGCTGGACTAATTTGCAAAATTCTTTTTTTATTTGAAAGAGTAAGCTCCACATATTACATTACGTAATATGTAAGTAATGGTAGGAGGCACTTTTTATAGGTATTTTTATTTGTCTTGCAATGAGGTTTTTCATTTCCACAGGTTAATATTATTTTTGCTTAAATTAGTAGCAGGTTAATTAAAGTAAATGGCAAGGACACATAATTACTTTGAAATGCGGGTGTATCCGAGGGCAACAGTAAGCTTTAATTTGTTCAAGTGTAATTAAAGTTTTATAAAGTAATCATGAAATTCTAATTCTCAACATGTTGAGGTAGGTCATATTAAGTTCTGATACAGAGTAGTAATCAATAGAGTGATTGAGTTAATTAATTAACGAATTGAGAAAAGTTAAGGCCTGTAAATGATAACGTTTAAAGTCATGATTGTAATGTTCACCATATTTGATATTTGGTGAAAATATGAACCTATAAATAACATTAACATTTTCTCAGACGAAAATTACATCGAAACAGTATATTGACGTCCATATCTCTGAAGGCGTAGGCAGAGGTCAACCAGAGCATCCACGACTAGCCAAGGATACTGAATCCCACAATGTGATAGATCGCAATCCTATTAGTCAAAATAATCCAACGTAGTTTTTCCAAAAAAAATATCGAAAAGCACTATTTTCTTGTTGCCTAACCGAGTTATCAAAACTTGAGACTTCATGGAGTCAAGTCCAACACCGAACCGTTAGACCACAGCGGTGGTTAATCGATCAAGATAATTAATATGTGTAAAATTTGCTTTAACGATAACTCAAATTTACCTGTTATGTTGTAAGGTTAAATTTAGACCTGTTCCTTTATATCAATATAAACTACAGCCCTTACTCTAATGATTTAAGCAGAGAATGCATAACACCGGGATGCATATTATATAGATATGAAATGGATCTTTTTAAGGATAGCGCACATTTGGACGGGTCGGGATGGAACGCATCGCAGTGTTGTTATCTATTTTCAGACATTTTGTACGAAGCAAAGCACACAGCTGCGGAAAAACAAGCGAGCGCGGAAAATTCGCCGCAATTGGTGGCAGATTTTAGTTGTTGATTGACTGGGCCCGGTATCCTCTGGTGACTTTACGTCACCAGAAAGAATTGCAAACCAATATTAATAATGTCAATAGAGGGCTCATTACATTTCAATATTAAAGTTTTGTACTTTTCATACTAGACGGTTTTAAAGTAGGACTTCCATTCTTCTTTGCCTTTCCATTCTTCTTGATTATTTGGTACTGAATAACAAAAATTGGCCGATGCGATGGGGCCTGGCCCACCTGAGTGTACTTTACATTCAAAATCAATCAAAAATATTTTTTGAATCAAAAATATTTATTTCAGTACTAATTTACAATATAATGTGGGTACATAGTTAATGGAATCACCTTTTAAGTATGAGGTACTTGTGTTAGGCGACACCGCTCTTCCATTGTATAAATGTATTTTAAGCTTAAGCTAGGTGCACACCGGGCTAATTTTTTTGAATAAAAAAAAATAAATAAGTAAATAACATTGCGATGCGATCTGATCCAACACTCTCCGCATTGTTCAAATGTGCACCTTCCTTTAAAATAATCACTTAAATGGCACTCTCCTTAACCGTAACAGTGCAAAAATTTCAAGGAAGACGCCTTTAGTGGCACGGTCATATTTTATGCAATGCAGACTGCATTGCATAAAATTTGAGCGTGACCGAATAGTGGCGAACAACTTAGGTCTTCAAACCTATATGCGCCGTTAAAAGAAACTAATAACTTAATAAAACTTTAGGAACAGTCTCATTGGCAGAGGGCTTAGCGACTTACCGGGTTCGGGTTCGATTCCCGATGGGGCAGGCATTTGTGTGATGAACATCGACATCTGTTTATTTAGGTCTAGTATTACGTCGTACCTATGTGCATAAGTATTTCTGTGTATTATTGTAGCAAACTAACATCCATAACACAAACATATAACTTAACTTACTTTAAGGTTAAATTAATTTGTGTGATTTGTACTTTAATAATTATTTATTTAAAAAAA
>NJDD01002911.1:21832-34402 GCA_002245505.1 Calephelis nemesis
TAATTCCAGTTATTTCTAAGATTTTTGAAAAAATAATGTATAACAAATTATACAGCTATTTACTTCAGTTTAATTTATTTCAAAATAATCAATATGGTTTTAGAAAAGGCAGGTCTACAGTTTATGCAAGTTTCGACTTAGTTAAAAACGTAACTGAATGCCTCAATAATAAAAAGTTTTCCCATTGCTGTATTTTTAAATATGAGTAAAGCGTTTGATTTTGTATCACATACAATTTTGTTAAGGAAACTTGAGAGATATGGCATTAGAGGTAATTCATTAGAATAGTTTAAAAGTTATTTAGAGAATAGAAGGCAATGTGTTGAGATATCAAAAGTAATTGGAAACCGCAAGAAAGTTTGTACTTCAAATTACCTTTTTAATGACTGCGGTGTACCACAAGGTAGTGTTTTAGGGCCATTACTTTTTTAATTTACATAAACGATTTGCCTAATGCTATCAATTATGATTCAATTTAATTTGCTGATGATACTACACTTCTCATCAAGAGTATAAATAAAAATGGTTTATTTGAAGAAACAATTAAAACTTTGACTAAACTGACAGAATGGTTAAAAGAAAATAATCTAAAAATAAATCTTAAAAAGACAAAATTAGTTGAATTTCAAGCACATTATAGAGATACCAAAAAATTAGACGTTATTTTAAATAATACTACTATTGAAAATGTAGATTGTACTAAATTGCTAGGTATAAAAATCGATAAATTTTGTAACTGGAAATCGCATATTGATTCACTTTGCAATAAAATCAATAGTTTTGTGTACGTGTTGAGAAGAATTAACGAAGTGTCATCATTAAAGACATCTCTGTTAGCTTATCACGGGTATGTTTCTTCCGTTTTGCAGTATGGTATTCCTATTTGGGGGAATTCCGTAAAATTAACTAGACTCTTTCGAGTTCAGACATTCATGCAAGCCACTTTTTAAGTCACTAATATTACCTTTACCTTGTTTATATATATTGGCAAAAAAACATCATCATTTGTTTCATACAAATGCTGAAGTCCTAGGTTTTTCTCATTTTAGAAATAGTGAGAAACTACATGTGCCTAACCAAAAAATCAACATTTACAAAAATAATGTGTATTGCATGTCCATTCGTATATACAACCAAATTCCTGATAATCTTAAATCACTTCCATTAAGCAGATTTCGGAAAAAGGTATTCAACTTACTTTTAGAGAAAAATTATTATAGTGTCAAAGATTTTCTTGCAGATAAGAATAAATAACAAAGTATTTCTACTATGATTAATTTAATTGCAGAAAGTTGGGTGCGCAGGAGTTTGTTTCGCCGTTTCTTCTCCTGTCTGGTTAAGTTTGGAAACGGTGGTAGTTTACGGTAGACAGGGATAAATTAATTTATATTCTAAAAAATATTTGTATAAATAAATAATCATGTACCTAATCAATACAATAAACAGTGTGTAAGTAGTAGGTAAATAATTAAATTAACTAATTGATTAATATCTAACTATTAAAATATTTGCACATCAAAAGTTGGTAGAATATGTAGAAGCACCTAAATAATATTGTAACATCTTTGTAACACTCTTAATCCGCAAAATTTTGTTTTCTTTTTTTTATATTTAAGTAGAAACTTACATATTTACGCCATAAATTGGCACAAGAAGTTTTTTTAAACAAAGAATATTTGCTTGCAGAAAGAGAACGAAGAAGTCCATTCTTTGGTATCGCAAGTGGACTGGCTAAAGGAATTGGAGCTGGGATCGGAGCAGGTATTGGAGCTGGAGCCAAAATTGCTGGTGCAATTACTGGTTCAGGCAAAAAAGGAGGCAGTATTGGAGCTGGCATTGGAGCCGGAGCCAAAATAACTGGTGGAATTAGCGGGTCTGGCAGAAAAGGAGGCAGTTTTGGAGCTAGCATTGGAGCTGGAGCTAAGATAACTAGTGGAGTTAGTAGTTCAGATAGAAAACGAGGCAATATTGGAACTGGCATTGGATTTGGAGCAAAAGTAGCTGGTGGTTCTGTTGGTGCAGGAGGCAATGTAAGAGCTGAAATAGGAAATGATATAGGCCCTAAAACCAAAAGTAGCACTGGAGCTAGCATCGGAGTTGGGGGGGCAATTGGTGGCAGTGGTGCAGGCGGCGCTGGTGCTCGTTTTGGTGGAGGTATTAGTGGTGGATTTGGAGGAGGTATTGCTGGTGGAATAGCTGCTGGCATCGGCACTGGCGTTGGATTAATACATGAAGGATTAAGACACTTCGCCGGTGGTGATGAATTATCACACAAAACTCAGGAAAAAGAACAAGGCCACTATCATCAAAATAGGTCAGGTAGTGACGCTAGTTCTGGAACAGGACAAGGAGGAGTTATCGATTCCAGTGCCGAAAGTTGTATTCCGGGAGAGTCTGAAGTAGGGCAGGAAAGAAGTGTTGAAGACAGCTTCGAAAGTGAACAAGGAGATGGTTTTGAGCAAGGATCTAAAACTGGCGTTGGAGATGGTTCTGGGTCAGATCAAGAAGCCAGTTCTGGTGTTGGAAGTGATGAAAGAGAAGATTCAATTGCAGAACATCAGTCTACAAACGGTAGTTTACCTGAAAGTAGTATTGAAGGCGATTCTGGAGCAGATCAAGAAAGTGATTTCAGTCCTCTTCCTGGAAGTGGCGTTGAAACTAGAATAAGTGGACAAGTTGGTCACGATAGTGAATCTGAAAATGATGCTGGAGGAGATTCTGGCATGGAGCAAGAAATGGGCATTAAATCTGATTCTGAGACTGCTGTAGGAGGCGGATTTGGTGTAGAAGGAAAAGCAGACATTGAAAGCGGATTTGAAAGCAGCGTTGGTGCAGATTTAGACATAAGCATTGGATCTGATTTTGGAAATGGTTTAGGAGGTGGGTTTGGCATAAGCGGACAAGTTGATGTAAACGGAGGAGTTAGTACAAGCGGAGAAGTTAGTACAATTGGAGAAGTTGGTGTAAGTGGAGGAGTTAGTACAAGCGGAGAAGTTGGCTGTGATAGTAGATCTGAGAACGATGCAGGAGAAGACACTGGCTTGGGACAAGAAATGAACGTCGGATCTGACTCTGGGAGTGGTTTAGGGGGTGAGTATGGTATAAACGGAGAAGTCGATATAAACGGAGGGGTTGATATTGAAAAAGTTGATTCTAATGGATCTGGAAACGATGCTAGTACAGGCTTTGGCATTGGATCTGACTCTAGTGGTGGTATTGAAGGTGGGCTCGGTATAAGCGGTGACGTTGATATAAGCGGAGAAGTTGGTCTTGATAGAGGATCTGGGAACAATGATGAAAGAAATGCTGATGAGGGACAAGAAACGAGAATTGGATCTGACTCTGGAAGTAGTGTAGGAGGTGAGTATGGTGTAACCGGAGAAGTAAATATAAGTGGAGGAGTTGGTATAAGTGAAGGAGTTGATACAAGCGGAAAAGTTGGTCTTAGTGGTGGATCTGGGAACGAAGTTAAAGGAGATTCTGGCGTACAACAAGAACAAGCCGATGAATTTCTTTCGGGGAATGCTTCTGGAGGTAGTTTTGGTGTAGGCGCAGACGTAGGCCTTGGTAGTGGACATGTAAGTGGCGGTGGTGCAGGTTTTGATATAGGTATCGGATCAGGCTTTGAAAGTGGTATGAAAGGCGATTTTGATGTAGGTGGAAGAGTTGGTTTTGGTAGTGGATCTGGAAATGATGTTGGAGGAAGTTCTGGCATAGGTTTTGGCATTGATATTGGAACTGTCTCTGGGAATGGTATGGATGGACGAGGGTTTGGTGTAGGCGGAGGATTTGGCTTTGGGAGTGGTAATGGAGGAGAGTTTGTTATAAGAGGAGACGTTGGTATAAGCGGAGGAGTTGATACAAGCGGAGGAGTTGGTTTAAGCGGAGGTGATGACTTTGGAGATTCTGATTCAGGTGGCGGCACTGAAGTAGGAAAAGAACCTGATTTTGGTTCTGAATCAGGGGAAACTGATGGATCGAGCACTGAAGTCGGTGGCGAGTCCGCTTCGGAAGTAGTTTTGGAGTAGAATCAGGTGGTGCTTTTGTCATACCCGACTACGGCTAATTTAATACGTTTAATTCTCCGGTAGCTTCACTCTTACCCTTTGCTGGAAAGTATTTACGAGAGTTGATAAAAAACTTTGTGTTTAAACCAGGAAAACAAAATCTATTAAATTTTTTTTTAACATTATCAACGTTAATTGCACTTCCACTGCAATGCATTTCCTCCATCTTTCCTTCAACTTATTTAGACTCGAGCCTAAAAATGATTCCTCGAGGTCCTGAAAACACTCGTCTAGCGCAGCTATCACATCCTCATTTGACGAAAATTTCGATCCACCTAAATGTTTTTTTTTTAATTTGGAAATATGTGATAGAGCTAAATTTGGCGAGAAAGGAGGATGGGGCAACAATTCGTAGCCACAGCTATGAATTTCAGCCATTGACTCTGCGGAGGTGAGGTTAAAGCAATCTCGATATCCATTCCGGCGACACCTTGTGAAAACCCAATTCCTTGTTCATAACATTTTGTACCCGGCCATAACTAATGTCAGTGATCTCAGTAATATTATTAATTGTTATTCTCTGGTCTGCTAATATAAGATCACAAATTTTATCCACGTTTTCGTGGTTGACGGCCTTTGCTTCTAGGTTCGTCTTCGTTTTGTTTCAGCTACCCACTTTTTTACACACGAACACGATGTATAAGATCCACCTAAAGTATCGAGCATGCCTTCAGGAATAAACAAGCTTCAATATCAGGATAGATAAAAAATATTAAACGCTTGTTTACTAAGTGAGGCCACGAACTTTTGGATTCACCCTCGTACAACTGATAACATAATTATATAGACCTTACATCGAGAACTCAAAAAAATGCTGTACCATTCAATCCAATATAATCCAGTATAATTCAATTCAATATAATTCAATGTAATGCAGTGATCAATATCAATATTACTTAATTTGTTTTTTTTTCTTGTGTTATGAGGGAAAATATGTTATTTAGAAAAGCGATGTATCATTGCAGAAGCATTCTTAAAAAAATATGTTGTTTTTTCTATATTTAATGTATCGTCATATGAATTACGAGTATATAGCAGATATAATATTAATAAATTTTTTATACTTTTGAGTTAACTTTTGTTTTGATAATTATTAGTTTTTTTGATTATATTTTTTATTTTGTTTTTCTATTATTAGTTTGTCTACGGTATAAAATGTGTTCGTAATTCATTTATAAAGTGTTTAATTTTTGTGAAACAATATTTAACAATTCAGAACTAAATTCACTATTTTATATAGGGATTTTAGTTTATTAACAAAATACAAACCGACCCGGCGAAATTCGTAACGCTTAATAGTAACAGATACCTACTGACGGCTTGTATGAAAAAATAAAGTATTTTTTTTTCTTAATTACTCTGCAATTTTCCCAGTTTCTTTCTTATTTTTTCTCAAGTACCTACCTCCGACAATAATTAACACTACAAAAAAAGAATTGATCTATCTTTTCAGGCGTCATACGATGACCACGGGAAATGAAAATCGCAACATGTCGTTTAAACTAGGTTCTTACTTCATCACTGCTGCAAATGCAAAGTTAATATCATGCTAAATAGATAAATGTATTTCTTTACGATATTGTACTTAAGTCAAAAAACGATCAAATTAAAAAAAATAGGGGGTTAAATTTTTTGTGATTTTTAAAATATGGGTGTGCCGGCAGAAGTGAAAACTTGAATATTAATTAGATAAAATTTGCACGAATCGCTTTATCATTTCAAAACTATTGTCATTTATATGGTAAAATAAAATATTTATTTAATTGATTTTGTTCTCTCTTCAACCCTAGTTATTACCACTATAAGTTTTGGAAGATTTGTGGAAGAGCAGCAGACTGCTGAATTTTTTCGAATGCGTATATCAACAGTTTTGAAAATACTTTTATTTTAAATTTTTCATTTTTTTTTATTTTTTTTTTCAGGTTAGTATACATTTATATCCAACGTCTAGATATAGAATAATCATTACAGAAGACCAATTGGTTACTAAAATATTTTTTTATAAATCTATATTATTATTTATCGTCCCCGTGTCCGAAATCCGCGTAGCTGCCCTTATTCCGGAAGGGAGCAAAACTCAAATGAGTAATTACTAACAAGCTTTCTAATAAAATTAGTAACATACCGTTAATTTTATGAATACCTAATGATCTTGATATTCTTTTCTTTTCTTTTTAAAACAAAAGACAGCGAACACGTACGCGGCTCCATGGATGGTGAGAGATATTCGTGGGCTGTAGATACTATAGATGTTATAGGTGCGTCGCTGTCCTATAGCCGAAGTGAAGGTAAGGCGGTGGATAACGAACCGCTCAAATCGATCAAACCTTCTACAGTTCCAAAACGTTTTACAAGGGTGGTAATTTTATTATGCACTCACTAAACTAAATTTAAGTCATCGCTATCTTCTTTTAACTAAAGTAACAGAAAGAGACAAAACACTTTTAGTGCTGTTAGATTAGATTGTTCACGACCTTTCTACTGACGTTTAATCTATCACTCAAAACATCGCTTAAAAATATGAAAAATTGACATATCCGAACTAATCTGACATATCTGAAATGTTCCATCTCTTTTGTTTTTGTTTCATTTGAAAAAGATAGCGTGCATATTT
Source organism: Calephelis nemesis (assembly GCA_002245505.1). Lineage (NCBI taxonomy): Eukaryota > Metazoa > Arthropoda > Insecta > Lepidoptera > Riodinidae > Calephelis > Calephelis nemesis. The sequence goes on from NJDD01002911.1 coordinate 28,514, forward strand.
AATAAGTCTATTTTGTGATTATCAGAATCACCACCAATATATTAGCCCCTGGTTTCTGAACTAGTTAAAACTTTTATAGAAGCCAATCACGTAATTGTAATAAAAATGTAACTTGTATTTAATAATCCCTGGTATTTAATAATAAATTGTCATTTACGAATCAGTTTAAGTCTTAATCTATGCAAAAAACTTTAGAAATAGTACAACAACTACTACTACAACTACAAAGAGACAGTAGAGTTTCTAGCATTTATAGACTATTTGTCTGTGTTTGCCTGCCTGTATATTTTTTTTGTATTTCCCCGTGTTGGTCCGGGCTCCTTTGCAGAATAGGCCATCTGCTTTTCTTACCAGGCAGCTCGTAAAAGGCGAGCATAGGGTTATCATCACTAACACCGTGACATCTGATTAGGTGGTAGAGTTTCGCAGCGACTCGCCCGGATTGGTACCACTGTCTTACCTATTCCTGCCGCCATAACGTCATGACGTGTTCCGGTTCGGAGGGTAAGGTAGCCGGTAAACTTACTTTTGCTCGAGGCCTAACATTCTGACCTCAGATTGGCAACGCACCATTACCATCTTTGGTGTCTCTAGGCGGCGTGAATTTCTTACAAATATTTCGGATTTTAAGTTATATAGTTATTATAAAGTAACAATATAACTTAAATTCCGAAATGTATAGAAACGTTTGAACGTAAAGGTGTTCTTAGATACACATACATAATATCCTACAGGATACTAGGATTTCATTCCTCTGACGTTTGGAGGTTACCTCGTAGCTACAGTCAGCTCCTGACCACAAACAATGCTACTTGTTGAAACGTTGAGCACTTACAAAAACCGGTGTTAAACTAATAATTTAAAATTAATTATGGCCAATTTGTTAGTTTTAATATTTCTGCCTCTACTTAATAACAAAGAAAGACGTGTGTAGGATAGCGTTTTACAACATGGCTGAGATATATTATAGTCACCAACAGGAGCCCAAAATATTCTACACAGGTCTAGCACGAAAAGCAGTAATCGTTTTTAGGGTTACGTAGGTACCCAAAAGGTAAAAGCGGAAACTCTATTACTAAGCTTTCGCTGTCTGTCTGTCTGCCTTCAAGCTGTATCTCATAAACCTAAATAGCTAGAAAGCTAAAATTTAAACAAATGATGTATTTTAGTTACCGCTATAACAACAAATACTAAAAATTGATAAAAAATATTAAGGGTACCCCATGCAAAAAAAATAAGCAATTTTTACGCGTTTCGTTTTCGTCATGCTGCTGGATGTGTATCAAAAACCTACCTACGCTTGCAATTTACTGATTGATGATAGTACGGAACCCTTTGTGCGTGAGTCCGCCTTGCTGGCTGGCTGGCTGGTTTTTTTCACAATACAGGGCATTGTTTTAAAAAGCCGGTTAAGTTTGACCGACGTAATAGCAATTATATAATTATACAATTTAGTGTCCGATCGGTGCGATGGTCGACGTGTTATCGTACACAGATACCGCCTCAAGGCTCACGAGGCTTTGATTTTTCTCGACATAGAAATACAATATAAGTTTAAGCTATGTTAATATGAAGAAGTTTTTTGTATTAAATTTTAGTTGAAGTTAGGGTAGCACTTGCTTATTTTAGAGTTAGATCTATTTGTTTAATTTGTTTAGATAAATTTATTTAAAAAATTAAATAAGACAATCGCCTCTGTGGTCTAGCGGTCCGACGTCGGACTTGACTTGAGGTTCCGGTATCGATTCTCGGGTCAGGCAACAAAAAAAATAGAAATTATTAAAAATAATGTTGCACTGGATTGGATATGTGCCCGGTTGACGATAGGCTTGCCATTTATCACATTGTGGGACTGGTGCTCTGCTTGGTCCTCTGCCTATCCCTTCGGAGATATGGGCGTATAGATGATTTATTTATTTCTTTAATAAAACATCAAATCGGGAAAATCGACGGCATATCCAAAAAAAGGTCTTTTCCCGATTTATTAATTGCGATTCCACAAGAAAATGGCAAAAATTAGTTTCACTAGCTACATATTGGAACTTATTCATTTTGCTGTTACTTTTTTATCTTTGTAACATAGGAAGTCAAGTAAGCATAGGAAACAGATAAAGAGGAAGTTCACATTTATAACAGTGAGTCAGTACTGACTAGGAAGTGCTGAGCCAACTTGACTTGACAGCCAATTGACTTAAATTTGGAGTTCTTAGTATTACGAGTAGTTATTAAATTTTAGCAACTACAAAATGACAAAAAAGTACAATCTCGAAATCTTACCTTCTTTCTTTCTATATTATTCACGAAAAAAATCAAAACACAAGTAAATATGTAAAATTATACAAAAAGCGAGCCTATGTTTAAAAGAGATTTCTTCCGGCAAACCCAAAATAACGAGAAAGCATAAAAGAAATGTGTTCTACAGTGCACAATACATAATCTTACTATACAAAAAAAAGAACACAAACTTTGTTAAAAACTAATCTGAAAATCTTATAATAATAGTGCTTAAAATGTGTGCTGCTGCTAGGGCTAGAAAAACCGGTATTTTTAGGAAGCGGTATTAATGACCTTGAAGCAATACCGTTACCGAGGCGTTACCTGTACTGTTTGTACTGGTACCAGACTTAATACCGGTAATGTTGGTTTAGGGGTTTTGATACCGGTACACACTTCTAGACTACACTCTTCTAGAGTTTTGTTATGTGTATAGATTGCAGTTATAGCATTTCAACTAATACACGCCCTTGATATTTTTCTTATTATTCGTAGCCAAAAACCCTTTTTTGCTACTACTACGTGGTTATTAAATTAAGCTGAACAAAAAATTTATTTTTACCTTTTCCTTTACGTCATGCATATATAGATATATATTACATTGGGGAAATTCTGTAGACTTAATTAGAATATTTAGAGTACAAAAGAAGTGTATACGGGCGATATGTGGAGTTAATCAGTTACATTCATGCAAACCACTGTTTAAGTCGCTCAAAATTTTACCTTTACCATGCTTATATATCTTAGCTGTATGTGTATTTGTAAATAAACATCATCATTTGTTTCAGACAAATGCTGAAGTATTAAGAATTCCACACTTCAGAAATAGTAAGAAACTACATGTGCCTAATCAAAAACTTAACATTTATAAAAATAATGTATATTGCATGTCCATTCGTATACATAACCAAATTCCTGATAGTCTGAAATCACTTCCAGTAAAAAGATTTCGAAAGAAGGTATTTGATTTGCTATTAGAGAAGACATATTATAGTGTAAAAGATTTTCTTGCTGACAAGCATAAATAAATAAAATATGTATAAATATTTTTTATAAATTTAAACCTAATTTAAGTAACAAAATCATGGGTGCCGGGGAGTTTGTTTCGCCGTTTCTTCTCCCGACTGGCTAGGTTTGGAAACGGTGGTAGTGTACGGTAGATAGGACTAAAAATTAATCTACCTTTAAATTTAATTATAATAAATTATGCAACTTATGTTTATAATTAAACAAAATGTTTATTAAAAATGTAAATAAGTGCTGCGATTTAAATGTACATTTTATATATTAAATACGTAACTTCTTAAATTTAATTCAATATTTGCACACCACAATGTGGTAGAATATGTTGTATTTAGGGTTGCCACCCGTACTTTATAATAAAGTATTGTACTTTATTTTAGGTAATTGTACTCTATACTTTATAATAAAAATAAAGTACGGTAAAATACTTTATTTTAAATGATTAGGATTTTTTTTAGCGAAATTTATCGATCCATAGTGAATCGATGTTACTACTCGCCAGCGCCACATCAAGTTCGCGTCGGATTTGACTATTCTTCTATAACAACGTCATCTAGATGCAGTGATAAAGAAAATGTTGTTGAATCTAAATAAGCCTTAAAAATCATACTATAACATACAATTTGTCCTATAATACCATAGATTGTACTATAACAATTGAATAAAATTATTTATGTAAACTCATCTACAGTAAAGCAATTCTTCTAGCTAGAACAAAAATGAAAGCACTAGTTACATGGGACCTTGGGCCCTTATTGAATACAAAATGGATTAAATTATATTAATACAGCTAATGTGTATTACTGCATATAAAACAGACGCCCTTAACAAAAAAAAGACGGGTTGCCCTCCGGGAGTACCGCCAGAAGTGAAAACGTGAATATCAACGTTGTGCATTTTTGACATTTTGGAATAGTTAGGGAATAATTTTGCACGATTTGCTTGTTTATCAGTATGAAAGTACTATTGTTTATGTGGTAGAATACAATATTCATTTATTGCGCTATCGTACACAAACATGACAACACAAATATTCGCGCAAGCACCCTGCGCCGTCTTATTCGCGCAAGCGCCCTGCGCTGTCTTAAGAATTTTCGATCAGGTCACCTGTCCTGACGCGAGTTTAGAAGTTTTTAACCATTCCAAAAAGTGCGCAAATACTAAATTGTTTCTGTTAGTGATACGGAACTTTAAATCTGCAAAAATTTAATGTACATAGTATGGATTCTTGTGGAGAAAATTCATTAATAAACACATTTTATAATCCAATATGTACTTCCGAGGGTTTTGCAGAACTACCAACTGCACAAAAATAGCAGCACGTATTTAGCAATTCTAAAGATATTTTTTTAAACTCATAATATAAAATATTTCATTTTTTTGTTTTTTTCGGCGACATCCTATTTCACCCAACGAGTTTTTGTTGTCATAAACAGAAAATGGCAAGATGAAAGAGACAGAGCGTCTTTGATTTTAATAAAAAAAAGTAAGTAAACATCTTCACGCCCATATTCTCAAAGAAGTAGGCTGAGGCACAACCACGACTAACCGACGATACTAAGTCCCACAATGTGATAGATGTCAAGCCTATCGCCAACCGGGCACATATCCAATCCCGAGCAACCTTTATTTTTTTATAAGAAAATTGGAATTAGCACATTTTCTTCTAGTTGCCCGACCCGGGATTTGAACCCGAGCCTCATGAAATCAAGTCCAATACTTGAACCGCTAGACCACAGAGGCGACTTAATAAACAGTGAATTATTAATTTAATTAAATGTAAAAGTTAAATGTAAAAATGCTCTGGAATTATTCAGGAAAAACTCAAATTTAATAAAAACAGCTTGACTGTGATTATGTGAATAAAAACAGCTTGAACTTAATAAAATAATATGTATTTAAATATAGTAGGTAACAAAGAAAAGTAATAGTAAGATGTGTAATTCTTTTTGTAATTGTTATATCTTCTACCATTTTTGTAACACATACTATCATTTTGTACCTCTTTTTGTTATAATTGAGTACTTAAATAAATATGATAAGAGTGTACTTTATTCTAACACTCTGTACTTTTTTTTCTTACCCTTAATAACCAAAAGTACTTTTATTGGGAAAGAAAAAGGTGGCAACCCTAGTTGTATTCCTAAATATCTTATTAACAACTTTTTAACACACATATTCCGCAAATAAATAATTTTCATTTCATTTCATTTTCATTTCATTTCATTTCATTACAAATCATAAAAAAAATTATATCCAATATAATATCCAATACCTAGAAAATTTTTGTTTAATAAGGAAATTAGAAAACTCACATTTTCTTTTTGTTGAAATCAAGTCTACCACCTTAACCGCTAGAGCACAGAGTGTTGGAATATAAAAAAAATATCTTCAAGCCCATATCCCCGAAGAGGTAGGCAGGGGCACAACCAGGGCACCAACGACTAGCCGAAGACACTAAGTCACACAATGTGATAGGTGGCAAGTTGTCACGTTGTGGGTACTTAGAAAGAACATTCCATAAGTACAACCAACGTTCCTAGAAAAACAGAAAAACAACGCATCGTACGATGTCCCCTCTAACCCCTCGCC
>NJDD01002911.1:73406-88701 GCA_002245505.1 Calephelis nemesis
GCCCAAGCCAGTGCTAGCGCTACTGCAACTGCCGGCGGTGGCAGCGGAGGATACGGAGGACATAAAGGAGGATATGGGTATGTATTTATCAGATATTTATGCAAAACTAACTATTCTGTCTCGAAAAAACTAGCATTTAAAGTTATAACATCATGTTAAAAACCATTCTTAAAAACCATTTCTTGAAACTATCGCCTCTGTGGTCTAGCGGTCCGAGTGTTGGACTTGACTGCATGAGGTCTCGGGTTCGAATCCCGGGTCGGCCAACAAAAAGAAAATTGGGCTTTTTCCAATTTTCTACTAAAAAAAATTTGGTCGGGATTGGAAATGTACCCGATTGGCGATAAGCTTGCCACCTATCACATTGTGGGACTTAGTGTCTTCGGCGAGTCGTGGGTGCCCTGGTTGTGCCTCTGCCTACCTCTTCGGGGATATGGGCGTGAAGATACTTTCTTGAAACTACAAAAACAATATACAAATGTACATATACCATATATAACGTCACGCCAACTCTATTGAGGAGTAGGTATAGAGCATCGAGTGCCAATTATCATAACTTCTACAGACCTGTCTGGTTTTATCCGAATTCAACAGTATTTTTAAACAATCAGTCCTGTTACAGAGACTCTTGACACCACCCTCAGGTCATACCCAGATTTGATTCTGGAATTTCAACCTAGGTCTCTCCAGGTACTAACGTAATGATACGTTTTATATTATAATATTGTTAACGAACAAAGTACATTATAATTCCTTGACTTTTAAGTCAGTTCATAGCAGGGACGGCGTTTGGGTATAACGGGGTTAGGCAACCTCCCAGGGCGCCAAGATGTAAAAGGACGTCAGATCCTGTGCGCTGTATAATATTATTTACCTTTTAGTATGGTTTTAAACAGCATGTAGGGGTCGCCGTATAAATTACGCCCAGGGCGCTGCTAATACTAAAACCGCTACTGGGTTATAGATACCATTGAAATTATATATTCTTCTAACTCTAGTTTTCTTTGTTTCAGGCGTTAATCCGGAGCAAGTGCAATGTTGAAAACTTTGAAAATGTGATAATAGTTAATCTATGCCATAATGTTGATGTTATGAAACAATTATAGCAGCTTTTGTACCAATGTTTTTTTAATTCTTTATTAGTAACATCGTTTTTAATTGGATTTAGTGAAGAGTTAAACCTTAGCTTTAATTTAAACCTTAAATTAATAAATAAAATAAACATCCATGGACAAGTCACACTAATTGAATCTAACCACAATGTAAGCAAATTATATGCTTGTGTTACGGGTGTTAGTCAACGATACTAATATATAGAAATACTTAAATAGATACCAGAATCAATTTAATAAACACCCAGATCCGGAAATGTACACATCTAAATGTTCATTACACAAATGCCTGCCCCCGTCGGAAATCGAACCCGAGCCTCGCGGTTGTTCGGTGTATTTAGGCGTGTACGCTAGCCACTCGACCAATGAGGCGGTCAATAATAAAAAAATAGCCTATTACACTAGGCTAGAACAATATACCTACTCGTATTTGGCTTTTGGTCGAGTACTAGCGTACAGGCATTATTTATTAGTATTATTTGCGTAGTAGGCATTTGTATAGTGAACATCTTTATTGCCATTTCCAGATCTAGATGTATTCTATTATTTTTTTTCGATATCTTTTTAAGTAGTTCTACGTGTCAATATCATTGACCTAGAAAAAAGAGACTTCCGCATTTGGAGTCTATTGTCTAAAATGTTTTATGGTAATCAATTCGACTGTTCTATAGGGACTTCCTATTATATAGGGACAGTCCCTATAGGAAGTCAGTCAGACTTTTACCCCTATTTAGGATGCAAAGTAGGATAATGTTTTTATCCGTCTATGTATGCTTTATAACGTAACAGGGATAGCTTAGCTACCATCTACCAATACCTTAACAGATTATAAAAAAACAAGTTGTCGAATACGGGAAACCTATTACTAGGAAAAATCTCACAGTAAAAAAGGGAATTAAATATACCTACCACAAACACTACACTAAAATTTTAAGTAGTTCAAAAGTAAGTGCACTTTGAAAAAATAGTAGGTTCAAAAATTATGTCGGTTGAGGAAATAAAGTAAGGGAGTGGGCATGGGTTATGAATATGGAGGACAGCTATTTTTAGCCACTTTTTAGCCTTGGGGTAAAAACAGTAGGATCTCTAGCACCTTCCCTCGGCAACAAGAAACAGCAACAAGGACAATTAAAAAGACATACGTAGAAATGAGTCGACGACTCCAGGATACTCAGGTCCACCACCGATTATCAAGCACCAAACCACGATTCTATTCACGAAACTTCACTTTCTTAAACTCTGTTCTCAGTCAAATAATCTTTACGTACTTTATCCCAAAATCTAGAACCAGAATGGTGAAAATTATTTTTCAGTTCTATATTTCAAAGGTGTATGAAAGAACCACTGCTGTTTCTTTTTACAACAGCAACTAGTATAAAAACAACAAAGACTAGTATTGAAAGTAAATAAAGTATCTTCACGCCTATATCCCCGAAGAGGTAGACAGAGGCACAACCAGGGCACCCACGACTAGCCGAAGACACTATGTGATTGGTATCCCACAACGTGATTGGTGGTAAGCTTATCGTCAATCGGGCACACATCCAATCCCGAGCAACTTTTTTTATTTAGAAAATTTGAAAAACCACATTTTCTTTATGTTGCCCGACCTGGGAATCGAACTCAGGACCTCATGAAGTTAAGTCAAATAAAATAATGGTATATTATTTGACCGCCTCATTGTCAAGGGGCTAGCGTAGGTACACGCTTACTCCACCTACCAACTGCGAGGCTCGGGATCGATACCCGGTGGAGACAGGCATTTGTTTTAGACGTCTTCATTTTCAGGTCCAGGTATTTATAAAATTTGTCCTGACATGTGTATTTCTTATGATTAAAATAGTCGACTAACACCCATAGATTTAATCTGTGTAACTGGTCCAGGGATGTTTACTTATTTATTTATCATCATTATTATTCTACTATATTACCAACAGCTACTATATTACTTTATAGACAACCAACTATCATATTATAAATGAGAAAGTTTATGCTAAAATAACAGTACAATATGTATATATCTATGTATGTATGTACCTGCCAGTTGCCACAACGCGTGAGTAGGCAGCAACTCAATAAACAAAACACTTGAGCTACCTTTTTTTATCTAATAAATGACAAAACTTTCAGTTCGTGTTGTGTTGTTGTGGTGGTGTGCTTGACAGTCTAATTACTATATCTTCAGATTGACAGTCTAATGACTCTATGTTCAGATTGACAGTCTAATTACTCTATCTTCAGATTGATAGTCTAATGACTCTATGTTCAGATTGACAGTCTAATGACTATATCTTCAGGTTTGACAGTCTAATTACTCTATGTTCAGATTAACATTCTAATGACTATATCTTCAGATTGACAGTCTAATTGCTATATCTTCAGATTGATAGTCTAGTGACTATATCTTCAGACTGACAGTCTAATGACTCCATATTCAGATTGACAGCCTAATGACTATAATATCTTCAGATTGACAGTCTAATGACCCTATGTTCAGATTGACAGTCTAATGACTATATCTTCAGATTGACAATCTAATGACTCTATGTGCAGATTGACAGTCTAATGACTCTATCTTCAGATTGACAGTCTAATGACTCTATGTTCAGATTGACAGTATAATGACCCTATCTTCAGATTGAGAGTATAATTGGTTTATCATAGACTTGAGACTGACATCTGACTAGGTAGAGTTTCGCAGCGACTCACCCGGATTGGTACCACCGCCTTACCTATTTTTGCCGCCATAACGTCATGACGTGTTCCGGTTTAGAGAGTAAGGTAGCCGGTAAACTTACTTTTGCTCGAGGTCTAACATCCCGGCCTCAGGTTGGCAACGCACCATTACTAGCTTTGCTGTGTCTAGGCGGCATGAATTTCTTACCATCAGGAAATCCGTCTGCTTGTTTGCCTTCCAATATCATAAAATAAGAGGGAGAGTCTATTGCCTCTTTTTTTAAATTGAGAGTCTAATAACTTTATCTTCCGATTGAGAGTCTAATTGCTTTATTATATACTTTGCAGTATATTGTCACTTTTTTTAAATTGAGAGTCTAGTTACGCTATCTTCAAATATTTTTTTTTTGAAAGAGCGTTTCCATTTCCTTCATCCTCCGGGTTCCCCTTGTTGTCCTTCCATAGCTGCACTTTTACGCTTTCCTACTCATAACTCCAGCTTTTATTCCCACTCTTTCACAGTACGTGCTATAAGGCTATGGAACTCCCTTCTTCTTGATATTCGAAATAGTAATTCCATAACCTCATTTAAAAATCGTTTAAAACTGTTTTACTCCTCTAGTCCTTAATGGTAGCACTTATTGTTAGACTTAAACTATTAGTAGGTATAACATTTATATTCGTTTTTTTGGTACCTTTTTTATTATTAATATTAGTATTTATGTAGAATAGTTTATAATTTTAATTAAGTTTTTTTTATCTTTAATCTTAAGGTTGTACACTGTCTACCTATCGCTTTTTATATAGTATCGTTTTTCTCTATCTTAGGTTAGCTGTAAGCTGCATCTCTTGTAAGATCTGTATCTCTCGTAAGAGATAAGCTCGCCTTTTGTACAATATTTATATTCGTATTTTCTCACTGTCAACTCTTTATTACGTGTGCAATAAAGTGTAAAAATAAATAAATATTTTTATTATTGTTTTAGCCAATCGGTTTTGCTAATACATTTTTTTCGAAAGCTGACGTTTTTATGTACATCCCACGTAGGCTTTTCCGGTCAATAATAATTAAATCAATAAATAACAAACTATTTCAGTAATATTATTAACTAAAATTAATCAATCAAAAATATGCCTTTCGAAAATGTGACCCTATTATGGAATATACTATTTCAACTGTTTCTTGTCTCGATCTGTCTGTTTGTCTATTTTCCGAACTCTATGCTGCAAATAACGATAAAGGCAACTTTTTATCTCGGTTATCTAAGGATTTCCCTTCGGATAGGGACGAAAATACAAAATGAAAACATGACTATAATTCAGAAACACGAAGTTTATGGTGTTATAAGTGTGTACATATATGTATCTCTAGCATTATAACTTTTTAGTAGCTAAACCGATTTCAAACCGATTTATTTTTTTAAAAGCCAATATGATCAAAATGGTTGTTTATAACATTACTCAAAATTTTTGTCGGAAACTGTTGAACCTTTTTATTTTTTATGATTATCTTTATTGTGATTTACAGATGTATTAAAGATCATCTCGTGAATCTATCAAGGTTATAAGCTTTGTAGTTTTGAAATTATAGAATATAAAATGCTTACTATAAATGGTATAATTGGATTTTGTAGCTTACAGGAATATGCAGAATATTTAAAGAAAGAAAGATTTTTTTTATGTTATAGGGAGACAACAAACAGACGGATTTCCTGATGATAAGAAATGCCGTCGCCTATAGACACCAAATGTGGTACCTAATGGTGCGTTGTCAACCTGAGGCTGGGATAGTCAGCCTCCTGCGTAAGTAAGTAAACCGGTTACCCTACCCTCCAACCGAAACACGACAATAACGAGCATTGTCATTTCGCGGGAGGAATAGGTAAGGCGGTGGTGCCTGTATCTCTGAGCGAGTCGTTGCAGGACTCTACCACCTAGTAAAAATTATTTATTTGCGGAATATATGTGTAAATGAGATGTTACAAAAATAAGTATAACATATTCTACCACATTATGGTGTGCAAATACCTGTGTGTACCTGTAATGTCAATCTAGAAGCTTAATGCGTAGGCTGCTGTCCATACGCTAGGTTAATCGGTAGGTTATCGGCGCAACTACAAAAATAATAAAAAAATGTTAAACAAATAGACAAGTTAAACAAATTGATCGAACCCCGGAGTAAACAAATTGTATGCTTGTGTCATGGGAGTTGATCTACTATACTAAGGCTGCGTTTCCACAAGGGATGTGCGAGGATGAAGAGCGAGGATTGTGTTTGTAAAAAACCAACACGTTACCAATAGAGCTGTGCTGACTGAGGAGAGATATATTAAGCGATTCTATTGGTTTTTACAAACACCTCGCACATTTCTGGTGGAAACGCAGCCCAATACACAGAAATAGATGTAAGAATAAATGTAATAAACACCTAAACCCGGGAACACATATGTTTTAATGTTCGCCACACCACCGTCTGTCTCCAATTGGAATCAAACCCGATTCTCAAAATTTATCACTGGATCTAGGCGTGTATGCTAACCCCTAGACCAAAACGACGGTCAGTGTTACGAGCAATGTGTATACTGTCCACGGCCCACGGTTGTCTTTTATTACCAGGAGTGCTATATTCTCGTTCACTGTTTTATCATCTAAAATAAAATTACTTTTATGATAGATCTTCCATAACATTAATTTACAAAATTAGGTATTTATTTACATGGCACAACATTGGGCAGGTCTGTCACCTTATTAGCCATTGTATATCAAAAACACAATAGGGTCTGCATTTCTGTTACCAATTAATCAATTATCCCGTCAGTTTCAGTGTACGTACCGTGAAGTTCATGGCCTTGTCACCAAAAAACGTTGAAAAGTCCATCCTGTCCACTTGTCACGTCAGGGTTGCCAACCGTACGTTACAGTAATTATTGTCCTAATTTATTTTGGAATAGCTAAATCATAGCTAAACTGACAGACGTAGTCCTGTCCTAGCTATGACTATTGAATTATTTTTTAAAAGAAAATAACTAACAAAACAAAAAAATGCAAAATTGGCCCATCCGTTGACGCTTGATACGATGGCCAAGAGAAATTATTTATTCATTTTTATATGAAAATATATATCTTTGTATATAAAACAAAAAGAAGAAGAGGGCGACCAAGCAAAAGGTGGAATGACATCTTTACCCAAAGACGGGGACCCTTATGGATGCGGGAGGCACGGGAACGTGTCAAATGGAAAGGTTTGGCAGAGGCCTACGCCAGAGAGGCGACTACTACTAGCTAGATTTTTAATATTTTTTTTACTTATAATAAACTTTTTACTTATAAATAATAGGATAAGTTAGTTTGAACTATACATAAATCTATACATATAATAAATCTGTAGAAGGGTCAATTCTGTTCATTGAAAATATTGAAAAAATAAATAGCTTAGCGTTAGCGTGTTACTGGATCGATACCAAACCCAAATATGTGATTAAAAAAATGTGTCTGTCTGCCTGTCTGTCTGTATGTTCAGGCATCACGTGAAAACTAACGGTTCTATTTCGATGAAACTTGGTATAATTATACCTTATTATCCAGGGCATAAAATGGAATACTTTTTATTCTGGAAAAATATGTAGAAAAAAAAGAAATCTTAATTTTTCAGTTTTATCACGCGAAGAACGACATCCGCGCGGACGGAGTCGCGGCCGGAAGCTAGTAATAAAATGAAAATTTACAAGTAGTAGTAGAAATAAAGGCTATTTTTATTTATTTTATATTTTCACATACATGTAAAAAATCTTGTTTCATTATCATTTGCAATTGTTTGCACTCCTTCTAAACGACTTTCATTATTTTATGCATATTTGGTGACTATAAGAATGTTTCATAAAGTGTAATTCACAACGCAGGAAAATACCTATATTAAAAGGCAGAAGAACGTTCACCCAGTCAGCTTTTATTTACAAATCAAGCATGCAGAAATACATTTTTTGAGATAAGATAGCGGCACACAGCTCCAAGATCCAAAAAAATGTGTAATTCAAAACAAAAATTTTTCAAAACAAAAATTAAATGTTTTGGTAATAAATAATTAATCTAGTTATAAATATAAATAATTGACTCAAAAATTAAAGCATATTATGTACCCATTTAAAGAATGTTTTTTATAAATGTTAAAATATTTGCACACCAAAATATGGTAGAATATGTTGATATTCTTAAATATTTTTGTAACATCTCATTTACACATATATTTCCGCAAATAAATAACGTTCTTTCTTTCATCTTTCTTTCTTAAAAAACTCGTAATATATGAAATCACTGTAATAATTATAAGACATATATTCACTATAGTGATGTAGTAGTGTGTGTGTGCAGATACGGGCGGTGTAGTAATATGTCACGTGAGCATTAGTATTTTAAGAGTACAGTGTATTTGCAATCTTAACTGTGATTTTGGGGACAGACTTTACTACTGTGAAAAGATATGAAGGAAACCAACATAACAACATACCTACAACTTCCTTGTCACCGGTCTGCAAACAACGACCGAAGATAAAGAAGGCGGATAACTAGAACCAAGTTAAAATTGTTGTCAGCCTTACAAATTTGGATGAAGAAAAAGAGAAGAAAAAATTAATCACAAGTGGAAAAATGGCATAATTTTACTGGCTTTATGCTGAACTTCACTTTCCCATCATAGAGCGACTCTTGTCGCTCAAAAATTGTGCCGGCCTTTTAACCGGATACATACACAGTCCTGACTGATTGCGGTACTTTAAATTCGAGGTACTTTGCCTACGTCCAATTTGATTAATTTATATTTAGTTTTCCTAAAAAGATGTCAACCCTATTTACATGCCTATAAAAGCGTATTCGTTGGAACGTTAAAAACAGTTGCATCCAAAATGTTCACCCAAATATACTTCACTTTTGTAGTGATGTCCTTTGCAAAGAATGGACTGAGTCTTCCAGGTGAGTTCATTTGTACTCGTATAATCATTACTGTTGTCCCAAAAATATCCGCTGATTTCCACCTTCGGGCATCGTGTCAGAGGTTAAGGTATCATGCCCATCATCTTGATGCGTGGCGATCTACAACTGTGCGATTTAGAAGGTATTTTTTACCTTGCACAACACCTTTGTGGAATCAGTTACGGAGGGCGGTATTCCCAGACAATTATGACTTTGAGACCTTCAAGAAAAGAGCGTACTCATTCCTTAAAGGGTGGCAAAGCATCTATGGTACTCCTGGTGTTGCGGATGTCCGTAGGCGGAGGTGATCACTTTCCATCAGGTGACCCACTTGCTCGTGACGCTCTTCTATAAAAAAATAAGGTATCTCTAAGATCCAGAATGCCAATACTGTTCTCCTTTTGGTATCCTCTTTACCAAACGTTGATTCCGGATTCCTCCGATGTCAAAATTAAAGTGACTTCGAACGCATCCTTTTGCAAAAACTTTTCTAACTACACTACTTTGATTGATGTGTACTGCTACCAAATGGTAGTGGCACATACGCAATGTAAATTTGTATGTAACGATCTCAATTCAATCATCTAGCAACGCTACTTAGAAAAAAGAGTTGACCACCTAAGTACGGTGTTAGCATCCCCAGCCGAATATGTCAGGAAAAGAAACGGCAAAACAAACTCCCCCGGCAGCAAGATTTCTCCAATTTGATATAGTGTCAAGAAAATCTTTGACTTTTACAAAATGTTTTTTTCTAACATGGAGTCCAAGTGAAATTGAGTAGTAGGAGAAGAAAGGCGTACCCTGGGCTTTAATGTCCAAATGTAGGGATTAACCAGGATAGACGCTAGAATATTGACGTGTGGACAGACATAATATGCGGAAGAAGTTGCAGTTGTTTTGCCTTATTGGCTTATTAAAAAAAGTCACCATCAGGATAGTATCACAAATAAAAGCAACAACAAAAGAGCAACTGAAACTAATATGAAATATTTTTCAAATTTTTGCATAGGTACCTATATCATAATACCAAATCTTTGCAAATACCCACGAAAATAAGTCCAAACTATCAATAGTCAGGATACGTTCTAATGTTATTTTTTTATGTGAGAGGAATCAGAAAATAAGCACACGACTCTCCTGCTGGCAAGAGGCCTATAGATGACATAGATGCTACAGGTCTGTCCTGAGGCTAGGATCTTAGGCCTATTATAAAAATAAAAACTTTATTTGCTTTATAAATAACAACACAACGCAGGTCTTAATTTCTAAGGTTAATTTCACCTATTTTACCATTTTACCGATATGCAAATTTTCCTTTCCTACAATTCATTAATTAAATCAATTTACATTTTTTTTTATCGTGCGTTATATAATTTCTTAAATACTATTAACTGTTGTCATTGTAAATAATTAAAACATGAATATCCTATAAATGAAACTTCTTACAGCATTTCATTATTATTACATTTATGTGAATTATTTTGCCCTATATTTAACTTATTGTATGACAATTTTAAACATATTTTACCAATTTACAAAATTATAATTATCTGGTAATGTCAAAATTATAAGAAAAGGAATTGCAGAAAAAAAGAAATCTTATTATAAAAAATGTAGCAATAGAATTTGTCCATCAGTAAAATGACAAATCGAAAAAAAAAACAACAAACTTACTTATTATTATTACTGTTGATATCAATTATAAAATATATATTCCATATTTAAATATTGGGCAAGTATACCGTCTATCCTAGTACCTAGATTTACAGAGTCACTATGGCGGCAGGAATAGATGAGGCAATCGAGCAAGTTGCACAGCACTCTACCGCCAGTGGCCTTGGTAGTAATGACCTATACGTTAACTTGTGCTCGCCTCTTACGAGCTGCGTGGCAGGGAGACAGGTGGTCTATTGTAGTTCATGCTGCACTTCTGATTTAGGTGACATGTTCTGATTATAGCGGCTCCACAAAAACGAGCCTTGGATACTGAGTACGGCGTGGACGACGGGCTGTACAGCCACGGCCACGGCGACCACTACCGAGGCGGCAGCGACAGCGACGACTGCGACGACAGTCACGGCGACAGGTACCATGGAAAACTTATCCTATATCCTTACGGCTCATGAAATATGATATATTTTTAGGTAACTTTATTACTGTACTGGTGATCCAGGCCGGAGTAATAGAGTAGTCACTAAACTAAAGGGGAGGTGTCATAGAGAGAAAAATAGCCAAAATAAAAAAAACATTAATTTGCGAAATATACAAGTATGTATGTATTAAGAATTGGATACAAATCTTACACATTACGTTCTGTCACATTGGGGTGGACAAATATTTGGAATAGATTCCAAATTAGGAATCCGAACCATACTCTACAGGAGTAGAGACAAAATTCGACTATACTGCATTATTTTGCCCAGCAGCACGTACTTTCATGAACACTTTTGGATTCAGGTTCTGCAGATGCTCTTCTACAAAATTGGTTACTGTTACATTGGCTACTTTTACTTAGGGGGTTGATGCCACCTCATCTTAGGGGTGTTTTTGTTTTAATAAAGTAAAGTACCAAAGAACAGAAATGAAAATAAAAAAAATATTCGCTAAAGTTTTTCTGAAAGTATCTAAATGTTTTTATTATCCGTCATCATCATACTTATCCGTTAGCAAAACTTTTAAATTTTTATCCAACAATACACATTTTAAACGTTTTTTACAAATAAATTTAAGAGTATTTGTATTTTTTTTAATTTGATCACTCATGTATAAAACTTTTACAAAATACAAAAAACGGTATAGGGTAAAACCCGAAACAAAGTTGTAGCTTAACGAAAATTCGTTTTTATTTTGTCGAAACCAACATTGAGAGTAATCTTGTAGATTAAATAACCCTAAAAATATGTAATTTCTGAAAAAATCTATAAAATGTATTTTAAAGCAATTACAAAAATCTGTATTTTTTAGTTTCATAACAGTGCTGGTTCCTATTTTTATTCGACAACGGGAGGTAAAAAAATCACCCCTTAATTACTACCACGATATAAAACAGTCGTTACCAAATCTATACATATAATTAATCTGAAAAAGGGTCAATTCTGTACATTGAAAATATTAAAAAAAAATAGCAGGGGTGTTATTGGATCGATACCAAACCCAAATATGTGATTAAAAAAATTTTAGTCTGTCTGTCTGTATGTTCAGGCATCACGTGAAATCTAACGGTTCGATTTCGATGAAACTTGGTATAATTATACCTTATTATCCTGGTCATAAAATGGAATACTTTTTATCCTGAAAAAATACGTAGAAAAAAATCTTAATGTTTCAGTTTTATCACGCGAATACCGACGTCCGCCGTAGTCCGGAGTCGCGGGCGGAAGCTAGTAAAGAATAAAGGTTTCAAAAATTGATACAAATAAGATTATACTGATTTTTTCAGAAAAAATCCTATTTTTGGGTTAAAAGAAACTTTGTGGAACTAAGATTTATTCAAGTTAATCGATCTGACCATTGCCGTGCTTCATCTCAATTAAAGAAATCCACTCCTAATAGAGGTGGAACCAACCCTCTAAGTAAAAGCAACCATCGACACAGTGTAAACTTTATACTGGAGCCTCTGCAGACTAAATCCAATCAGAATCAGAATAAGAAGAAATCCGTGCTGTATTGCACGATTATGACGGAAACTGGGCATTTAATCTACTAT
This sequence comes from Calephelis nemesis, assembly GCA_002245505.1. Lineage (NCBI taxonomy): Eukaryota > Metazoa > Arthropoda > Insecta > Lepidoptera > Riodinidae > Calephelis > Calephelis nemesis. The sequence continues at coordinate 85,866 of NJDD01002911.1, forward strand.
TAGTCATGTACCGATTAGAATAAATTTAATAATAATATTTATCAATATTTATAAGTTTACATAACAAACGTTCATTGCAATTGTAAATTTTATTCATTTTATTTTATGTTATATCAATAATTATTATATACGTAAAAAATGTTTCTGTGTAAATCTTCGATGTAAAGTTGAACTGTGGTCAGTGACTGCTGAGGTGAGTATCTAGCTCACTCGTCGAGGCCGCAACTTCGTCCACGCCACTATAACTTTTAAGCCATTTATTTAATCTTCAATAGAAAATATCTCAGCTCATACGCCTCTAATATTTATGAAAACCTAATAATAACTTTTGAAATTTTTAAAAATTTGCTTACCGACTTCTTGTTCAAGGGGGGGTACACACCTAATTCTGGCTGGCAACCGCAAGTCTCGGGTTCGATTCCCGACAAACCAGACATTTGTGTGATGAACATTTAGATTTATGAACATTTTCGGGTCTGGATGTTTATTAAATTTAATCTGGTACATATATGTAAGTATTTCTATGTATTAGACTAAATGACTAACACCCATAACCCAAGCATATAATTTACCTACTTAATTTGGGGTTAGATTCAATTTGTGTGACTTGTGCAGGAACATTGATTAATTTATATTTATTTTAAAGTCTATTATTATTACTATTATACTTTTGGAAAAACCTTTATAGTCCTTTTTTTCCTCTTGTTGGTCCGGGCTCCTTTGTAGAATAGACCATCTGCCTTCTTTGGCAAGCAGCTCGTAAACGGCGAGCATAGTTTCACCGTCACTAACACCGTGACATCTGACTAGGCGGTAGAGTTTAGCAGCGACTCGCCCGGATTGTTACCACCGCCTTACCTATTCCTGCCGCCATAACGCATGACGTGTTCTGGTTCGGAAGGTAAGGTAGCCGGTAAACTTACTTTTGCTCGAGGCCTAACACCCCGGCCTCAGGTTGGCAACGCACCATTACCACCTTTGGTGTCTCTAGGCGGCGTGAATTTCTTAACATCAGGAAATCCGTCTGCTTGTTTACCTACCAATATAATATACTCGTAATAAAAAAAAATATTTTAATAAAAACAAATCACCTACTAGAAGTGGTGACGTCCCACCAAAGCAAAAACAACCAACGGCACTTGGACAATTTTAACCCTACGACTGCAAAGAACTACACTATAAAACCAAAGTCCAAATGTTTCTGAAAATCCCGGATGCTTAGCAAGATTTTGCGAGAAAATGGCCATTTATCATATTTATTCTCTTTTAGCAGTGAAGAAGTTATCTACAACCACGGCCACCCTCTGCGGGGACACCAACTCAACGATTACCAGACCGGTGGACGTTCCTACCAGAAAAGCTCCGCAGCCGCCTCCGCCACCTCGTACAGCGAGTCGGCCAGTGTCTAATGGTGCAGTTACATTTTTTGGGAAAATAAATTATTAAATATAGGTATATGTTTTAATAAGTGTCAGAAAATTACTACTTAGTTGACAAAATGAAATGGTTAGCGCAAATTTGGCCTCATATGGATTAAGTAGGTACTGTTCTCATCTCTGGGAAGGTGTACTCCTTCTTTAAGACCATATCCATCGTAAATTCTACTACCCGTATAGTAGTAGTCTACTACTCGTTCGTTTACTAGGTGGTAGAATTTGGTAGATTTGGTAGATTGGTACCACCGCCTTACCTATTCCAGCTGCCATGACGTCATGACTTGTTCCGGTTAGGAGGATAAGGTAGCCGATAAACCTATTTTTGCTCGAGGCCTATCACCCCGGCCTCAGGTTGGCAACGCACCATTACCACCTTTGGTGTCTCTAGGCAGCGTGAATTTCTTACTATCAGGAAATCCGTCTGCTTGTTTGCTTTCCAATGTCAATTTCGATTGCCAAGGACAGTGCGATTATGACCAATCTACTTAATCTTTGGAGTTACGTAGAGATGTCGGTTTTTTCAGTATTTGCTCCCGCATGTATCATGGGAGTGCACGGAGAAATTTTTCTGTTTGATTTCCATCGCTGAGTTTCACATTCAGACATTCATAGCTTGAGTATCATGGCGATCACTTTGATGCAAGGTGTTCTACTACTGTGACATTCTAAACACATTCGTAAACATCCTTTCCCTCGAACAACACCATTGTGAACCAATGACCAAGGTCAGTTTTTCCAAACGGGATACGACCTAAAAATCACTGAAGAAAAAACATACAAGGTAGGCAAAATTAAATTTTGCAATTGGAAATACAATTGATAGGTATGTATTGAGGAGAATAAGAGAAGTAGCAGTCTTTCTTAGCGTATCTTGGGAATTTTTTGTTTTTGCAGTATAGTTTTTTTTACTTTTTACCAGAGATTTGTAATTATATAGGTATATTGTCTTTAGCTATTATACGGTCTCATAGTATTTGGAAGTTGAACATGCTTGGGAATAAAGGTTTCAATCTACCACTGCAATTTGTAATGTGATTTGTTGTGCCTTTTATTCAAGTTAAAATAAGTTTTTTTTTTGTTTTCAATCTAGTTTATATTTTAACTATTATTATTGAAAAAAGACAAGCCCGCTGAGTTTCTTTCGCTGGATGTTCTGTGTGTGGGAGCGATTCCGATCTGGTGGTAGTTTACAAAAATGTCGACGCAAACAAATACCACTTGTATGGTTCAAGAGAATAAAGATTATTCTGATTTTGATTCTGATTCTGATCTGGAGTTACTATTTATTTCAATCGCAAAATGGTGTTCTTTAGAATTCATTAGAAGTGTAAACGAGCGATATGTAGTGTTAATCATTCACATACAAAAAAGGATAGATACTTTTTAAGTCTCTCAAAATT
>NJDD01002911.1:106814-124443 GCA_002245505.1 Calephelis nemesis
CGTTTTTTTTTTATAAAAAAAAAACTCTGTTTCTTTTTTTAATATTATTTACTGATATGAATATAAAGGTATTCGAATAGAACTAATACTTAGCAACTAATCTTAGGAAATTAAAATAAGATATGATAACTACTGTGTGTTGATAATAAAACCTAATAAAAACTTACGTTCTGGAAGCTTTCTCTCCCTTCAAGGTGGTATCGATACAAGAGCAGTTGGAGTAGAGCCACGTACTGTTGTCCACCTGATGGCTGGCGAGGCAGCCGGCTTGGCACGGCGACTGATATGTGAACGAGTCCTGGAAAGCGATAATGAGCTCTGAAAACACTCATCATACATTGCACACACGCGAGAATCAATTGAGATGTTGGGAAAAACTTTCCTACTTCTCTATCCTCCATCTATAAACAGCCAATCTTCCAAGTATACTGGCTAATAATCTAAGTTCCGGTCTTGATGGTACCAGACCGGAACTTGGATTATAACGACAAGAATAGAAAGTGTCTATTGGCACTTGATAGACCTGCCACGTTTTTACATCCATTTAATTAGTATCAAAGCGTAAGAACTTTCTTTCAAGATCTTTGAAAAATGTTATGCAACTAAACCGGTACGCGAATTTCCTTGGTGACATCACAAGAACTTTTATTTTTGGATAAAGCATTATGTCCCAACATTTTTTTTCAGATAAATAATATCATTAAAAGAGTCGCAGCTCCTTTTAATACTTGTTAATAACCTTATTTATTAGTACCAAGGAAGACCGGATGAAGTCTTCTTCCGTACCAAAATGTCATAAAGTGAGTTAAACAGTTAAGACTCTCAACGGTTCCAGTTGCCATTTCCAAAATCTATAACAAAAAACCAGCACTTTCCTTCCGGACAGCCGAAAAATATTTATGTACTATTGGCATCTAATGTTGATTAGGCACTCATCACTGACGCGTGAAAAACTATCAAGAAACTAGATACTGTGAACGGTGAGTGTTGTGTGGAGCGTATTCCCGTGTTGGTCCGGGCTCCTTTGTAGAATAGACCATCTGCCTTCCTTGCCAGGCAACTCGTAAAAGGCGAGCATAGGCTCACCGTCACTAACACCGTGACATCTGACTAGGTTACCGTGACATAGGACTAGTTTAGCAGCGACTCGCCCGGATTGGTACCACCGTCTTACCTATTCCTGCCGCCATAACATTATGACGTGTTCCGGTTCGGAGGGTAAGGTAGCCGGTATACTTGCTTTTGCTCGAGGCCTAACATCCCGGCCTCTGGTTGGCAACGCACCATTACCACCTTTGGTGTCTCTAGGCGGCGTGAATTTCTTACCATCAGGAAATCCGTCTGCTTGTTTGCCTTCCAATATCATAAAAAGAAATCAATCAATTTATGTAATTTGCCAACACCAGTGTCCATCATATGCCAATCATCACCAATAAATGTCAATCATTATCATCATATAATGAATACCATATATCAACATATAAGAATTATGCTCGTTTCTTGAATTTGTGCGTGAGAACCCAAGGTTCACTTTCCTACTCTTACGTATCCGTTTCGGTCGGTCCTAATAGTTTACCTGTGCTACCAATAAAAAACACATTACCTGACCACAGACTGGACTATATGGCGCCCCGTCACAATGGCAGTCGGTGCTACATGTGAGGTTGCTCATCTCCAACGGAGTGAGCGCTCGGAAACTCTCCTCGGGACAGCTCACAAACATCAATATAATCATGCCTGAAAGCAAAGCTCTGATTATTATTTCATAAAATTATTCAAAACAAAATTTAGATAATTAAAATTATAACGATTTTCATTTTTTGGACTTTTATAATTTAAGCATAAATAAATCAAGCATTAAAACGTTATATACCAGCACTATATATCGCGGCGGTGGCAGCTGTCCAGGCCGCCACTTGTCTCGCGGAGGGCACAACCTTCAATATGATTAGTCCAGACGTGATCGTGCCCAATCCCATCACCAGAATACCACCCAGACCTGGAACGTGAACACACAATTATTAGTATAATATCCTTAAGTTTGGCGGTTCACTCGGTTGCCACAGCAACACAGAAGATTGAAATCAATTTAAATATGAAATTGCTAAAATGTCAAATTCAACCTTTCCTTTTTACAAGTTTATTTATTATTTATAATATATAATATAACAAATAACTCATTTTTTTATGATAATGGAAGACAAACAAGCAGACGGATTTCCTGATGGTAAGAAATTCACGCCGCCTAGAGACACCAAAGGTGGTAATGGTGCGTTGCCAACCTGAGACCGGAATGTTAGGCCTCGAGCAAAAGTAAGTTTACCGGCTACCTTACCCTCCAAACCGGAACACGTCATAACGTTGTGGCGGCAGGAATAGGTAAGGCGGTGTTACCAATCCGGGTGAGTCGCTGCGAAACTCTACCACCTAGTCAGATGTCACGGTCTTAGTGATGGTAAGCCTATGCTCGCATTTTACGAACTGCCTGGCAGTCCTTCTACAATGGAGCCCGGACCAACACGGGGAAAATTCAATACAAGTAAATAAACAAAAGACTTATCTATTACATAAAAGGGATGGACATTTTACATATTAATAACGTCAGCTGTATACAATTTACTTGTTCTACCTAATATATATAATTCTGGTGTCACGGTGTGCGTGATTGAACTCCTCCAAAACGGCTTGACCGATTCTCATGAAATGTTGTGAGCATATTGAGTAGGTCTGAGAATTGTCAACATCTATTTTTCATACCCCTAAGTGAAAAGGGTGACTCATCCCCAAATATTTTTTTACTAAAAGCTCATTAAAATATAGCAGAACAACGTCTGCTGGGTCAGCTAGTAATCTATATATTCGAATAGAGAGTGTTCTTGTAATAAAGGGGTTTTTAATAATGTATAAATTTTAAGATTTAATTATTCAGAACTCTTTTATGGTAATTGTATAAAAAACTATTTTCGGCTTATACAAATAAATGTGGACAGTAGGAGTACGAAATAGTACGAAGCAAGAATCAAAAATCAAATAATTTGAATTATATTTTGGGACGAAGGAAGCATATTTTGTGAGACGAATCAGGGTTTTTTTGTAGAGCAAAACTGAGTGAATCGAAAGAACAATTTAAATAAAGATTCTCTAGCAAAACAATGCTGTATCACACACGGCGAAAATAAAATAATACATTTTTGGCGTCGGAATACTTAAGAGTTCGTGACCCATTCCACTCACAGTTCAGACCTTGCCTGCTGTGATTTGTGTATTTTCTCATATATTTTTTTAAATTTTTATACTAAATCGAATAAATGTTATCTGTGACTGATGTGGCAAAAAATACAAAACATTTAATGAGTCTTAAGTAATCGACAATGATTTTCCATCCACTCCTGAAATCACCCAAGTGAGTTGCAGGCTCCTATGAAATATATAGTAAATGCCTCCAGGTGCTGCAGCTCCTTACGACGAGAATGACCTTACTTATCACTTTTATATCGCAGTGGTTAATATCACTATGTAACCATACTACAGACATGCTGCAGGGCTACCCCCTGTCCGTCGGACGCAAAGCAGCCTTACTTTTTCCTGCCACTGCTGTTGACGTGTTCCGGTTCGGAGGATAAGGTAGCCGGTAAACTTACTTTTGTTCGACGCCTAACATAACGGCCTAAGGTTGGCAACACAGCATTACCACCTTTGGTGTTTCTAGACGGCGTGATTTTTTTACCATCAGGAAATCCGTCTGCTTGTTTGCCTTCCAATATCATAAAAAATGAAGTCTGTCCGCAGCAGCACATACAAGTAGACTTCCACAATACATACATGAACTACGTATGAGCATATGTACGAGTATGTACAACCTATTTACAAGAAGATAAAATACCTGCTGCAATGCATATAATATATAATGATATATGCAATATATCATTTATAAATATGCAATAATGATATTATAGGTACAGACAATATTGTAGTACCTCACCCGAGACAAGGTTGGCATCATGCGTGGGCAGCCGAAACTGTTTCTCGAGGTACTTGGGCAAGAAGGAGTACACCCCGCTGATAGGCATCAGGTGCAGCACTGAGCTGGCCGTCCTCCACATCAGGATGTCATTTGTCAGCTGCCTTTTTATTGTAGCAAAGAAATCTGAAATAGAATACGGTAAAACATACAGTCCATGTTAACAAGCTCTATTAACAAAAAAAATTGTCTGCAATACTCTTTTCAACTTATCAGAGTACAACATATTGGAGTATTTTGGTTCTTTTTATTATTTTAATCAAAAGAGAATAAGGTTCTTTTAACTTGATGCACCTCCTAGACATAATCATAGCTTGAAATTTGAACTAAAGATTAGTACAATCAATAACATACTATCACAACATGTGTTTAATACTACTACATACAAACCCAATATAACGCCCCAAAAGAACCGCAATTTTTTCTTAGATTTATATTTCAAACATTTTTGTTTTCAGACGAAAATTTGTTAGTTAGTTACTTTTGAGTTGTTAGTTGTTAGTTAAAATACTTATTTTTTTAATTAAATAATTCCCAAACAATAATTATTACAGTCGTACAATATAAAATCCATTACAATTATAAAATTTGATTGAAGATCGCCTCTGTGGTCTAGCGGTCTGGCGTCAGGCTTGACTTATTGAGGTGCCGGGTTAGATCCCAGGATCGGGTAACAAAAGAAAATAGAAAATACATAGTTTTCATTTTCTAATAAAAATAACGTTACCCAATATTGGGTATATGTGGGTGCCCGGTTAGTGATAGGCTTGACACCTATCACATTGCGGAAGTTAGTGTCTCCGGCTAGTCGTTGGTGCGGTGGTTGTGCCTCTGCTTACCCATCTGAGATTTGGGCGTGAAGATACTTGTTTGAGAACGACTATTATAGTAACTGTAATCAAATAATCGCCAGCGTTCTACTAATATAAATAATAAAAATATTATATTAATAATATATTTGATATATATATATTATTACCTATCAAAAAGATCACAGTGAAAAAAAATTTCGTTCTTTAAGTTCCACACTGGTCCCCGTGTATTTTTTCGGATTATATCCGAGCATAGTTTAAGACGGTCCTATATACATACCAACAACCCACATTAAAATCTACATAGCCGAAAGATGACGTGGTCGTCGGTCAACTGCTTTATTACACATAATAATTACATGGTCGGGGCAGATTACACGATACACCAGACGGACATGAGACAAATCCAATTAAATATAATTAAAGATAAGAGCAACCACTTTGGCAGACATCAATCATAAAAATCGTCACGCTAATCTTAGTCACGGGGTAATGGCCTGCGTGTAAAGCTGGAAACAGAAACTTAGTATACTTCTATCTTCGATCTCTTCTTCATTTTTCATTAGCAGAGTTATTAAGCGTGAGATAGACGTTTTTCGTTTTACTAACGGAATGAGAAGAAGACAGTAACATATAATAGGATAAAACATTTTTTTTTCAGCGTCTAATTATCCCATAAGAACCCCACCGACCGCTGGTAGTTATTTAGGTAACTGCAATATTTAACAAGTGCAGTCAGTCGTAACTGTGTATGTATGTTTATGCAGAAGCTCGCTACATTATACCGCCATCTTAGTATTCTTGCGAACATATAAAGGCGTAATATAGCGAAGTAGCTCCAGTAACATCATTGGTATCTATAGGTAAGGTCGTCTCTTACTACCAAGAGACCTATCTATTTGTTCGCTATATATATATATATATATATATTATTTCCAGTTTTGGGGCAAATGTCAGATATTGAGTTTTGGAGTCAATTTTAAAATACTGACGCTATTACATACTTTAACTTTTAGCAATACAAGAAGAAACTTCTGCGGACGTCTATGTTGGTTACGTAGATATGTATATAACTAACTTTATATATACTGCTCTCAGTACAGCCACATCCTAGGCCTACCCCTAGTATTACCCCTACGGGTGCGAATCTAAATAGTACGTAAAATCTTATCATTGCAATTGAAACCAATCAATAAAGCAGAAATAATTTAACCGCAGTAAAATAGAAAAAAAAACAACTTCAATTTTAATAAGTAAGTCACAGACGTACACAAAACCTGAATATTTTCATCTCTCTCCGGAGTCCCATTATCAGATCCAGATCTGGTGGCCATTGGCATTAAGTCTAGTTAGTCCGAAAGTGTGCTCTTTTAAGTACAAAATAAAATTAAAATCGGTTCAGAAATGACGGAAAACTCGATTGACATGCATAAAAAAATGTAAGAGAGAGACGAAAATAAAACCTCCTTCTTTTTTCGAAGTAGATTTTTTGTTGTTTTACAGAATTGGCCTGCCGATAGTCATGAGAGCCAACGATCTTCATTTGGTGCATACTTCAATAGACTGGGCTAGGTGGAGATTAGGAAAGCGTAATATAAATTTTCGCAAATGCAATGACTGAAATTCTTAACCTACAAATATGAACAAGAAATACCTTTGAAGAATGGCTCCCTCTTTTCCTTGAGTTTCTTAGGAGGCAGCTGCGATGGGCCTCGTTTGATTTGACGAGGGAAGAAGAACATCAGAATCGACAGTAGTGCAATAAAACTGGCTATAAACACCATTCCTGAAAAAAAATACATCAATGAAAATGTATAAACTTGTAACTATGGATACAAACATACATATCTTCACGCCAAGTCCCTTACGGGGTAGGCAGAGAGTATCGAGTGCCAGACCTCACGATCCTGACAAACCTAACTATGGATAGTTTCAAATATACAATACTATGTATAAATGATACACATAATCAGATATATTATACACTTAAGTCAATAACTATGGCTTATTCGCACTACAAAAGTAATAATGTCATCAACCTTACGCTTCCAGTGTATTAAATAATGTTTTTAATTAAAATTAAATATCTCAATGGAATATTGGAGAAGAGAGACTTAAGTATAGTTTTCTGCATCCAAGTAAAACCGACGCTCAGAATGCTTCCTCGATCAAATTAAATTCCTAACCAATCGAGTTCGGAAGAGTAATTACTAATTCGATACTTTCTGCCTACCCCGTAAGGGACTTGGACTTGAAGATATATATGTATGTATGTATGTAACTACTGGATAAACTAATCCTCAAGTTAGTTCTCCCATGTATACATCTCTATCTCAAAATCTTTTGTAAGTGGACAGTCATTCTAACCAGCTCCCACAAAAAAGTTTACAAAAACCGTCAATTTTCCGTTTACTCAATAAATCCGAATGCTAAGACAAACCGCAAACATTATATCCACACACCGCCCACGCGTGATAACTGTATTACATTGACTGTTTGACAAGAAGAACATTGAACCATTTGCTAGCTGTTGAAATTTCTAGCTATTATATAAGGTCTAATCAGTTAAATATATTTAATGTAAATTATATTAACATAAACATGTAAAGAAAAGTATCTTTGATATCAAAGCTGTTAATTGGCAAACAAATTGAAGTTTGAAAGTATAGTTACAACTATTAACATATACAATTTTGTTCACGCTAAGTCCTTTACGGAATAATAAATAGCAAAGAGACACGATGTTTTTCTTCCTTTTTTCATTTAAACATTCTTGACACAACTCGCGGATAGTATCTGAATGATTTAGATTTAAATTTCAACCTAGACTTACAACCCTCCACATCAGCATTGTATATTTTTTAGAATTGTTACATAATATGTTAATCTTGTAACTATACTTTCGCGAAATCAAATTTTTTCGTAAAAAAACAAGCAGCAGATCCATAATTTGCACAAAATAAGCGATACCGAATTAACATTATTAAAACATTTTTACGACCAATAAAAGTTTACAAAAACCAATATTACTACATAGTATAAACAAAGTCGCTTCGTCTATCCCTATGTCCCATCGCATACTTAAACCTTTAAAACTACACAACGTATTTTGATGCGGTTTTTTAATAGATAGCGATTGAGGAGGAAGCTTTATATGCTTATTTCATAACCGTGCGAAGCCGGAGCGCGCCGCTAGTTATGTTATATACCAAATGTGACCCAGCTTGGGTTTCAAAATATTGTGTCGGTCACGAAGGGGCAGTGAACGCCTCGTTGGTCGAGTGGCTAGCGTACACGCCTAACCACATCGACCATCCGCGAGGCTTGAGTTCGATTCCCGACGGGGGCAGGCATTTATGTGATAAGAATTTAGATGTCTGTATTTCCGGGTCTGGGTGTTTATTGAGTTATTCTGGCATCTATTTAAGTATTTCTATGTATTAGAATCGTTGACTAACACCCATAACACAAGCATATAATTTGATTACTTTGGGGCTAGGTTCAATTTGTGTAAAAAAAAGGGGCAGTGTGAAATCTCCGGGCCATAGCTGAACTATGTTTGGGAAACAGCGTGCTTGAACATTTATTGTAATCAAATAGGTAGCATGTAATGATTCTATGTTCTGCCACACTTGAAGACGCTGAGTATTTGAAAATATGGTCAGATTAGTAAAATGTATATCATTTAGTGCATTAGGTATATAAACAAACATTTCTGAGACTAAAATATGTTTTCGCGAAAATCCTATTTTGATGGATTTTGTCTCAACTCCTATTAAACAAGCATTTTAACCATCAGTTCAACGTTGCAGTCAAACAAAAAATATTTCGCCTAAAGGAAATTTCTGATTTGCTCCACTATACCAAAAGCACGCCCGTGGAAAAGATTAATATTATATTAAAACTACAATATGCCCTGTTAAACTAGCCTTTAAGCTTTAAACACATATTTTAAAAAGAAGAAACATTTTAGACATATCAGATTAGTCCGGACGTGTCTAATTGTTCTGTTTTTAATCAACGTTTTCCGAGAGATAGATTAAACGTCTGTAAAAATGTAGTGTACAGACTAATCTGACAGCACTATATGTGCTTTTGTCTCTTTCTATTCCTTTCAATGAAAGAAGATAGCGATAACTTAAAATTAGTTAAGTGAGTGTGTCCTTAATTTTTATACATCCGACAAAACGAAAGTTTTAACCGGATTGAAATAACAAAACAAAAACTTATAACTTTTTCTTATTATAAAATGCAGCTGGTCTTTATTCCAAGATTAAATTTAATCGATGTCGATCGATGTTTTTGCCCGAGAGTCGGTGTTGGATAATAAAATTAACATGCCGAGTCATAAAAGCTAAAACTTTGTACACACAAGTGGATATGTTAAGAATGAGTAATCTGCTTAATATTTTCCATGGGCTTGCTTTTGGTCTAGTGGAGCAAATTAAAAATTTCCTTTAGGTGAAATCTTTTTTTTGATATAGGAAGGCAAACAAGCAGACGGATTAACTGATGGTAAGAAATTCATGCCACCTAGAGACACCAAAGGTGGTAAAGGTGCGTTGCCAACCTGAGGCCGGGATGTTAGGCCTCGAGCAAAAGTACGTTTACCGGCTACCTTGCCCGCCAAACCAGAACACGTCATAATGTTATGGCGGCAGGAATAAGTAAGGCGGTGGTACCAATCCAGGTGAGTCGCTGCGAAACTCTACCACCTAGTCAGATGTCACGGTGTTAGTGACGGTAAACCTATGCTCGCCTTTTACGAGCTGCCTGGCAGAAAAGCAGATGGTCTGCATTTGCAAGATTTGACTGCAACGTTGAGCTGATGGTTAAAGTGGGTGTTTTATTGTAGTTGGGGCAAAATTCGCCATATGACATTCTTCGTAAGCTATCTATAAATTTTACTCAAATAAATATAATCGAAAAATAAAGAAATTAAAGACTGTTGTTTTTGTACCTAGAATCACTACCTACATTTCTAGTATTACTATTAGGAAAAACAGCAATACAACATGTTTTATATAAATCTGATATATAAAATTCTGGTATCACAATGTTCGTTCCCGTACTCCTCCTGACCGATTCTCATAAAATTTGTGACCACATTGAGTAGATATCTATTTTCACACCCCTGAGTGATAAGCCAGTAAGGATCAGCCAGTTAGACGAATGAAAAAAAAGTATCTTCACGATCATATCTTCGAAGAGGTAGGCAGAGGTAGCATACTAGGTGGCCAACCGGGCACATATTATCCAATCCCGAGCAACCTTTTTTGTATTAGAAAATTGGAAAAAATCCTATTTTCTTTTTGTTGCCCAACCCAGGAATCGAACCCGGGACCTCATACAGTCAAGTCCGACAACTGAACCGCTAGACCACAGAGGCGACTGAAGAACCTATAAATGAAAAGGTTAATTATCAAAAAAAAATTACGGTCAACAGTCGGTAGGTGCTAGTCGCACGACAATGAAAGTAGAGACGGCTTAAAATATTGTGTTTTCACTGAAATTTGTCATCCGGGATTGGTTAACAAATAAAAAAGCATTGATTAGATCAAACAATAAGAAATTAAAGCTGTCGTCGCATTTATTTTCTCAGGAATCTGATCGTAGATACAATCTATCCATTCAGCGACACGTTTAAGGAATGCCTAATTATAGTCGACGGCGATGTGACTGAATGAAAATGGAATAATATAGAGATAAATAAAGAACAAACACTTTAAAAACTTTTTTATCACTTACATCAAAATAGTAACAGCAAAATTTTTTTTATGATATTGGAAGGCAAACAAGCAGACGGATTTCCAGGTGGAAAGACATTCACGCCGCCTAGAGACACCGAAGGTGGTAAAGTTGGTACCAAAAGTAAGTTTACCGGCTACCTTACCCTCCGAACCAGAATACGCAATGACGTTATGGCGTCAGGAATAGGTCAGGCAGTGGTACCAATCCGGGTGAGTCGCTGCGAAACTCTACCACCTAGTCATGTCACGGTGTTAGAGACGGTAAACTTGTGCTCGCCCTTTACGAGCTGTCTGGCAGGAAGGCAGACGGTCTATTCATCATTAAGGAGCCCGGACCAACACTGGGAAAACGGAAAAAGGGGAAAAAACACGGGGAAAAGAGGAGGTAAAACGAAAATGAAATAAAGAAATCGTTTTTATTAAGAACTCAATATATCTATGCCTTAACATTGAAAGCAATTCAATGTTCGATTAAAGACTACAAGTTACAGTTTATATTATTTAAATAACGGTATATAACTCAATGGCGTTTTTGGCAGGATCTAGAGAAAATATGGAAGCGGTTTTTTTATAATTATTGAATTTCATGTACATACACAAATGTACAAATACAAGTGTACAATTTTTTGTGGCGTTTTGTATAATTTTCTTCGGGTAAAGTGCACTAGTCTGTAGTATTTATGTCAAAATGAGAGTGTAATGTATTTTCTAGATACCTACCACCAAAACTTACTTGATGAGCTTGGGTTTGGGTGCCACCGCTGAACTTAAAACCCTGACATGATTTACTATGATGAATTATGACTGTTTAGAAAACGCCTCTGTCTAGCGGTTCAGTTGTTGGATTTGACTGCATGAGGTCCCGGGTTCTAATCCCGTGTTTTTTCAATTTTCCAATTAAAAAAAAATGTTGCTCGGCATAGGATATGTGCCCGGTTGGCGATAGGCTTGCCATCTATCACATTGTGGGACTTAGTGTCTTCGGCTAGCCGTGGGTGCCATGGTTGTGCCTCTGCCTACCTCTTCGGGGATATGGGGGTGAATATACTTAGAAAACTATGTTTACTCAACCTGATATTAATTAATAAAAATTTGCTAATGACAAAAAATAACAGGGAAATTAATTTCCCATGTATTTAATTAACAAAACCCTATAACTTTAGAATCTAGTAAGGTTGCTGAAATTCACAAATGTCAGTAAATATTTGTAACTCCATTTTTTAAATAAATCACATAAAAAAGATAATTTTAGTGACTTCAAAAACTATAATGTAGTAACAATATGTTTCAAGGACTTCTGTTTACAATACTTCTGGATAAAAATAATTAGGTATAGCAGCACGTGACGGTAATACCAAAGACAATATAATATTTACTTATGTCTGGTAATACGCAATATCGTTAGCCCAACACGCTAAAGCTAAAGTCATCGAAGTGCTTCCAAGAACCCACAATAGCGGCCGAAGTTAATCAAAACCACTGCAGAAATTGTAATTAATCCTCAAATTTCTAAAGAAACTTGTTGTCTTAATTAAGAACAATCAAATAAAGCTTGTCAAGCTTTATTGCAACACATACCATAATTGCCGCTAAAGAAAAAAGGCACCCGCAAGTTTATTTATGATTTTAAGCTTCAGATCTCTAGAACAAGATATAAGTACCTATCTCACTCAGTGAAATTACAATTAATATTAAAGCAGTACTTTTTTAACTTTTTGAATGGCTTATGTGATTTTAACCTCGCAGTTTTTACAACTTCATCGGACTTTATACCTAGTAGTAATTTGAAATAGAGAAGAGTTTTTACGCTAACAAAAATGCAAATATGGTAAACGAATAGTTGGTGTACTATATCTCTCTATACTAGGTACCTATCTATCTCATACCCAAAATATGAAACCTGATTAATCTAAACAGAAAACATTTACGAGTTACAAGGTCGCCCGGTCGACGTACAGTCAAGGGCGTTCACTAAGTATAGAACGTGAATACGATTTAAATTGTTTACACCATTTCAATATCGATTATATATCTATAGCTGATACATCACTAGCAAAGGCAACTTTCACGGAGACACCCCTGGTACCATCCTGTTGACATAGTAAGGCGAAGGTCAATCGCAAACCGGTTTACAAGTAAAAGTGAGCAAGACGGCAGTCGCGTGTCCACCCACTAAATCCTCGGTGCGGGCGCCGATGGCATAATTGTCAGCAACAAGGCACAGCCTTGGCCATGACCGTGTTGATAGAGCGCTTATTTTAGTCGTAGTGACGTGACGTGATGTAATATTATTTAACGAAAAGCGTGCGCCGGCCGCGTGACGGCACTAGAGCGAGCCGAGAAAAAGCGAAAGGTGAAAATAATCTTAACTTCACCTATGCTTTACATCACAAATTACAACTGCGCGTGCACTCCGAGTGCCCACGTGCAAGAAGAGATCGTGTTGGTACTGAAAACACGTCAGATGAAAACTGAACATGAATAGACAGCGTATTGGATTGATCAAATAAACAATTCATCGACTTTGAACTAAAATATCATACAGGCTATGCAGTAATCGCGTCATTCAATACGTGTGATATTACTCAATCATAAATATTTCCAAATCCTGATTAAATTACAATGCTTGTTGTAATTGTAATTTTTATGACACCGATATTAAAACAAGATTGTAATCTATATATATATATATATTTTGTTGTGTAAATAAATAACATTCTCGACGTCATAAAAGCAGAAGTAGATTTCATGTAATGGCTGCAAAAATGACCATAAAAACACTGGACATCAGTAAATGTTAATATAATGCGAACAAATGCTATTACAAAATCATAAACATAACGCTACATTGTAGCGGCAAATGGTATTTATTAAAGTAAACTCTTTTATAATTCCTACCTTGGAAAAAATAGTAAAACATCCAAGAACTAAAAGATTAAAGAGACATTTTATAACCAAACCAGCCCAAGAAGTATGAAACTGAAAATGAAGTAGCCGTTACAAAACTATTTAGAATTCTACATCCCATTCATAAACACATAGAAGTTAAACAATAAGGAAATACGCGGAAACCATTCGAAGAGTATTTGCAAATGTAGTTTGTCACAAGTCTAAGCACGCTTGACGCTATTTTCCACCGAAATAAAATAAATTCCAGAACTCAAATTGCAGCATTTCAAACCCTGACTATAAGGTATTAAGGGCAGTATTGTTACGAGCCAAACATAAATTTTACTTGGTAATAGCACACACTCATTTAATTTGTACTTTGGTCACGTGCGTGCTTTCTTCGAGAATTTTGCGCGCAAATCTGAACCAATGACTGAGTAACGGTAGCTAACAGTTCCGCGATATGTGTGTGGAAGAATTCATTTAATAGCTACTATAGATGCAAAAAAAATAGAATATCACATGTTTAACACATAAGGTCTGGAAAGTTTTTCCGCGGACGAATCAAGCTCATACATGCATTTAATTCGTTTCATCTTTCATAATTTTCAATTTCATTATGAAGAAAGAAGGACTTGAAAGGGGACGCAATGAGAGCATCTGAAGTGAGATGGAAAACGATAACAATATTTCAAATAAACTACCCAAATCATAATACAAACAAACAACTTAAATAAAGTTTGGTTAAATAATCATCAATTATAAATGTAAGTAAAATCGTTAAAATTCTTTCTAATAATTGAATTTTTTCTTTAAATAACCATTGCTGAACGAAAAATATAAATTTCGCCATGCGTGACGAAAACGGATAGCTTTTAGATTTCAACGCACCAGAGATTCTTCTAACTATAAGTCGTTTAAATTTCAAAATCTAGTCAATAAATAAACATTAAAACACCTTTAGAAAGATAAGTAACTAGAGCAGCATGCGATCGTTTTTTTGTTTACCGGCTTTTGCAATTTTGTAAAAGAACTTCATATTGGATAATATATTGGAACATGGTTCTTCGTAATGGATCGATGAGTCTATAAAGTTGCTAAGAAAAAGGTAAGAATTAAAGTTGTGATAAAATAAAGTAAACGCATGGTTTTAGAACAGTTTGCGACATGGATGGATGATGGTTTGTAAACTTTAGCTCAACCTAGAATAAAGTTAGGCGAGTTTGGACATTAATTGGCATGAGCTTGAAAATTATGGAACAGCCCGTGTTAAATCGAACGTGTTCCTGTTAGCATTCTCGTTTATGACACCTTGGCCATTTTTTTATGATAATGGAAGGCAAATAAGGCGTAAGAAATTCACGCCGCCTAGAGACACCAAAGGTGGTAACGATACGTTGAAAACCTGAGGCCGGGATGTTAAGCCTCGAGCAAAAGTAAGTTATCGCTGTTCTACATCGGACAGTTTTTTAAGTATTATTTATTCAAGATATCATATTGACCTAAACTTTGGCATGTAGTAGTAGGTACTTCTTATATGAGTGTTTGCTATTTTTTTTTAGTTTATCACATTCGAATTTATAGGCATAAAACATCGAACATATATTTTTTTTACCAAAATGTACGTCATTTTTACTTACCAAGCCACCAAGCGCCAACCCACCGTGGATCACTGGACTCGTAGCCGGGACTTATTAACGGATTCACGTATATTTGAGTGCAAAACGCGCCAAGTAGAAACCCTAAAGCTGGTCCAACTACTCTGATGCCAATTGTGATAGCTGCAAACAAAAAACGTATGTCATGTTTCAACAAATTAAGATAAAATCATAGGAATATTGCTGAACAAGCTTAAAAAAGGGCTGCACTCCGGGAGTGCCGGCAAAAGTGAAAAGTTGAATATTAACGTTGTGCATTTTTGATAGTTTGGAATGGTTCCCTAACCATTCCAAAAAATAAATAAATAATTTTTGAATTGCTTTAATTATCATTTATGTGGTAGAATACAATATTCATTTATTGCGCTATCGTACACAAACATGACAACACGAACCTTCGCGCAAGCGCCTGCGCAAGTTTAGAAGTTTTTACCCATTCCAAAAAAGGTGCGCAACGCTGCTTAAAAAGTTTTCACTGCAAAATATTTCACAATATATAATATATAATTTTGCACGAATTGCTTTAATTATCAGTATGAAAGTACTATCATTTATGTGGTATAATACAATATTCATTTATTGCGCTATCGTACACAAACATGACAACACGAACCTTAGCGCGAGCGCCTGCGCAAGTTTAGAAGTTTTTACCCATTCCAAAAAAGGTGCGCAACGCCGCTTAAAAAGTTTTCACTGCAAAATATTTCAAAGAACCCAACATTGTAATAAGTGACAATACAGTGGGTACTTAGTATATCCAATATGATCAAACACACATAGCAATCTATGACAAAATATGTAACTTCATATTGGCAATGTTGAGCCAGTGATGTGGAGACTCTTGTGTAAGTTGTACAATCATTTAGCCTCCTGATGGTATGGACTCTTCAACTCCAGCATAAAAACATCGGGCAAAAACGTAATGGCAGCAGAAATATCTGTATATTAATACATTTACGAAAATTGCGCGGACGCAGGTGCATAAAATTTGGCACATTTATAGTTTATGTGTAGGAGAAGTACAGAACGCTAATAGTTTTCAATAATAATGCTTAAAAAGTACATTAAATCAATAAATAAAACATTACCCACACTACCATACATTTGACATACACAAACAAATATTTTGATGACAACGATAAAAAGATCACAGATGGCGTACTAAAAAGTTTGGAAACAAAGTAGTTGGTCTTAAAAAATGAAGATGGCGTTCTTATCAACAAGATATTAAAATTTGGATATTAAAATGGTCGAATTTCTGAATGGGCGAACACTAGTACCTATAAGTAGGCGAATACCTGGCGAGTTGTCGGTATCTAATTGAAAATCACGGAGTAAACGTAACAAATATTTGGTTTATATCGCAATGCCTAAAAACAAAATCGTTTCGTAAGTTAGTAATCAAATTTGTAACATTTTAATCTATACACAATACGTGTAATAAAAAACAGTAATAAAACTAAATCTGTACATACTCGCAAAATATTTTTAGAAAAACTGATTGTTTTGTATTGTATACAGGATACAGAACACAAAAAGAAGGTAAATGTTTTTTTTTTCGGATTGTCTATTTACTTTTCACGCAAACAATTCTAAATGGATTTTTACTAATTTTTTGTACTTTTACTACGGGAAAATCTATCGCTCCTCTCACTTACCACGAAAAGTCACTTTAACGTTTCCACGAAGTCGCAGGCAACAGCTAAATTAGTCTAATTAGCAAAAGCATACGTTCTCAACACTACGAAGTACATTATACGAATCTTAAACAGAATATGAGTAGTAAAACAATATTAACCACACCACAGTCGTCCTTGAAGCTTATTCCTTTTATTGCGTGTACTTTACAAAGGAGAAAAAGAATGATATCGAAGGCATCACTTAAGTACGAAACACAAAAAGACTATCGAAAAAGGGAACGATTTAAATTTATAGCCCTTTATATGGTTGGCTTGTTCACACTAAATATTACAGCCACATTCACACAAGACTTAACAGTTTTAATACGTTTGTTCTAGAAATTGAGAAGTTGTAAATAAACAAAAATTGGATTTATATATCATTACATTTATTTTTTTATGATATTGTAAGGCAAACAAGCAGACCGATTTCCTGATGGTAAGAAATTCAGGCCGCCTAGAAACACCAAAGGTAGTTGCGTTTGCAAAGCTGTTGCGTTGTCAACCTGTGGCCGGAATATTAGGGCTCGAGCAAAAGTAAGTTTAATGGCTACCTTACCCTCACAACCCGGGACACGTCAACGGCAAGCATTGACGTTATGGGAGCAGGATAGGTGAGGCGGTGGTACCAATCCGGGTAAGTCGTTGCGAAACTCAACCACCTAGTCAGATGTCACCGTACTAGAGACGGTTAGCCTATGCTCGCCTTTTACGAGTTGCCTAAAAGGAAGGCAGATGGTCTATTCTGCAAAGAAGCTCGGACCAACACGGGGGAAAATTGACACAATCATATGTCTTCATTTCAATTTTATGAAGACTT
>NJDD01002911.1:125418-136760 GCA_002245505.1 Calephelis nemesis
TTAAGTGTTGTATCATGTACAAAATACGTAGTAATCGTTGTTTTTAAAAACAGATTCAATTTTATTACTGTTTTATTTTAATTATAGATAACAACGATTCCCAAAAGAAGCAACTAAATACAAAAAGGTTAATTGTTTAAAATACTAAAGTTTGATAAACTTGTTTAAACCAATTGAATGTCTAAAAGTTGTCCAAATATTCAAGATAGCTAGGTGTTAGCTCGTCCAAGTTTCGCTTTCGGACAAACTTCTATGTTACTTAACTTATGTATATATAAACCTTCCTCTTGAATCAGTCTATCTTATAAAAAAATCGCATCAAAATCCGTTGCATAGTTTTAAACATCTAATTATACATAGGGACAGACAGCGGACAGCGACTTCGTTTTATACTATGTAGTGATTAGAACACAAAACCAACTAGCCGGCGACTCGAGGCCAGGCAAACTTCTTTAAGATAACCAAACGTTACTTGTAGATAATAAAAGTTCACTGACTTTTGTGCTGTCCCAATTCTGAACGTTAAATTAACTCGTTAAAAATCGACGAAGGACGGTTCTGGGTGATTGACCGAAAAACAATTGGGTACTTAGGTCCTAAATGCAATCTTTCACGGAAATCATTTCAATGCCCGCCAAATTATAATATCACGTGGTCCATGGTGGAAAGAATACATAATTTTTCATCACGAACTTTCGCAATAAATAATGATATCGACAGGATCTTTTTTCGTAAAAAAAAGAATAGCGGCGGTTTCAAGTTTTTGTCATGTTAACGCATGGTAGAGTATCTTAAATTGCATCAATGGATGATATTTTTCCAAATTGAATTTAATCCACAACCATTTAAAGATCATTATTGATTGCAAGAGGTTCGCACTGTACAAAGCATTTCATGTTATTATCTTTATCGCGGTTGTTAGTCGTTACCGGTTCCGATACATCATTAGCGGCATTCATGTAGAGCTTCCAAACACGCGGATTGTCAAAATGACGAATTACGTCATGCAATACAGCTGTCACTTGTTTTGGCGACGTAAAAAACAGATGATTTAGTTAAAAATATGTTGAAACGCGTAAAAGACGCCATATCTACAGGCGAAATGTACCATATGGTTGCGCTATTTATTCATATTTCGAACAAATGTCCCAGTGTGCCATGTAATGTAAATCCCCAGACCGATAATTATAAGTATTTTTTTTATAATATTTGAAGGCGAACAAACAGACGGATTTCCTGATGGTAAGGAATTAACGCCGCCTAGAGACACCAAAGGTAGTAATGGTGCGTTGGCAACCTGAGGCCGCCAACAGTTACATTGCTTACGCGGAATTAGCAAAATAAAGGCTTATTTTACATCTGTTATAATGGATTTCCGCAAAGTAACGCCTGATTCAATAAAATATCATGAATTTAAAATTAATATCTTTTTGCGACCTCAGTAGCAGTGCTCGCCCATGTCGTGCATCATACTAGGGGGGTTGGATAACCCATACATAGATTTGTAAACGGGATCTAAGATCTTAGACGTGACATTTCGACGATCAGATCTGAGAAGGCGCTTTTTGTTCCATATTTTAAAACAAGAGTAACATTCCCATTTTATGTCATAGTTTGTATGGAAAAAATTAAAAATGTAAGGTCCTTGTATCATCGCAGTTTTTTTTCGTTTACTTATTTGTAAACCTTCTCTGGATTTCCACATACAATTCAAAACTTAAATAGCCTAATCGGTTCAATTATTCGGAAATTTTGCTCGTAAATATTTCGAACATTCATTTTATATTAATAAATATCAAATTCATAGCAACAATTTTATAATTATTTAAATGAAATGTATTAAAATTTTCTGAAGACAATATAGATTGGAAATATTATTAGATATTTGAATCCGTTAGTAAAAACAAACTGATCAAAACATACCGATGAAACACAAAACAGTTAACACTTCAAAGAAAAACCGATAGCAAAATAACGAGTTCAAAACAATTTGTATACTCGACTGCAACAGAACTGTAGATCAACACCTGTGTAAATACCAAACGTTTAAAAGAACATTATTTACTTACAGTAAAAAATAGTTCACTCATTTTGCCCTTAGTACATTCACACACATATCTTCACGCCAAGTCCCTTATATTCCCTTAGATAGGCAGAGAGTGCCAGACCTCACGATCCTGACAAACCTACGAAGCTTTCTTCACATTCATTATCCTTTTCTTACAAACACGCCGGTTTCGGAGACTCTTGAAACCACCCTCGGTTTCCCTTAGTAATTTTCACAAAACTTATTATTATTTTTATATTCGCCTCTGTGGTCTATCGGTCCGGCGTCGGACTTGACTTTTTGAGATCCTGGGTTCGACCCCCGGGTCGGGCAACAAAAAACATTAGAAAATGCACATTATTTTCAATGTTCTAATAAAATTAACGTAACCCGAGATTGGATATGTGCCCGGTTGGTGATAGGCTTGCCATCTATCACATTGTGGGGCTTGGTGTCTTCGGCTAGTCGTGGGTGCCCTGGTTGTGCCCCTGCCTAACTCTTAGGGGATATGGTCGTGAAGACACTTTTTTTAAAAAATAAAATAGGAGGTTAAAGACGTCTCGGACGACATCACTACATAGTATTAAACAAAGTCTTAAAACTACGCATCGGATTTTAATGTGTTTTTTTTGTAGAAAGTATGATTGAAGTGGAAGTTTTATATGTATATTTCATAACCGTGCGAAGCCGGGGCGGGCCGCTAGTTGTAAATACAAGATTATTTGTCCAAATATATGAACAGTTTCCTTCACCTAGTCCAATCCCCGAATATATTCTGTTATCAAACTGATACACGGACAAACATTATGGGCGCCAGTCATATTTTATGTTTTATCAAATATTTACACAACACAATATGCATTCTGTTATTCGAACACGATAAGTCTAATTAAACACGACTAGTGAGCATTTGTATGTTTAAAATTAAATAATTTTACAAGAACTTAACAGTAATAAGTAATACTAGTGGTCGCCCATTGGTCGACCATAATAAATTTTAATGTCTTGTTGATAAGAATCCATCCATCTTCATTTCTCAAGACCAACTACTAAACTTTATGAATAGTTAGTGCGCCATCTGTGATCTTTTATCGTTATCATCAATATATTTGTTTGTGTGTGTCAAATGCATGGTAGTGTGGGTAATGTTTTATTTATTGATTTAATGTACTCTTATACGCATTTTTATTGAAAAATATTAGCGTTCTGCACTTCTCCTACACATAACTATAAGTGTGCCAAATTTTATGCTCCCGCGTCCGCGCAATTTTGTAAAAAGGGATCCAAGGTTTTGGCATCTCGTATTAATATATAGATAATTTAACTTTGTTGTTTTTGAAACACTATATATAATAAAACTAGCCGACCTGACGAACTCCTTGTCGCTTGACATTAACAGCTACTAACAGTTTGTATGAATCAAAGCATTGTTTTTTTAACTTTCTCTGTTATTTTCCAATTTTTTTCAACTTAAGAACCATCTCCTGACAATAATCAACACAACAAAAACAGAATTAGGAAAATTAGTTCATCCATTTAGGCGTGCTGCTATGACTACGCGAAATATGAATTTATTTTATATAAATAGATTACTGGAGGGTTCATTTTTATTTTAAATGCGTAAACATTTTCAAGTTTTCTATCGAAAGAATAAAAACACACAATTTGTCACAAACAAATACAAAATAAAATAAAAAATCTCCTTAAATCACAGTCACTTTGACGTTCTCTTAACTATTGTAAAAGAAAAGGGTAAATAAAATGAGAAAAGAAAAGCTACATTTTTTATGTGTTAAAGTATAAATACATTATCACAACACCAAAAATTAGCTAGTTACCTTTGAGAAAATTCGAATCAACTAGAAGTAAAAACTTTACATTCGTTATTTTAAGTTTTTTTTTGCGGAATGCAGTGGGCCCTGTCGATCCGGGCCCCCTAGGCAGTTGCCTACTCTGCCTTAAGGTTAATCCGGCTCTGTACCTAAGATACATATGATTACATATAAGCAAATAGTAAGCTATAACTTCTTTCAAGCATTCACAACAAGGAAAAGCTAAGATCTTGATAACAGTTGTCGTCTGTCATCTACCTTATTAAAATAACGTTGCTGTGAAGCGTATCTTAATGAGAGCTTGCGAGGACACATACATTAATTGAAAACAAATTTCCAATCTGATTAATTAAATACAGTACTAATAACTTATTAAAGATCTGCATACAGCCTTCAATATTTATAGACCATTTTAAAACCAGATTGACGATAATCTGAATATCTTATTGTTTGATACTTTTTTAGGGTTCCGTACCTAAAGGATAAAAACGGACCCCATTACTAAGCCTTCGCTGTCTGTCTGTCTGTCTCCAGACTGTATCTCATAAACCATGATAGCTAGAAATCTAAAATTTTCACAAATGATGTATTTCCATTACCGCTATAACAACAAATAACAAAAATAAAAAAAATGCAATAAAATAAACGTATTTTTTTGCTCAATATTAAAAACGGTAACAGATAGATGCTTCAAATTTTCACATAATATTTACTTGTATATTACCTTTCAAAATAAATAATTAAATAACAATAAAGTAAATACTAATAGGGGGATCCCATACAACAAACGTAATTAATTAATAGATAGATGGTAGTACGGAACCCTTCGTGTGCGAGTCCGACTCGTACTTGGTTTTTTCATGTGAGAGGTCAGCGAACAAGCATACAGCTCTCCTGGTGGTAAGAGACAACCGTGGCCTAGAGACACCATAGATGTTACAGGTGCGTCACTGTCCTATGTTTTGGATGTTAGGCAATTGTGCAATTCTAACCGCTACCCTACCATGAGGATCGAAATATTACAATCATTGATGATGGATCCCTATCCGGGCAAGTCGCGACACAGAACTCTACCACCGGTGGTCTCTTTGGTGATGACCCGTGTAATCTGTGCTCGCCTCTTACAAGCTGCCTGACAGGATGACTGACGGTTTATTTTGACAGCGGACCTGGATTACTTCCTTATTAATGTTATTTATCTCTCCTGCAGGAACCAGTTTAGATATCGGGATATACCTAAAATACCATTACATAGATTCGTTGCGACGTGAAAAAGGGCAAACAAACAAAAAAACACACTTTCACATTTATAATATAAGTATGGATGAATTTTATTATGTAAGAAGTAAGTGTGTATAACTACTTTGCACATGGCTGACGACTGTGGAAAAAGACATGAAAGAACAATAGCTCATTGACGAAACACACAATGGAATGGGGACAAGTGGGTCACTATCTGAAGAGATATTTTTTGATACATTACAAAAAAAAACATTTTTCGCCAGTCAGAACGAGCAACACCTCCTTCTTGAATAAGGTTAAAATACGTGTTTTCCTCTATTAAGACAGATAAACATATGTATATTTAAAAGAAATCTCTTTCTGTTTGTAAAAAAAAGTCTATTTATCTATTTGTCACAAAACCTTTCCGAGTTTTATAATATATCCTACTAATTTTATTTTATTAAGTAAGACAGTACAACGACATCACTACATAGTATAAAACAACGTCGCTTCCTCTGTCCCTATGTCACTTTGTATGCTTAAATCTTTAAAACTACGCAACGGATTTTGATGCGGTTTTTTTAACAGATAAAGTGATTGAAGATAAAGGTTTATTTGTATATTTCAGCCGGGGCGGGCAGCTAGTGGAATATAAAATATGTGTTTGTTCATAAAATAATATAAGCAATCATTTCTTCATTAAAGATACTGAGGAATAAGTCAAGAAAAGAAGTCAGGAAACATTATAATGTTACTTAAAGCATCTGTTAAACTTTTTTTGTTGTACTTCATACGTTTTGGAATTATCACCGAGTGAATTCGATGTCATTCGATGTCATATTATTTCTTATAAGTCATAACATTTGACCGCCACATCGGTCTAGTTGCTAGCAAACACGCCTAACTAACACTGACCAACCGCGAGGCTCGTGCTCGATTTCCGACGGGGGCAGGCATTTATGTGGTAAACATTTCCAGGTCTAGGTGTTTATTATATATATATAATTTATTCTGGTAAATATTTAAGTATTTCCATGTATCCGAATCGTTGACTAACACCCATAACACAAGCATATAATTTGTTTACTTTGGGGTTAGATTAAATTTGTGAAACTTGTCCAGATATATTTATTCATATAATTATTAGAATAAATAAAAAAAAATAACTCAAATATTAAACTGTAAGAACCTTCAAAAGAGCTGGTTTCTCTTAAAATATTATTTTACAATTAATAAATCTAAACCTAACTTTTAAACAACGTAAAAGCAGACACCGAGACATCACAACACATTATACGTATGTGGTATTTTTGTGTGTTATTTAATCTTCTTTTCATGTGTGTAACACCTGACAGCCGGTCGTTGTCCTTTTTATGGTGATAGTTTAAGGAAGGATGACTAATTCTTGCCAGACCGTAAAATCGGACAAGTACAAATACAGACTGCAACTATTTCTAATAGTTAAATTATTATATGTGATCGCCTGTGTCGTCTAGCGGTTCAGGTGTTAGACTTGACTGCAAAAGGTCCCGGGTTCGATTCCCGGGTCGAGCAAGAAAAAGAAAATTTGGTTTTTCCAATTTTGTAATAAAAATAACGTTGTGCCCAGTTGTCGATAGGCTTGCCACCTATCACATAGTGGGACCTAGTGTCTTCGGCTAGTTGTGGGTGCCCTGGTTGTGCATCTGCCTACCTCTTTGGGGATATGCACGTGAAGATACTTACTTATTTACTTTATTTTTCATAGCACTTTTCTAGTGCTATGAAAAATAAAGTCTATGTCTATATCTAATGGTGGACAAAAAACATATTACTTTTTCCGCTCAGAAGATCCCTATGTCAGTCCCAGGCCCCTTTGAAGAATATTGGCTAAATATTTTTACTCCAAACAGCTCGTTATTAGCTAGTTGTCAGTTTGTTTTTTAATGTCCCTGTTATCATCGCTTAAAACTGTCGTGTTCCTGTATGTATGGCAGGGTTACCTCACACTACATTCTTTACACCACAGTTTTAGGTATCAATGCCTAATTTCCACCTCTGCTTTCTGTACGCGAAGCGGAAGTATATGTTTTACCACAAAAAAACCCTCTTCTTCTTAGCTTATCATTTATTTTTAAATAAAGAAAGTTTTTGATCCTGACATTCTAGATGAAAATGGTAAAATACATGCCTCTACACACAACAAAGCTGGAATAGCAAATAGATTAGAGTAGAGGTACTATTCTGAGTAAGCTGACGGCTTTTTTTTAATTTGGAACTCTTACTATAGTAAACACAGGCAGTGGAATAGTGCCACAATTGCTATTAAATTTTTGCATACCTGTCTTAACGTAAAGATAAGAAAGAGGTTTAACATTTCGTCTTTACGTCACCAAGAATCGCTATATTCTTGACCGAAGAAAGTGTTTGATCTTTCTTACTTTCCAATAATCTATCAAAAAAAATATCATGATTGATATCCCTATCAATGACTTTAAAAGCTGATAACACAATCAACATTAGAAATACCAATCCAATCGAAAGTAACTTATCTTTCCCAACATGTAATCTAATCTGGTGACGATTGGATACTGACCTATACCACAAATTGATAGAGAAATGCGATAACTAATAAGCATGCATGTTGCATAACCTGTGTAACGTGTACGATTCGTTAGTTATGTACTAATCTATAATACTTTTACCTCAATACATATAGTTTCAAGTGGTAAAGTATCTTCACGCCCATATCCCCGAATAAATAGGCAGAGGCACAACCAGGCCACCCACGACTAGCCGGAGACACTAACACTCGTATTCAAGAAGCTTACTTGGCCAAGTATTGAAAAATACTTAGTTGTTCAATATCAGTTCTAACTATTGTTTATGAATTGGGTGGCTTGACGTAAGAAACGCATAGCTAAATGTCGTACTTTGCGCAACTTTTTTTCATTGCTTAGCCAAGTAAGCTTCTTGAGTACGGGTCTAAGTCCCACTATGTGATAGACGGCATGTCCATCGCCAACCGGACACACAAAAAGGTATGTGCGAGTAATCACTTATCATATTAGGTATTATCAAATTGATTTTGATGAAACATAATATCCTATTTCAGTTCAAGATAATGAAAATATGCTGCTATGATACTGGCTTAAAAATATGATAATGCTTAGAAAATATGTTTCAAATCTTATCGGTTACCAGCAAACCAATATTTCTTTCTAAACTATTGTTGAGGTATTTTATATATTTTAAAACAGTTGACATGTGATTATCCTACATTATCCGTTTTTTTTTAATGAACAGGAACTAAAGTACTCCTAGTACTACAACTTATTACAATGTACTCCAAGTACTACAACTTATTAAAATGTGATACTAATTATAATATCTTTCCTGCTTTAGAAGGCAATGTCCGAATTTGTCGGATTATACCTAATGTTACAGAACTCTTGCGAAATACTTTTATGAAAATCTGTAAGTAAAATGCTACTTCCGTTATAAGACCGACTCTACACAACATTTAACTTCATTTACACAAATAGTTATTGTTTACAAACTATTCCGACATACTTCATTTCACTCGTTTAGTTTGTACGGGAAAAATTTAAATTTTGTTTTTCCTAGTTTCCAAGATCTCAACTCATTGCATCTTGCAGTGGAACGAAGTATCTTAAATTCGTCTCCTGGTTCTAAGTTACCTCCCCAGCAATTTTCCGCAAAATCGGTTTAGCTGTTCTTGAGTTATAAATAGTGTAACAAACACGACTTTGTTTTAAACATAAATTTATAATATAAAGTTAAGTTAAGAAACTCATTTATACAGTTATGAAATAGGGAACAATTCAGTCATAGTAAAATCCGGTTTCGTATCAATACCAGTAAATCAGCCAAATCGATCATAATGAGATAAAACTAAACAATTAAAATGATAAAAAAGCGGCCAAGCGCGAGTCGGATTCGCCTATAAAGGTTCTGTAGTAGCAGTAACACAACATAAAAAAATATTGTACTTAAACATACAGCTGTTTTGGTTTACGGGTTACGACGTATTAAAAAAACTACTCACTTGGTTTCGTTCGAGCCAATTTTCGGTAGAATTTTACTTGGTATATCATTACTTTTTAAGTTTTATCATTCTCTTACTTTAGAAGTTATAGGAGGTGACACGTTTTGTTACTTTGAAAGTGTCTCTAGCGTAAACTATGCAGTTAAGAAAAACATATTTAGAAAAAAACTTTAATTTCATATTTGAAGACCTATCAGCCAATCATACCCTACACGTAGGGATTTATTGAAAAAAAATTGAGTTATAGTTCTGAGTATGGGAAACCCCAAATTTATTGTTTTTTTTTTATTTCTGTGTGAAAATCTATTTTTAATTTCGAAAAAAAGCGGCTGCGACATACGGACGGACGAACAGACAGATATGACTAATCTATAAGAGTTCCGTTTTTAGCCATTTGTCTACGGAACCCTAAAAAGTGAAGAGCACTTGCATCTGAACAAAATATTACTAAGAATCGAGACCGTTGAACTTAACGAAACGTATTTCGAGAAAAGTCTGACTCATAATGAGGAAAATTTACTGCGGTGTCCTAAATATTATCCAACTAAATATCCGCCTCTACATACATACATATCTTCACGCCAAGTCCCTTACGATGTAGGCTGAGAGTGTCGAGTGCCAGACCTCACGATCCTAACAAGCCTGTCTGGTTTCCTTCACATTCATTACCCTTTTATTACAAACACGCCGGTTTCGGAGACTCTTGACACCACCCTAGGATAATTTCTAAGTGATCTGATCGTGGAACGTCAACCTTGGTCTCCCCGGGTACCTACATCCATCCACATTCGCAATGCTTTGTCAATCTTTCATCTGTCAATCTTACCATATGGCCGAACCAGCGGAGCATGTCCTTTCGCATTTTAATAAGCGACACGTTCTTCAAATCCCACTCTTTCTCGGATCTCACTGTTACGAATGCGGTCAGCGAGCGTTACGCCACAGATTTTCCGTAGCGCTCTCATTTCGACTGCATTTATCCTAATATATCCGCCTCTTTAATAATAAATATTTATATAAAGACATTGAACATACAACAGTAACAAAGATTAATAAACTGTTGCTAACCATGTATAACCTCCAACTTACTTTTCGTGTGACCTTTAAAAAACAAAACCGTAAGTAAATTAACCATCAATCTCTTACTCCGAATCTAAGTTAGCTCAACTTTTTCAAATCTATTATTCTACAGACGACATAAATATATCCTTATTATACCTACTTACAAAATTCCTTTTTTTTAACGAATTAGAAAATAACTTTCTTTAAATTTAAGTGCAAGCTGAATTCGCACACAAAATGTTGACAAATATACCAAAAACCTTAAATAAATAACATATGCAGATTTTAATTTTAATATTAAGCCAATAAAATATTTTGATAATAAGTCAAAAGCTTAAAATGTATACAATAAACAGACTTGAGTTAAAGTGGTCGCGGCCCGCCCTAGTGACATAAATACGGACTTAGGGCTGACACTTCCCCAATAATGTAATTTTATAACATCCATTCATATTCGCATGCGAAATTTCAGTCTTTTTTATGATATTGGAAGGCAAACAAGCAGACGGATTTCTTGATGCTAAGAAATTCAAGACGCCTAGAGACACCAAAGGTGGTAATGGTGCGTTGCCAAACTGAGGCCGGGATGTTAGGCCTCGAGCAAAGGTAAGTTTACCGGCTACCTTACCCTCCAAATCGGAACGCGTCATGACGTTATGACGGCAGGAATAGGTAAGGCGTGGTGGTAGTGACGGTAAGCCTATGTTCGCCTTATACGAGCTGACTGGCAGGAAGGCAGATGGTCTATTCTGCGAAGGAGCCCGGGCCAGCACTGGGAAATTTGAACGTGTTTTCCTGAAACTAGTCAATGGACTACTCGAATTTCTATGAAAGTGATGACTGTCTTTTGTCTGTCCCTAAAAAATAGGTGGTTATTTAAGATCATGTAACAGGTAACATGGTATTGTGCTAATGTATAGCTTAGTGTAATGATCCCAAACCAGGCGAGGTACAATGCTTAGATAAAGTCGAAGGTCGAAGGAGACACTTTGGTAAAACAAGCCTGTTCGCTTTTGATTTAAATACTAAATACTAATTATAGTTCAAGTCCGATTTTTAACAAAAACAGAGCGTATGATACCGGAGGCAGTAGTGCTGAATATTAATATAAAAAAATAACATGGAAAAG
>NJDD01002911.1:137845-149791 GCA_002245505.1 Calephelis nemesis
ATCTCAGATGCATGCAGCGCATCTGACACATTTCGTGAACAAGTGTCTGCACGCGCTGCATTCAATTAATTTGTTGCGAGAATAATAAGTGACAATTGTTGCGTAATCGGTAAAGGCCATGACATATTTCTACGTTAAGCTAGCTTTCGCCTATGACTTTTCCCACCGAATTTTTTTTGATTTTGTTTCAGACAATTCAATTTTATAACAAGGCAACATCAAAGCGATTTGACTAGAATCTGCCACGCCCAAAGCCCATTACATCAACTAAGCTTCCTCTCATCATATCGAACAAAAGTACAAAGAAGCACGCAGTCCTATTTTCTTTATTTAAGTTAACTTTTTAAACTTCTACAAATTCTAGAAAATAGCATCCATTTCGTCACACTATTGTACTGGTGATCGGGCTGCAATCTTCGCAAAATAATGATTTTAATAAACATAAAACTGGCCAGAAACAAAAAAACTTCAGCCATAGGATTGACAATTAATGTTAAATTACATTAAATGCTATACGTCCCAAATATACCGAACAGTCCTCACGAAATATCTAAAACCAGACCTTTAAGAATAGATATATTTTAGCAACAACCTTTTAGGTATATCAATAGTTCACATTTTTTTTAAAATAAGTAAAAGTAAGTAAGTATCATCACGCCCATTCCCCGAAGAGGTAGTCAGAAGCACAACTAGAGCACCCACGACTAGCCGAAACACTGGTCCAACAATGTGTTGTATGAAAAACAAAACACGATTAGGAAGTATTTAGGAAGTATACTTGCATTAAGTATAATGCATCTAAGGCCACCTATCATATAATGTTATAAAAAACACAGAAATACGATTTCACAAAAATAACCTTTTACTACGTATAATTGATTACTCTACCTAGCCCTCTGTTATAGGGTTAAACCGTTTCCGGTTCTACAATAGGGTAACTATAAAAGGGACCGATTGTTTGAAAAATGGAAAAATGTATTACTTCTATGATGTGACAAAATTGATGAAACTATTATTCCTGAGACCTATTTTCAAGTGTTATTACTTTTCAGAACTTATCATTAATCAATTTCAGTGAATACTATAGGAACAGTTACACAATGTAATAGACAAGCTCCATGGGAACTATCGAAGCACAACCAGCCCAACATGGAACAAATAGGCAAATTATGCATTTTGTCCACAAATGTATATCATTATGTAGCAAAATATACTAGTTGCGAGCTACATAACGTAACCACCTTTCGCTCTCTACAAACGTGGTTAACATCGAATTCAGAATCATATTATGTTGAAATCGATATTTATATCAGATCTGCTGTATATACTTGGGAATCTTTATGGTAAGAATGTATGTTTCGATATTCGGCGAATAATTTGTTCACGTGAAAAACCATGAATATGTGGTACATGAATACATATGCCACATGGAAATACAGATTTTTTGTATGTTCTTCACACAAATGTCTCTCCCGTCAGGAATCGATCCCGGGCCTCGAAGTAAGTCGGTGGAGTAAAGCGTGTACGCTAGCCCCTCGACCAACGAAGCGGTCGTAGAGATACCGAGAGGTCGGTAGAGATCGCCTTGTTTGACGACGAGACCGCCTAATGTGTACCTACTACAAACTTATGCTCTTGATAATAATTAATTGTATTTACTTTGTTGTAAGTTTGATTGTTCACAAATAATGTGTTCATTCATTCACTTGGCAATAGGTATCTGAAGCTAAAATATGGAATATCATCGCGTGAATGATAGATCATAAATGTACATACATACATTCATACATATCTTCACGCCAAGTCCCTTAGGAGTAGGCAGAGAGTATCGAGTACCAGACCTCACGATCCTGACAAACCTGTCTCGCTTCCTTCATGTTCATTACCCTTTTCATACAAACACGCCGGTTTTGGAGACTCTTGAAACCACCCTCAGATAATATCCGGTTGATCTAATTGTGGAATGTCAACCTTGGTCTCCCCGGGTACCTACATCCATCCTACCTACATACATCATAAATGTAGAGAGTGGAATTCCCTGAAGGCTAACGTTTCCCTTTATACAGTTTAGTCAACATTATTCACTAAAGAATAACAAAGTTTCAAAACTGGAGACGGGCAGCAAGGAGATATATTTTTATCTCTTTTATTTATTTTTGATGACGTACTACATACTTTAGTTTCCATGTTACGCCAGTAAAATAGAGTGGCCATAGTTTAATGATACAATAAAACATAAAATGGCAGCGCTTCCAGAAAAACTCTTAAGAACGTCTCACTTAAAGTTAAGTGCGATGTAGCGCTTCACATATTTTCTTTGTCGGCAGACACACTGACTTGGTCTCTGTTTTCAATTCATTACTGCACTGCTGCAGGCATTTAAATCACAGCTCGCACTTTGTACACGTGCTTATTTAAAAGTTCACTTAACGCCTGAAAGAATGGATTCTCAAGAGATTTTAGATTCTTTTTTGTTTTTTTTTAACCCTTTCCCACAGTTTGCAAGGACGTATTTATCTAACACATGTCTTAAGAATAACGACTTGCTTTTAAAATATTGTACTTTAGTCAAAATATTCCAGTCCTCTATTTTTGAAGTAAAAACTTCTTTAGCGGCTTTGCGCACTTTTTTGGAATGGGTAAAAACTTCTAAACTCGCGTCAGGACACGTGACCTGATCGAAAATTCGTAATACGAATGGAGAGTAAACAGCCGGCGCGGCGTAGGAGAGGAAGTATCCCCCTCTCTTTCTACGTCGCGGCGAAAATGTATGCCTGCGTCTGCTGTTTCGTTTCTGACGGCGCAGGGCGCCAGCGCGAATGTTCGTGTTGTCATGTTTCTGTACGATAGCACAATAAATGAATATTGTATTGTACCACATAAATGATAGTACTTTCATAATATCAAAAATGCACAATATCAATATTCAAATTTTCACTTCTACCGGCAATCCCGGAGTGCAACCCGCCTTTTTTTTTAAAACCTTTTTAAAACGCGTGATATCTCGTTTGATATTATTCGAGATTTACAATACAAAACAACAACCTCTTCTGCACACAGAATAAAAGATTCAGATTTAATTGTTTGAATGCCTAAGAAACAGTGATATATAACTACATATTTATAATATATGTATAAGACTTGGTAGAAATTACATTATGCACGCCTAAGAAATATTCCGATTCATTAAAAAGATACTTCAATTTATTAAAATTCATGTTAAACATTAATTTATATCTTATCGCAAATTAATCGGATGCAATCAATGAGTAAAAGTTAATAAATCACAAGCGACGCCCACAAACACGTCCTACGAGAACTCCGCTTCGAGCTCGATTCTTGAATTAACAGCTCTAGATATGTAGTTTCTAGAATTGTAGCCTCTAGAATTGTTTCTTTTACCTAGTTTCAAAACTATTTTAATGGTACAAGATAGGTTACAGGATGCTGGTATCTTACTGGTAAAAAAAGACAAGTCACTTTATTGCCTATGTTCTTTTTTGTCCCAATACCTACCGTAACTTGTAGACAAAATGGGCACAGAATCAATAAAAATTTATATAGAGTATCTCTTACAAACTCGGGCGAACTACTTAAAATGATTAAAAAAAGGATATTCACACTCATATACCCGAAGAAGTAGGCAGAGGGACAACCAGGACACCCACGATTAGCCAAAGACACTAAGTCCCACAACGTGATAGGTGCATATCGCCAACCGGGCACATATCTAATCCCGAGCAACATTTTTTTTTATTAGAAAATTGGAAAAACCAAATTTTCTTTTTGTTGCCCGACCCGGGAATCGAACCCGGGACCTCATGCAGTCAAATCCAACTCATAAACCGCTAGACCACAGAGCTTTAAATATTAGATATGAAAAATATTAAAATGATAGAAATTCGATTCGACTAATGCTTAAAAAAAGTAGAAGGTTTAAAAATTTCTTGTCTAATACTCCTTTTATACATAAACGGACGGAAAACAAAAAGTCCTAACACAATCATTAAATATTCAACATGGTCCCCAGACTCCTGTCCCCACTGAAACCAGTGCTGCAACATTCTTGAAACAGATAATACCGGGTTAGGACTTGGGGTACAATTTTGACACATCCCGAAGCAAATACTTTTTTCTTTTCATTTTTTGTACTACTTTTTACTTTAAGATAAGTTACAGTTTAAGTTCACTTCTCACGATAAAGTTTTTTGCTTTATCGCTTTTGACTTCTTGTGTTAGTGAGGGTTGATTTTTTTACTTCACCTTTTTTCTTTGAAGTTATTATTCAATGTTCACTTTGTCTAGTTTTTTATTCAAGGGATTGTAATTGTTTTCCCTAGTCGTTTTTATTTAGTTTTTTTTGTATTTTATGACTTTTTTGCTTGTGCCGTGCTTACATTTTACTGCGACGGATTTCATGTGTGAGATTCGAGAACTACCGTTGCACTTTTACATGTCATTTTTCATGTTCATTTACTTTTCTCTGACATCTTGAATTTGTCACATTTTTTACAGATGTTTTACCTTGGAATTTGATACGGTAAACTTTATTTCTTTTACGTCATGTGCTTTTTTAGATCTATTTTTTGATAGTTCTCGAATCATTTTCACGGACTCAAATATTTTACACATTTTTAACTTGTACTAAGAGTTTTTCACACTTATTTTTGTAATAAACGCAATTTTGAGACCATGATATACCTACTAGTTGGTGTACGCTCTACTCTTACTAAATGCTGCATTTTACTATATATTACTAGAAGGTTTTTGTAATATTAAAATAATTTTGTGACTAATAATCCTGAAAGAAACTGCATATGGTGTGAAAATCTGACTAGAATTTGTTAAGTAGTTTAAAGTCACTTGCGTACAGATATCTGAATGCCTAATTTATATAAACTAAGATAGAATTTACTACCTTTTAGAACTTTATTTCATATTTTTGAACAACTTCAGAAATCCTCAAATTCCAAATATATTCCACAGCAAAGATAATACAATCTACAGCGAGGTAAACTGGTTACATAACACTGTCACTGCAAGAGCTGACGCTTCACAAAAATTACTTAAAAGAACCATCTTTTAAAACTCATAGTTTTGAATGTATGTGTATATTAATGTACGTATAGTAGTATCTTAACGCCCATATACCCGAAGAAATAGGTAGAAGCACAACCAGGGCATCCACGACTAGCCGAAGACACTAATGCCCGATTTCACCAAGAGCCCCTATACTTTAGAGGACCTTTTAACGTTACTTACGGGACTGTTTCCATACAAAACAGTACCCTAAACTACGTTAAAAGTCCCCTAAAATATAGGGGCTCTTGGTGAAATCGGGCATTAGTCCCACAATGTGATAGGTGGCAAGCCTATCGCCAACCGGGCACGTATCCAATCTCGAGCAACATTTTTTTGTTATTAGAACATTGGAGAACCCAAATTTTTCTTTTTGTTGTCCGACCCGGGATTCGAACCCGGTACCTCATGCAACCTGTTCAACACCTTAAACGCTAGACCACAGAGGCGATAATAGGCTATAACTCTTTACAATCTTAATATTCTCTTTAAATAAGAAGTCTCAACAGTTACCCGTGCAATTGAAAGAAAGTGCTCGAGAGTTAGCAGTTACGTTTTTGTATCCGCAATTGATCCTAATTTAGTCATTTAGTCTTTATGCAGTGAATATGAGCCGGTTTATATGCCAATTGTACTTAATGGTCTTTGCAATTGAGGTCTTTTCACTTGTGTGAGTTTGACATGTATGAGTAGATTTTTTTTATGACATTGGAAGCAAGCAGCGGTACAACTACGTGGTAGAGTTTCACAGCGGCTCACCCGGATTGGTACCACCGTCTTACCTATTCCTGCCACCATAACGTCATGACGTGTTCCGGTTCGAAGGATAAGGTAGTCGGTAAACTTACTTTTGCTCAAGGCCTAACATCCCGGCCTCAGGTTGGCTACGCATCATTACCACCTTTGCTGTCTCTAGGCGGCGTGAATTTCTAACCATCAGGAAACCCGTCAGCTTGTTTGCCTTCGAATATCGTTAAAAAAAAAATTAATCATACTGCTGAAAAATTCCTTTTCTAGTTGCAAACGACGTTTATTTCTTTGTTAGTGGTATTAAAAAAGCGTATATATGAAGTTAAAAAACTCTATGGATAAATTGAACTTGTTTAGGCAATCTTAAGAATCACGTAAAATTCACCTATGCTTGCCACTTATCACATTGTGGGACTTAGTGTCTTCGGCTAGTCGTGGGTGCCCTGGTTGTGCCTCTGCCTACTTCTTCTGCGATATGGGCGTAAAGATACCTATGCAAGTATTAATTAGCTTGTTAGTGATCCTAACAAGATTTTAACAAACTTTCTTCAAGAGATAAAATATAACACGAAAGCTTGTACATAATTCCAAATTCATCTTAATATATATAAATCTCGTGTCACAATGTTTGTCCTCAATGGACTCCTAAACCACTTAACCGATTATAATAAAATTCGCACACCATGTGCAGTTCGATCCAACTTGAGAGATAGGATAGCTTATATCTCAATTTTTGGTAAAAAATTACCATCCGAGCAAAGCCGGAACGGGCAGCTAGTGGTTTTATAGGTTTTTATATACAGTCTCGTGTCCATATCGTAGTAAAGGGCAAAAAGATTTAGTCTTTTATAAAGTGAAAAGTTCGTGGAATAAGTAACTAATTAGTAATAATGAGTACTCACCCATGTACAACGGCGATTGTCTGCTGGCAACATTGTCATCCACGTACGGTATACCAAGTGTGGCGATACCAGTCTGTCCCACACCAACAACGAGGAGGCATATAAACAACCACGGAATCACCACAGCCGTGATAGAGGATCTATCCTTATTACTTTGAGCATGAGCGCTATCACAAGTTATCGAACTAGAATTCCCATCCAAAGAGCATACAGGTGCTGCGCCAGCGCGGTGCGAATCTAGGTGGACATCTATCAACCTGGTTCCATATAAAATATGAGGCAAAACACATCCGATCACCCCAACCGCAAGCACCAGCATCATACAAGCGATCCATCTAGGTCTGTGTCCACGTCCCGCAAGATACGTCAAAAATAACGCAGTGCAAATCTGTCCAATCTCAGTCGCAGCTAATAATGTCCCTGTTGTCTTCGACTCAACTTTATATAACTTCTCCATAGTCGTCGTAACACTGACGAAGTATGTGAGGAACATGCCTTGCAGTACCCATCCCGATAGGAACACCAGCATGAACACTCTCGTCGAATGGAATGCCGATCTGATCTCCGGCTGCTGCGGTGTCGGTAATTTACAATCAAGGGAGCCATTGTTATTTCCTGTAGCTAACCGTTCTGTTTCTTCTGGTGTGGCTTCGACGCCTTTCATGTCGCCGTTCTGGGGTAACGGGTCTATAGGACCCGTCTCCCCACTCCCAGTGACTGTTGCTACGACAGGTGCCCTGAAACAAAAAATACCATTGTAATTCAGGACGCTATCAGATTTATACTTAGTTAAAACTAGAGTACACTAAAAGAGATTTGGTGGACTAATTTCTATTTTATTGTCTGAAATATAAATGCAAAAATGCAATTTAATTCTAAGCTACTTGGTTCTTATCAGAGAAAAGTTGCGACTTCAAACGCCTCATCGTTTTATCACGTTAAAAGTTGTCAAAGAGCATGATTTTCATTGCTGTTGTAACTTAAAACTAAGTTTTTAACTTACATCAAAATATATCGACATGTGTTAAAACAATTTAGGAGGAAAGGCCGTTTTTGTTAATCTAGAAGTCTAAACCGAATGAATGTTAAACGGCTGCTATGAAAAGATAAATCGTAAACTACAATTAATTGGCGTTTCGGAAACTAAACGTAGTAAGCTTATTTACAATCAATTTTTATTTAAACATCTAATATAGATGTGTTCTATATCATAAATAATGTAATTCCAAAGACTAATTAAATCATTTTGTAACTTTATGACGAAATCGGTGTAAGAGAAAAGCACTGATGGAAAATTTTAACTTTCGTAGGTTGGGTAAAAAACTTACGTCATTTTCCCAAGTTGTAAAAACTATGATCCTACTTTTCACTTAAGCTTATCACTTAACACTAAAAGTATTTTGCTTATCCACTTCGGGGAAATGTCAACAGAAAGAGAAGAAATTTTAGTGTTATTAAAAGCTCATTTAGGGATGGTTAAGGCTGCGTGCGCGCAACCAGGTCGACAAAGAACGACTGCAGAGTGCAGTATGCAATTATAGAGGCGGCCCACTGGATTGCACCCGCTTCACCCTCCCCTTGACTTCTCCAGAGGGGTTTTGTTGGTCGTCTATACGTTTTTTGTGCGAGACGTATTTACGCACGAAAACCGTCCGTATGCACTGTCTGAACTATGCGGTTTTTATCTTACTTCTGTTAACATTAATGTATCTATCGCTTAAACGCGTCGTGATTTGAAGTTATTGGTTCATAAGCCCAACACTCCTTCCCGCATAGTATCATCAAAACTTAGGAATCTACAATATTACACATTCTTTTAAACCAATGAGCTGACTGCAAAGACTAATTACAACCCTTAAACAAATACAAGTCTGTCTTTACGCAGTTTAAGAATTCGGGTAGTGAAAATTGTGTTTGCATAATATTTTATAAGGAAACCTGTCACCCGTCACTGTAAAAACATTATTGTTTTTATTTTAAAAACGTTTAATCGTTCAAACATGTGAATGTTTGATTCCAACAACAAGTTAAGAAAACATAGCAAACTATGTCCTTAATGTTTGACTAACATGTACGTGTATATTTAATTCAAACATGATAAATCAAAAATCCCCTTGTCGGTCCGGGCTCCTTTGCAGAATAGAACATCTGCCAGGCAGCTCATAAAAGGCGAGCATAGGCTTATCGTCACTAACACCGTGACATCCTACTTGGCGGGAGTTACGCAACGACTCGCTCGGATTGGTACCACTGCCTTACCTATTCCTGCCGCCATAACGTCATGACGTGCTCGGGTTTGGAGGGTAAGGTAGCCGGTAAACTTACTTTTGCTTGAGGCCTAACATCCCGGCCTTAGGTTGGAAACGCACCTTTGGTGTCTCTAAGTGGCGTGAATTTCTTACCACAGAAAATCCGTCTGCTTGTTTGCCTTCCATTATCATAAAAAAATATACTGTAATTATCATGTGAAGTTATTTATGGTGGATTACCGTTTAAAAAATCAATAACTGTTAATACTTATATAAACGTAAGCTACGAGTCTATACATAGTCATATGATAATATTGTCACATCCGCAACTGAAACGTAAAGCGAAAGAATAAGGACATGGGCGCTAGTTCGCAATAACGCTGCAATAGAATATTAATGCGAAATCGTACGGTTAACAGGATTCGCAAAACTCACCAACTGGGACGATGACCACTAGTAATACCCTGCAGGTACCGCAAAAGCTTGACAAATCACCAAAATCCTTATACGCAACGAGAATATTGAAGATCACTTAACGAATATAAAAAAACAACCTATTTGTCGTATTTCAACACTCAACACCACTGACTTTAGGTGTTTAATTATTGGAATTTTTGGCACTATTATTATTTATTTATTATTATTGTCTATTCAACTAAATTATCGTTAGCAGAAAGTCCTAACCATGGCGATTTATTGTTTTCTTTCCAACTAGATCTTTTTGTTATTTTAACACTTGATAATATTAGTTGCAAATGACTATAATTATATCTCAATGGGTTAATTTTTAAGAAGACCTGGTATATCCAAATGCAGAAATCAGCCGGATTTTGCACAAAACACGATCGTCACAACCACTAATGAATGGGACTTCAAATGCAACTGAGATAAGAACACAAAATGCAAAGGCTATCGACAAACCCTATCGCGGTACTGATAACACTCGCAAATAGAGCACTTATGATGCGGGTTAGTGGCCGGACAACCTTAAACAGCTTGCCCTATTTATCGCGTGAACTGCTCAACTACTAGATGTAGGCGTCTAGACTGATGTACTTCCATTCCGTGGTATAGTTTGAAAGGAAAATTTTGATCACCTGCCAAATTCATTTTTTCTGTTTACCATCGTCACGTTTACGTGGAAGCGTGTGAAAATTTAAAACATGTAACAAATTGAAGTGATTTTTTTTTTTACAGAAGAGAAGGCAAACGAACAAGTGGGTCACCTGATGGAAAGTGATCACCTCCGCCCACGGACATCCGCAACACCAGGAGTATCACAGATGCGTTGCCGACCTTTAAGGAGTGAATACGCTCTTTTCTTGAAGGTTCCTAAGTCATAATCGTTTGGGAATACCGCCCTCGGTAACTGATTAGATAAAGGTGTTGTGCGAGGTAAGAAATGTCTTCGGAATCTAATGAAAGTTTGAAAACTCAATAGAATTTCTAAAAAAATATTGTTTTTAATCTAACATTTTGTAAATCTAAATTAAAATGTTTGAAAACCGCTGCAAACTTTATCCAAGAGACTATTAATACGTATTGGACTTGTATTCATATTGACGGATTTTGTGATGATGATGATGTAACGCACTTCCGAGA
This sequence comes from Calephelis nemesis, assembly GCA_002245505.1. Classification (NCBI taxonomy): domain Eukaryota; kingdom Metazoa; phylum Arthropoda; class Insecta; order Lepidoptera; family Riodinidae; genus Calephelis; species Calephelis nemesis. The sequence continues at coordinate 148,428 of NJDD01002911.1, forward strand.
ATCACATTGGCATTTCCAGGTGATTTTGTAAAATATTCAAAAGTTTTTCATCTTTGGACACATCTCTTATGCGATTCCGTTCTACAAATGCGTATTAAAAAGTATTTAGCGTTTCATATTCAACAGATGTTTAATGGAATCTGATCGATAGCCAAATATTAAAAAAAATATTTTTAAACAAAAAAGAAAACCGCCTTCAAAAACTCTCGAGAACTAAAAAGGATGAAATAATTTGTTATATTATTATGTGTACAAACCATATCCTACCCAAAAATATTTACAAGACCACAACAAAAGATATTGACGAAACTAACCTATGAATAAACACTTATTTTAATTACTTACCTTCCTTAATTGATACTCTTCTAATACATAACTAATATTATACCTAATACCTACACAATTTCTTTTTTTTTATGTAGCACTTGAAGTCGGTGCCTCCATTCATCCATGCCTACAATTATTTTAGTTTCAAAATTACACAAGAGGTGGCGCCACACGCAAAGTTAGATCGCGCTATCGTTGTGTTTTACTAAAAACTATATAAGGATAAAGCTTTATTCACATGTATTCTGTCGGTCTGTTAGTTCTTGGTCGTTCGCTGTTACTTGTTATTGCGTTGATTTGATGTCACCTGAAATTTCTGTTTACTTAGTATACCTAAGTATAGTAGTGTTTAGGATTTAACTTGTCGGGTTCCATTCATTTTATAATTATTCTAATTGTAGGTTTATTAGGTTAGTTACACCTACGTAGGTCGTACGTAATTTGTGGTTGGATTGATTAGTATTTATTTTTTAAGGCACCGACTTCAATTGCTACATAAAAAATAAGAAATTGTGTAGGTATTAGGTATAATATTAGTTATGTATTAGAAGAGTATCAATTAAGGTAGGTAAGTAATTAAAATAAGTGTTTATTCATAGGTTAGTTTCGTCAATATCTTTTGTTGTGGTCTTGTAAATATTTTTGGGTAGGATATGGTTTGTACACATAATAATATAACAAATTATTTCATCCTTTTTAGTTCTCGAGAGTTTTTGAAGGCGGTTTTCTTTTTTGTTTAAAAATAATTTTATTTCTTGCTTTTTAGTTGTACAATTACAATATACTAATTAGGTTCGTGGATAAAGCAGATTTTAGGTAAATAATGGGGAGGCCATCTGTACATGCATCACGCATGACAAAGCGTCGAGCACAGGAGCCCTGAGACGGAATAAAACAAAACACCTTAGAGAGTCGTCCGAAGACCGTATAAAACGCCTTAAGAAGCGTAATTACGTACAAAGAAATTTGTCGAAAGAGACTGTAGAACAACGACAACATCGGTTGTCTATTGTTAATGACAGGCTATCGAATGAAAC
>NJDD01002911.1:150063-168511 GCA_002245505.1 Calephelis nemesis
AGTAATCGCTGAAAATGTTCATCATTAGGGATGCTCTTCATCATCAGCTCATCATCATAAGATGACGATTTTTATACGTAAAATCACTCTAAATTGATAAAAAGTCAAGAAAAACTCTATGCGTCCATACATTTTTTCAGAAATGCCCTCGATTTCACCAGGATGCCATCATCAGATCCTGACTTCCTTACCATAAGACCACCTGTGAGGTACACCTTTCCAAACAAAAAAAGAATTGTCTAAATCAGACCAGCCGTTTTAGAGTAATCGCTTAAAATGTCCTTCAGTAGGGATGCTCTCCATCATCAACTCATCATCATAAAATTACGATTTTTATAGGTAAATTCTCTCTCAATTGATAAAAATTCGAGAAAAACTCTATACTTCCATACATTTTTTCAGGAATGCCCTCGATTTCACCAGGATGCCATCATCAGATCCTGACTTCCTTACCATGAGACTACCTGTGTGGTACACGTTTCCAAACAAAAAAAGAACTGTCCAAATCAGACCAGATGTTTTAGAGTAATCGCTGAAAATGTCCTTCAGTAGGGATGCTCTCCATCATCAGCTCATTATCATAAAATTACGATTTTTATAGGTAAAATCCCTCTAAATTGATAAAAAGTCAAGAAAAACTCTGTGCTTCCATACATTTTTTCAGGAATGTCCTCGATTTCACCAGGATGCCATCATCAGATCCTGAGTTCCTCCCTATGGGACCACCTGTGGAGCTTACTCTTTCAAATAAAAAAATAATTTTGCAAATTAGTCCCGCCGTTTAGAAATGATCGCTGAACATACATAAAAAAAAAAATATATCGCTACGAATTGATAACCTCCTCCTTTTTTTGAAGTCGGTTAAAAAAGGTAAAACGAAAAATATAAAGGATTCAAAGTTTGGTTTGCATGATAAAGACTGATAATTAAAAAAAATATTCTAAGTTATACAATATTCTTAACTTTAAACAACAAAATATATCTCCTCCAGGCGCAGTGTTATTGTTGCGACGAAGCCAAAGATATAATTTAGTAATAATTACATGTTATTGAAATGAAGGAATATTTTAAAAAATACATAATTGTTCAATTTATTAACTAAATGACCTGTTGTAATAATGCTTTCATATTCTACAATGTACATCAAAAAATATCCTTCATTTTAAATAAGAATTAAATTGATTATACATTTTTAATGCCTTGCAATCTATTCATTTGATTGATTTGCAATAATTACACATATCAATATTTTAAGAAAATGTTTCGAAAATGTAATAAGTTTAAAAGAAAGACTCAGAACCACGTCACAGCTAGGCTAATTAAAATCGACGTAAAACAAGTAACTTGTTGAAATGATCAAACATTTATAATAGACAGTGCGACATGACGACAAATATTTGGAGTGAACTAGATATGATAATGATTAATTATATGTACTCATTTCTCAATATTGCAATATTTTTTTAGCAAATTTAAGAAAACAATAATATCATAACATAAATGAGAGTGAGCTTGAAAATTTTTATTGCGATGCAGAAATTTATTTGATTTACATTGTCATAGACAACCCAAAGGTAAGAGGAAGGTTAATTTCAGTTCCTTAGCAAGACAGTATTCAATTGGAGGCAAATCTACAGTGAGTGCAAAGTTTGTAACGGTCAAAACCGAATCAACAATGAACAGACGATTTATTTAATCAGTGCAGTCAATCAGTGGTGATTTATTTGATATGCTATCATGACTCGACGTCACGGAATCATTGGTTGGGAACTTATTTATACATACATGTATATAAATCCAAAATTATTTAATTTACAATTTCCCGCCAAAAAATGTATACGTATTATGGCGTGACAAAACAGGCAAAATAGTGCGCTATGAATGAATTGGACTTACCGGAAGCTAAAACTCCCAAATATATCCAGCTCCATACAACACACACCACTAAACTGTGTTATTAGCACCAACAATACACACACTACTAAAAACTCAAAGTACGTTTCGCTTCGTAACCGAAGCATCATCAGGAGAATTCGACTGCATCCCACGACGGTCGAGCAGATACCACAGTATATACTTGTTATACTTTACTTGGATTTGAGAACGGATTTCCGCAAAGTGAAGTAAAAGCCTTCTTCTATCAATTTTCTTATATGTATATATATTTTTTGAAATATACTACTGTGTTAAGTTCCTTATTATCAAAAAAAAAACTTACACCGACTGTATGCAAGAAATTTATTTAAAAAAATTGGGATCACTGGGATAGGCATTATATGTGTAAATTACACCCTGTGCTTGAAACTACAACGGAAATAAAATCGCTTAAATCAAACATGTCCTTGATTTTAAGTAATTTTAACACAGAGACATTCAATAAAAGTAGAAAATTACAAATAACTAACATTAAACATTTGTTGATTTAACTCTTCACAAATGGGTATACATCAAAATTGACAAATTTAAGGTAAGTAGTGGTCGCCAGTTGTTCAAAATTCGACTATAATAAATTTTAATATCTTGTTGATAAGAATGCCATCTTCATTTCTCGAAACGAATTACTTTGTTTCCAAGATTTTTAGTGCGCCATCTGTGATCTTTTATCGTAATCATCAATATATTTGTTTGTGTGTGTCAAATGCATGGTAGTGTGGGTAATGTTTTATTTACTGGTTTAATGTACTTTAGAAGCATTATTATTGAAAAATATTAGAGTTCTGCACTTTTTCTACACATAAACTACAAGTGTGCCAAATTTAATGCTCCTGCGTCGCGCAATTTTCGTAAAAAGGGGTCCAAAGTTTTGGCATCACGTATCAATATATAGATGACTTCTTTATTTCATTTTCGTTTTACACAAACGATTAAATCACCAGACTAGAAGTTTATGCAGAAATTACATTAAATATTGCACATGTAAGTAAAATCATTAAATGAATAATATTCGATGAGATGCTTCCATCAGTTACCCATTTATAAATCACTGACGTTTAAAAAATGAACATCGAACATAACATGAACAAGAAACCCAACGTCAACCCATATCACAATTGTTAATAAAAACATATTACCAAGAACCCAATAAGAAGCCACGAAACTTAAGGGTATTTGGGACAAACGTATAAGACTCATGATTATTATAATTCACCTCGTGAACATCATATGGGAAGGACAAATGGAAATAAATCAAAAGAAACACGCAATCAAGTATTGGACACCCACTTAAATAAAGCAAAATATTTTATATATATGGCGAGACTAAATTAAAACAAGGATAAAAAATAAATAAAGTTATTTTACGGATTCTTTAAAAAAAAGTATCTTCACGCCCATATCCCCGAAGAGGTAGACAGAGGCACTACCAGGCACCCACGACTAGCTAAAGACAATAAGTCCCTCAATGTGATTGGTGACAAACCTATCACCGACCGGGCACATATCCAATCCCGAGCAACTTTTTTTTATTAAAAATTTGGGAAAACGCAATTTTCTTAATTTTGACAATTATTTTTTATAGTGTTAGCTACTCTAAAGAGAAGGTTCATGTGAAAAAAACTGGGAAAATTGCAGCGAAAATAGAAAAATCAATACCTTAAGTAAATATTTATTAATCATAATACAACTGTAAGAGATTGAATTATGTACATTAGAGAAACTAATATTTAAAAAACTAGGTACAGGTGACTAAAAGTAGTAAACTGTATATCTATCACACAAACCGCAGTATTAAAATATTTAAGACTTATCATCACTTTCCTTTAGGTGGACTGATGGTCAAGACGCATTTTTTTTCTACTAACTATCGCATATAGCTTTACTCGCGTTTACATAAGGCATCAAAAACAAGTTAAATTTGACGGTTATGATTATTCAAAAGTCATAAACTTGCAACATCAAAATGTAGCAATGATATTGTAACAACCGTTTTAGTACAAGTGTTGGAGTGTGTTTACTGCGTAAACTCAGTAATCAGTATACACATTTAAACGCTGACTTTGATATAAATACAGATAAAGAGTAGCAAATAAAGCATGTAACCTAATTTATCCGACAGATCCAAATAAAAAAGAACAAATGTGAGATATAATTTAAACAATAAAAATATGAATGCTTTTTTTACATTCCTATTTTATTAATTAACATCAAAACATTTGCTGTAGTTATAAGGACACGATATGAGTAATTACAATAAGTACTATCCCTTTGTAACTCCGCATTATAAAAAGCATTTAAAACGGCCACAAATCAGATAAAGCACATTGTTGGCTGTATATCACTGGCCGGCCGCTGCAGTCGCATTAATGGGCAAACAAGCAATAAAGTTCAATTGCATTCCACGCGATGTAAAGGAACTGTTGCTTCTTAACGTTATACGATCAATGACTGCGATCGTTTACCTACTCGAAACTGAACGGCCATTTAAACCATACCACTTTTGAGACACGAGAACTTATGATAGACGAGCATGACGGCTAATCGGATACTGTTCTAGTAGAAACTAGAAAGAAAACTGGCTTTCTATATAACTAAAACAATAACTTACAATTTATTTTAAATAATATATGCATATTTTTTGGAAAAAAAGATTCTTTAAGCTCTATTATATTATTCTTTACCAAATCGATCTACATAGTATTATCATCACATGAACTTTAACCATAATATAAACAAAATAATTAAATACACAAATTGAACCTGACCCCAGAGTAAGCAAATTACATGCATGTATATATACATAGAAATACTTAAATAGGTACCATAATAAATTTAGTAAAAACACGCACAACCAGAAATGCAGACATTTTGATGTTTATCGAACCTCGCGCTTAGTCGGTAGCGTCAGCCAGGGTACGCGTTAGACGTGTACGCTTACTACTCGACCAACGAGGCGGACAAATATTTTTTTTTATTTATTTCTTTATTGTACAGAAAACAGTAATCACAAAAGTAAAATAACACAAAAGGCGAGATTATCTCTAAAAGAGATTTCTATCAGCAAAACCCAAAACAGGGAAAATGCTTAAAAGTTATGCAAAATATACAATGCAAATATTTAATTAATAAAAATTTCATAGATTGGTATTAAAAGGGAAGCTAGATTTTTCAGTTTCTAATTTTGTACCCCCAGAACTAAAACAACAGCCACAATTAAATTAAATTTATCTGTACTGAAATTATTATACTTTAATTAGTTCTTTTGTAAGGTATATAAATGAAAAAAAAAATTAAATTTAAAAACAACTTGTAATATTTTATGTATAAGTAATGTAATATGTATATGTATATGTATGTAGTAATATAATGTGTATGTATATGTATGTAGTAATGTAAAATAATGGAAATCACCCAAATACAAAACAAAACTATTTGAAAGTTTGGTTGCATAAATCATAAATTTATAAAAAATATAAAATTTAAATATTATGTTATATCACAAAAAAAAACAGAATTGCCAATATTTGCAGCATATGTTGTTTAAATCTCCTATTAAGCCATAATATAAACAACTATCTAGATAACGATATACGTAAGTGTGTCAGTCTTAAATTGTCGATTTGTCCTCGCCATATATTATTATAGTTTATGAGACAGTCACAAATTTTTTCAATCATATCCTCTACGGCAATATCTCGTGTTTAATAATTTTGAAAATTGTATCATCATAAGGCGTTGGAACATCAGCTGTGTCTTCGACCTATTTCTAATTGACTCAATTTTGTTTATCTTCAGGGTAAATTAGTATTTTTCGGTGTAGATGCGACGACCCCAATGCCTGCGAGTAAAAATTCATGTGACATGCTAGATTATTCCGCTAGCGCAGTCAGTCAGTACTAGGTGAGCGAGCATTCTACCGCCCTTCTTCCTACCGTCCAACCGCCATAGCATCAGTTTTCGACATTGTCATTTTCTGTACAGATGGATAATATGGTGGCCAATAAGCTCCACAAATGGCCTAAGATTTCTACCATAATATAACGACACAGCATATACACTGAAGAAGAGCCTGCTTGTTTCTCTTACAACAAACAAAAAAACAACAATTTGATGAATTTTTGTTAAGAAGGAAAAAAATAAAAACGTTTTTTACTCAAAGCGTGAAAGGCTACCACAGCGCGATCAACTTATGGAGCGGCTGCTTACGTTCAAAGTGTTTCATGATACAAATACCTGAATCACTTTATCACCGCCCTAGACGAACTTGATATTGAAAAACTGTGACTGGCTCACGGACTATTCCAGTATCTGTGTCGTGTAGACTATTATCTTATTTAGGGTAAAACTACACCTGTGATTTTGCTATGTTCGGCTATTTACCTTAACAAATACCTAATTCGAATTACCCGGTTTTAATTTGCCTTCTATATCTTGAAATTAAACTGTCAACGCTTCTTACAAAAATTGTATAATTTATCCGAAGAAAATTAATCTATTTCGTCAAAATCGTTTCAATAATAGTAGCGTCCCGGAGACCTATTCACCAAGAATGGTTAATGTAGAATATAGGTATACAAATAATATTATTTGCTTAGATCAGACACATTTTATTTAATTTTGTAAATTGACCGTCTCGTTGCTCAAGTGGCTAGCGTACACGCCTAACTACATCGACCGATCGCGAGGTTCGGGTTCGATTTCCGACGGGGGCAGGCATTTGTGTGACGAACATTTAGATGTCTGCAGTCTGGGTGTTTATTAAATACATTCTTGTATCTATTTAAGTATTTCTATGTATTAAAATCGTTGACTAACACCCATAACACAAGCATATAATTTGCTTACTTTGGGGTTAGATTCAATTTGTGCGACTTGTCGAGGGATATTTTTTTTTGTAAATGCTAAAAATATTTTACACTTTACTTGTGTATTATTTATCACATCCGTATATATTTATCGAAGATCACCATACTACGTATTAAACTGCAGAATAAAAGCAGACAGTTACCACGTATGATATATACTTAGCAAAACTTTACTTTTCGTTACAAAGTTTTTTCGAAAATGTCTTGAGTCCTAAAAAGAAATCCTTAAAGAGGAATATACATTCATTTCAAACGAGACACTGCAAGTGCACTATCTCAAATGACCCAGTTAGTTATTACCGGAAACTTGTTTAGAGAAATCACACGCTTTGTTAATTGACTTAATTTAAATAAAATATACACTATTTGGTAACCATTGTATTAAATAATGGATTGAGATTTTAAAACATCTAAGCACGTCTAAATTGTTTTCTTCTCGTGCTACCATACCATATTCAGGGCGTATTGAATTCGAACCTTGAAGTAATAAGCAAACAGCTTTAGAGACAAGTTTATCAAATATATTTTTCGCTGGACTGTAATATGAACTATTGTATAACATTATTAATATTTTCCTTATATCAGAGCTAACACGAGGTGTAATAAAAATATCTATATATTTATACGTAATGCCAAAATTTTGGACCCCTTTTTACGAAAATTTATTTATATGTAGGAGAAGTGCAGAACCCTGATATTTTTCAATAACAATGCTTATAAAGTACATTAAATCAAAAATAAAACATTACCCACACTTCCATGCATTTTTTACACACAAACAAATATATTATTGATGATAACGATAAAAGATCACAGGTGGCGCACTAAAAAGTTTGGAAACAAAGTGGTTGGTCTTGAAAAATGAAGATGGCGTTCTTATCAACAAGATATTAAAATTTACTATGGTCGAATTTCAACCAATGGGCGACCACTAATTTAAGTAAAAAATCAAAATCTCACCGAGATTTCTCTAGCGCCTAACAAAGCCAAACGAGATAAATTTTCAAATATTAAAATCCGGCAAACAAAGCCACCTTTATAGCAAATTGATGAGATGAGTGTGTTTATCATATTAAGAATGAGACGTTTTTCAACAAGAGAGCTGTTCAACAATTTGAAGCTACGACAATACTGTCGAGGTGACCAGTGTCGACTGCTAGGACGTAACTGATTGGTTTTAGACAATCTGAAAAACCCAATAAACTAAAATCCACACGTAGAAAGTGAAAAGCATCTAGTATTCAATAAAGAAATTTAGGACCTTTGTGTTGGATTAAATAAGTAAGTAAGTATTTTCACGCCCATATCCCCGAAGAGCTAGGCAGAAGAACAACCAGGACACCCACGACTAGCCGAAGACACTAAAGTCCCACAGTGTGATAGGTGGCAAGCCTAGCCAACCGGGCATATATCCAATCCCGAGCAACATTTTTATTATTAGAAAATTGGAAAAATCTAATTTTCTTTCTGATGCTCGACCCGCGAATCAAACCCGGAACCTCATTAAGTAAAGTCCAACATCTGGACCGCTAGACTAGGCGACCGCTAGGCGATATCGCGATAATATTGTGTCATATTATATAAGAAAACATCTCCGCTCAGAGTAATATTATTGTAAAATACATTAACAAATTACGAATATTATTCAATTCTCTCTGTCTACCTTCTTAGGGTTTTGGCGCGAAGATAAGTAAGTAAGAATGCAAATGCTAATTTGAGCGTGATCGCGCAATTCAAATGAAATAGAATTGCGTACTAGTTAGCACAAAATTGTCGCAGCCAGAGGAATGAGATACAATTATAACTGAACTAGCAGCCCGCCCCGGCTTCGCACGGTTATAAAATATACATATAAACCTTCCTCTTCAATCACACTGTCTATGAAAAAAAAAACCGCAACAAAATCCATTGCGTAGTTATAAAGATTGAAGCATACAAAGCGACATAGGGACAGAGGAAGCCACTTTGTAATATACTATGTAGTGACACTAAACAAAGTCTTTACATATTTTAAGAAGTATTTAATTCTTAACAATACTATACCGTAAAAGTTTTCAGTAAACGAATGGTTACTGTAGTTACCATAAGCGCGTATCAAGTACGGTAGACAAGGACAAGGTTCTAAGTTGGGCAAGGGTATTTGTGAGGTAAGCATGGCCGTCTGATTCTTATAGCTTGTTACTCTTATTTCTATTTTCATGTGTAAATACGATTTTTTTTACAAAAGATAAAACAAATGGGAAAGTGGCTAACTTAGTGGTAAATGATCACCGCCGCCCATAGACCTCCGCCAAACCACAAAATTGCGTAGGCGACCTTTTTGAAAATTTTGTACGCCCTCTTCCTAATGGTTCCTAATTATTCTTTTGAAATTTTCTATGAGCTATAGTATCTTAACTATCCAGCTTGTTATGAAAACAAAGATTTGATAAATTTATACTGAAGTTAAAGAAGGAAAATTACGACTAAAATGTACTTGCGAGAAATCTTCTGATCAGTCTCCGGTATATAAACCACCTTCTGACAGCCGACGCCCTGCCGTGCTCCATCACTGATTTAAGATACGTCTACGGTTTCAAGTTTATTATTTGAGACGGAATAAAATTTATTAAAGACATTAAATTCTGGTTCATGCATATATCGTTATTTAATGATAACTCAGTTTTTTTTTGTTTTTTATAAGAGCGGGACAAGGACATACAAAAGTCATACACACAGAATGGCCGGACTGACAGACATGTAGACAAACAGTACTAGCTTTATCACATTTTTCTTATCAGAAGAATTTTATTTATTTATTTAAACTTTATTGTACACAAATAAAAATTGTGAGTACAAAAGGCTAACTTAATGCTAAATGCATTCTCTCCCAGTCAACCTTTGGGCTAACAGAGATCAAGTATGTAGGTACCGAATAAACAAACAGAATTATACAAATAAATTTGAATTTTAATGTACATATAAATAAAATAATCTAGTAATATACAGCAAGATTTTTTTATCACCATCCAAATTTTTTCTAGGCATAAAGTATCTATAAATAAGTCCATTTATGAAAAAAATAGGTATCTAGCAGGTAGCTATCTAGCATGTCAGAGCACTCAGCGCGTAGGTACGGTACTTTGTAGACGACTTTGCGATGTCATATCTTAATATTTTAGTATTGAGGGATACAAAAAGAAAAAACACGTATTTAATTATTTTCACTTAAGATCAACATATTAAAATTTGGATGGTGATTAAAAAATCAGGGTGTGTAACTACATAGCATGTTATATAAATTAAGAATAGAATAATTATAGATACAATGCATAAACATAAATAATATAAATAAAGTAGACAGTAAACAAAACAAGATTTCTGACCATTCATAATTATATATCAATATAAACATATATAATATAATATATATTATATATAACATATATAATATAATATAACAAGGTCTGATGAAACAAGCATGCAATAGTACAGCACTAAATGCAATTTTCAAATAGATATTCATACGTTTTCTTTTTGAATAGAATCTTATTACTCACCTGCCTAATCGATACAGGAAGCTTATTCCATAATCTGGACGAGTTTACAAGAAAAGAATTAGATATAGAGTTCGAACGATGAAAAGGGATGAAGAGAGTCTGAGATGACGATTTGGATTTAAGGTATGTTGGATACTCTTAGGATCAAAGAGGATAGAATATAAAAAGCATAAAATCCTAAGCTTCTTAATTTCCTAAGAATTGTACTTAGAACACAATTCGACCTTATTCGTAATAGTGAGACCGGAGAAAGAGTAGGATTGAAAAAAAGTATTGGTGTTAAAATGAGAGAGGACATGCTCCGGTGGTCCGAACATGTAGAAAAATGACAGATGAAAGATTGACAAAGAAACAAAGAAAACATTTATTGACGGACTGAAACTTACTACACACATCATTATCCAAAAAAATACAACTAGAAATCTTAACTAACCCTAAACATAAGCAATTCTAATAAAGTACGAAAAAGGATTATTAATAGACAGAAAGAGGGTGTGGAGACCGCCAAGAAAAAGCTCAGTGTTTGTTGAGGCTTGATCAACCTCAACACTGGTTTTCAGCTTTCCCTTTCTGTCAAATACAAACAAAAATGACAAAGCAGATATATAATGCGAATGAGGATGGATACAGGTACCCGGGAAGACCTAGTCCACCCGAAGGTGATGTCAAGAATCTAAGAAACTCGCATATTTGTATGAAAAGGGTAATGAACGTGGAGGAAGCCTGGCAGGTCTGCCAGGATCGTGAAATTTGGCATTCGATGTTCTCTGCCTACTACAAAAGGAGCTAGGCGTGAAGATATATATGTACGCATGTAAAGCACAATTTAAATTTTCTTTCAACATAATGAAACTAAGACTGTAAAATGAAGTTGCAACAACGTGCTAAAAGATACGTACCTTTCCAATATCAAATAACAGATTATTTAAATTCCTTGAGAAATCAAGAAATCTCAAGCCGATATTAAAACCCAATATAACTACACTTCAAAATAATCATAAAAATTACTCCACCATAGTAACAAGCATAATGTAATAGGATAAACATAATTATATATGCAACTATGTGTAGAAAAATATGTAATATAATATAATGTAATATCATTACGAAAATCAATAAAAGTTTACTTAGTTGCTTAAAGTACTAGTAGCATTGTTACCGTCTGTATATATAAAAGACAAAGGCGATTGACTGAGGTATAAACGCGCAAGCCAAACCCTTAAAGCTAGAAACATTTTTTAATGATATTGGAAGGGAAACAAGCAGATGGATTTCCTGATGGTAAGACATTCCCACCAAATACACCTAATTTTTTTTTTTATTTATCATTCCTGCAATAAGGGTTACGCAAGTTTAAAGTCTTTCTAATGTGTGATAAAACTAATTGGGAACCACTTCTCTAGTGTGTTCTTCTAAATGCCAACACCTATGTTACTTGACGTAGGAATGACACCTAACCTAACCATGCTATAACTGGTTAGTGCAAACAGTACTTTAAAAAAACATATCCTTCTTAACCCTATCTTCACTTGCCTACTTTAGCTCTTTATAAATATTTCTTGCTTGGAGTAAATATAATTTGTCTTTGCCTCAATTAAAACTATATACTGTAATGTAATATAGTACACAAATGTATACTATATAAATTTGTTGTCTAAATAAGTTAAATGTTATTATTGTTGGTTATAAATTTCAACGATACACAAGATATCTTACAATTAAAAAAAATAGTACTCACGGGGTCCCGAAAATTATCTTCCCTTTTTAATCACAATCACAAAGTACTCTCCTCACAGACCATAAAAACTTAGTGTATTGTGTGATAACAAATCTTTATACTCTCTAACTGGACAAGTTCTCCTTCGCCGCTTTACGCAACATGACATAATCTAGCCTTGGCATTGTTGCTCGCACATACTAAACGCGTGCCTCGTTTGACCGATGCCATGATTTGGTCTAATCGCTTCGCTAATTGCTGTCTAAACGAAAAGCGGCAAAATTTACGATCATTTCTTTCAATATAGTTTTATTCGTTTATTCTTTCTCACATCTCTATTTACTAAGTTCTTATTGTTTCTCAAATTCCTATTTACCAAGTTCTTATTCTTTCTCACATTCCTATTTACCAAGTTCACCTATCGTTATGATAATTTTTGGCTATTGGGAAGAAAATACCGGTACACTTTACAAGATGTGCGCATTTTCGCGTGTAGTTTTCTATACCCTGCTAAACAAGGAAATTGTTCTATAATTACATTAATCATATAAATACCGTGCACCACAGCGATTGCAAATTTCACAAAATAATCTAATTATTTTTTACAATGTCTGTTACTCAAAGTAATAATTTTTACAACCGAAAGCAGTTAAACAATCCTAATAGACATTTATTAATATAAAAAAACTTATCGCCTCTGTGGTCTATCGGTCCGGGTGTTGGACTTGACTGCATGAGGTCCCGGGTTCGAATTCCGGGTCGGCCAATAAAAGAAAATTGAATTTTTCCAATTTTCTAATTACAAAATGTTGGTCGAGATTGGAAATGTGCCCGGTTGGCGATAGGCTTGCCACCTATCACATTGTGGGACTTAGTGTCTTCGGCTAGTCGTGGGTGACTCGGTTGTACCTCTGCCTACCTCTTCGGGGATATGGGCGTGAAGATACTTTTTTTTTAAAAAAACTTCTCATCTAACGGATTTAACGCTGCACAACTGTTAAAGTTACTGTGTTGTTGCAGTAGGCAGTAGGAGTGTTGTTGTCTTATAGAGTAGCCCAAACGCAGCTCAGTAGATAAAATTAATTTCCTAAAGCTAGGTTACTTGAAAGCTTAAACCCCGGATGTCAATTTATCTTCTCACGTTTAGCACCGTTTACCCTGGCTGTAGGGTGTCGTGCTGGTACTCGTACTGGTAGAGAACCATCGTTTACCTAATCCTGTCGCCATGCTGACAGCGTCATGTCCCGGCTAAACTTGATGTCCTAAAGCTCCCTTCTACTTTACATTATTTTTTTGCAAATTTAGTGACGATCAAGTTTTCAGATTCTTCTGCGCCATTTCCTTACTTCACCTGGGATGTCTGATCTTTTAAGTCAGCTATATCAAAAAACGGGTCCTACTGCTAGGTCACGTATTAAGGTGACGCCCTGTGCCACGCCGATTTCATCTGCAGCGCTTTACGAACTGCCTGATTCGTAAAGCGCTACATTTCTTAAAATTTGCTTGATCATTTTGTCATGGTATGATAATATTTATGTCAATTATCAATACCACCTCAAATTTAATTTTCAGCATAGCTATAGGTAAAATCATTCTACGCAATGTATTTTTTTTAATGATAATCACCGATGATCTTAAAAATAACATACGCAGATCTGCAACAATACGTAATAAATAATAATACGTAATAGACAAAATATTATAAAAACTTTAAATAAATCAGAACCAACCACTTCCATTATTGGACAAACTGGAACGTGCTAATGAAGAAACTATATTCACGCGACCTTTTAATAATATCTCCAATGGTACTGATGTCACATTTGAAGGCAATATTCATTTATATATTAAGGTCATTTGCATATTGATAAATAGAATTTTCTTGCGTTTCGGAGTTGGACATACAATGTAATGTTTCATTATCCATTTTTCAATTTCTTGATAGAGACCTTGATGATAAGTGATATCGGTGCACAGGTAATACAGGTAAAAAATATATATTCATCAAATACGTTAATATTTTGAATTATATCGTAATTGTTCAATAAAATAAAATATCACTGGACAAATTACACAAATTAATCCAATCCCAAAGTAAGAAGATTATATGACTATTCAATGTGTTATCCTAATTCTTTTATCTCTATTTTTCTTGGTTTCGTAAATCTTGCTTTCCTAGATACGACATCTTATATTCTGTCAGAAGTGACTTCATATTTCATCTCTACCCCATTTAATGTTATATTTTATTTTTCACTTTTTATTTTATTAACAGTTGTAATAAAAAAATAAGATATTTATCAAACTTTCATAATACTTTACTATAGTTGCATACCAATTTAACTTTTAGCATATAATTAGTCACGAATTTTGATTTGTCATGTTTCAATCGTTTAGTTTAGGTAGTTTCAGTAGTTGGCCTTCAAATCAAAGAGTTTCACAGACAAGTTTCTTTAACTTTATTCTATTATTGTCTACTTTACAATCAACGAAAATTAAAGTAAGTTACGATGAATGTTATATTAAGAATGATAAATTCTAAATAATGATAGCCTAATAAAATTGCATTTGTAATTTTATGCAACCTTGGCTTTTCGTAAATTATTTCCTACGATTAAAGTTTATATTTATTTCGATTAGTATGACGGGACAATAGTTCCAAGCATTATGATAAATATTTGATTTCTTTATTAAGTCTTTGCCTTATAATTTGTAGTTCGCTCTATGTTGGGTTTGCTTTAAAAAACCTCTTTGAGGTACAATCCCGCCATTTCTATAATTTTACATATACTTATTATTTTACATATACATATACGTATTATGACAATTTTGTATATAATAAAGAATTAAACTAATAAATAATTCTACAAACCTTTGATTGGGTTTGAATTTAATTGGGTTTGACAAACCCAATGAAAGCTATAATTGGTTTAATCTCTTAAATTTAATTTGTGAAGCCATTGTTAACTAAGAGAGAAACAGAAAATATCCTGTAGTCGTTAATAATACTTTAATCGAAATTGTCCACCATCAAGATAGTGCGGTGAAAGTGACACGGCCGCAGTCATGAAATTCGGAACATAGGGGCGGAGTGCTAATAATGATAATGATGACAACGTACCAGAAACCAACGCCTCTGTACTTTATAGAATTTGCATACAGCCACGAGTGAAGAAAGTGCAGAGAAATTTCGACTCGTTATTTTTTATAAGAAACAATCAATACTATTCAAATTTTTAAAAAGTATAACTATACCCGGCTTATTAATAGACATAGATTAAAGTTAAGTTGATATTGTAGTCCCTATCACAGACTGTAATACCAGGCTGAACCTTGGAGCACTTTAATCCATGTTTATTAATAAGACGGCACATGTTCACGTTTGTTTTAACAAGGCGAAGTATTATTTATTACATAATATTACAGTTTGTGAGATTACACAAACTATTCTCAACTTCATAATCACTTCATAAGTCAAACGTCCTTAGATAAACTAATTACAATAATTGAAAACCCGATATTTACGGCCGTACTCAGAGACGTTAATTAACATTTAATCATCATTATGTTACAATTTTGTACAAAAAATGGCGCTTTATGACTTATAAAAAGATAATTGACGTCTCTGAGTGTGCCTGTTAGTCAAATAAACAAGAGAAAAATTACATCTATGATAAAGAGGTAAGATTTGATGTTTGTTTGTTTTGAATAGGCTACAAAACTACTGTACCCATTCCAAATGGAAAGTTCTTTCTACATTTGTAACACAAGGTGTCAAAAAAGTAAGCTATAAAATATTTTTCATCGCATGCGCTGCTTAAACTATTAATGATAAAACAAAAAAGAGTTAACTACACTATTAAAGAACAAAAAAGTTCACAAAACCATATGTCTAACTATTATAGATACGATAACATATCTACTTTTACAAATTTTAAAAATTAATAAAAATAATGACCATATTCGGACCATGTTATCCATAGCTTCATATTAATAATTATCCAAATAAATGGTTTCCTATTCAAGACTGTTTCAATGCCTTGAGATTACTTATTGAATTATTCAAATAAAACAACCCATTCAACAGATATTACAAAATTAAAAATTTTATTCTAAAGAAAATACCTACAGGTAGTTAGGCATTTTGGCGTAATAGCATATTCAGAACGTTTGCACTAAATGTCTTTTTTTAATGAGTAAATACATTAAGGCCCCATACTCAGTCAGCCAGAAGAGCCAATCACCGCGCTCCCCCGTTCCATGATTACTATGAACAATGACGCTCTAAAGTAAACGTCTTAAGCGACAAATCACTATTTTCGACACTATAAAAGTAATTTGAAAAAAGTATAAAAACTGAAACACTTATCTTTTAGGTATAGTACTTATCTATGTTTATGTTAAATCTGGTGTCGATATTTTCACAATTGAAGTAGACAGAAAGCAAAAGCTTTCAAAAAAGGGTTAACTTTTTGATTTTTTTCTATCGAGCAAAGTGAAATGAATCGTGTTTTGGAAACACTAGTCTAGTAAAGCATATTCATGTTAATCTTGTGTATTTTTGTCAGCAAGATCCATGATTGCTTTGTATGAAAAAAACAGTAAACTGCTGACGTATTTTAGCGTATATGGCCCCTTAACCGTTTAACGGCTAAAATCCGTTGCGTAATTTTAAAGATTTAAGCATACAAAGGGACATAGGGACAGAGGAAGCGACTTTGTTTTATGTTATGTTTTGATATTCTGTTTTGATTCTATGTTATTATTGATAGTATCCATAGAGTGTGTCTAACAATGTTATTACTAATATTATGTAGACTATTGCACAAAACGAAGCTAATGCCTGCACCAATTTATCTAGGGTAATTTTGAATCTCATTTTAAAATTAGCAACGTAATATCTAACATTGGTTGCGAAGTAACAAATATTTTACGGACAATAAAAATATCGAACGTTACATCATACAACCTAGTCATGAATTTAGAAATATCATTGAATCAATCGCAGAATTGATTTGATACTAACAAGGTTTTCCCGTGTTCTATTGATGCCACTTAGCAACATTTAACGATCGAATGTACAAAAAGTTTTTTTACAACCAATACTTTACCAACCACCTATTAGAAAGCGGAGAGAAGGTAATGAAGATAAAAACATAGCAAGCTAAATGGAAATTTTTAGACTCATTTGTAAAAGAACAATCCAAAGAAAAAGTTCTCTTTTTTGGACGTTTGTTACGCCTTTATTCGGCCACTAACGAATTGATTGTGATGGTTCATTTTATTTAAAGGTAAGTCATGATTTAAACATAACATATAAAATAAAAATTCGATCAAAAAAGTAGTTGCTAAATTAATATGTTTAGTAATGTTTATATTTTTTCCCCGTATTGATCCGGGCTCCTTTGCAGAATAGACCATCTGGCTTCCTGCCAGGCAGCTTGTAAAAGGCGAGCATAGGCTTACCGTCACTAACACCGTGACATCTGACTAGGTGGTAGAGTTTTGAAGCAACTCGCCTGGATTGGTTCCACCTTCCGCCTTACCTATTCCTGCCGCCATAACGTCATGACGTGTTCCGGTTCAGAGGGTAAGACAGCCGGTAAACATACTTTTGCTCGAGGTCTAACATCCCGGCTTTAGGTTGGCAACACACCATTACCACCTTTGTCGTCTTTAGGCGGCGTGAATTTCTTGCCATCAGAAAATCCGTCTGCTTGTTTGATTTCCAATATCTTAAAAAAATATTTAATAATGCATAATATATTAGTGTTCTTCGCATTGTTCCAGGCGTTAATGTTATATTCTAAGACCGTTGTTTTGTGTACCAGTGAAAATATATTTTGCTGGCACATTAGCCTTGTATGGTAAATCAGACATGATAAAAGAAAAAGAGTTACATGAATCTTGAATTGAACTTTAACTGCTATGTGTCAATCTCAGTTAATTATAGTCGGCTGGACAAAGTGCGTTCTCTAGACACATAATTCAACTTGTCGTCTCATGACCGCTTTAACTTTTGCACATAGTACGTTTTGCACATTCCCTAATCATTCCAAAATATCAAAAATGCACAACGTTAATATTCAAGTTTTCACTTCTGCTGGCACTCCCGGTGTGCAACCCGTCGCTTTTTTTTTAAATTGACATCTTGTGTACAGGAACTAAGAGACTTGGCGTGAAGATACGTATGTATAGTAAACTTGACAAGCCTTAAACTAATGGTACGGGCTCAGAGACAAAGTAAGTATATACATACGTATTTAACGAACAGCAATGTCGTTAACGTTCTTTAGAGGGTACGAAAAGCAGTCATTGCGCCCCACAACACACACACACGCACGCAGGCACGCACGCACGCACGCACGCACCACGCACGCACGCACGCACAC